>VZRW01011835.1:439992-453978 GCA_013398125.1 Aegotheles bennettii | reverse complement strand
CGCCGCCATCTTGGGCACCGCCTCAGCTGACCGCGCCGGGCCGGCACGCGGGCAGGCGCCCGCCCATTGGCCGAGCTGGGGCCGCATGTAAATACGCCGCCATCTTGCCTTGGGGTGCCCGGGCGGTGCCAGACCCGCCCTCCCTGCCCGCTGACCGCCTCCGCCCCCGGCTTGGGCTCTCCCGGCCCTGATTGGCTCCCGCCCAGAGCTCCGCCCCTTGGCGCGCGGGGAGCGGGCGGTGTGAGGGGAGCGGGGCGGGGGTCAGTGCCCGTCTGTCAGCGGGCGGGCGTCTTGTCTGCCCCTCAGTACGTACAGGTCTGTGTAGGGACAGGTGTTATGTGTGGATTTACCCCTTGAGGGGGCATAGAACTGGTGGCAAAATAAATAAATGGCGCGTTATTTATACATACACTAATACAAAATGCCATGCGCCCACACACGCGATTGTGAACACCTCTGTAACACTGTGCAGGGGTGTACAGGGGCACGGACACAGGCTCGGGCATGGACATGGGCATGGACACGGGCAGGGGCACGGGCAGGGGCACGGGCATGGACATGGGCATGGACATGGGCAGGGGCACAGGCAGAGGCATGGACACGGGCATGNCACGGGCATGGACATGGACATGGACATGGGCACAGACACGGACACGGGCAGGGGCACGGACACAGACATGGGCAGGGGCAAGGACATGGGCATGGACATGGGTATGGACACGGGCAGGGGCACGGACACAGACATGGGCAGGGGCAAGGACATGGGCATGGACATGGGTATGGACACGGGCAGGGGCACGGACATGGACACAGGCTCAGACATGGACACTGGCATGGACATGGGCATGGACACGGGCAGGGGCACGGACATGGACACAGGCTCAGACATGGACACGGGCATGGACATGGGCATGGACACGGGCATGGGCATGGACACGGGCAGGGGCACGGACACAGACATAGACACGGACACAGACTTGGGCACAGGCTCGGGCACAGGCACAGACACAGGCATGGACACAGACACGGGCACAGGCTCGGATATGGGCACAAGGTCACCGGCCGCTCCTACGCCAGGCAGTGGGGTCTGTCCACCCTCCAGCCCTCCCGCCCGTCCTGCCCTGTGGCTTGTGGGTGTCCGCGGTGGGATGAGGCGCAGAGGGCCGTGACTCAGCCACTTGGCTGGGTGGTGTCCAGCCGGTGTCTGGCACAGATAAGCCCCCCAGCATCCTCCCTTTATTCCGGGCTTTCTGTTTGTTTTTGTCCTGGCACCCAAAGCAAAGGCTCCTCCGGGGACTGCTGCGGCGCAGGCGAGTGTGTGAGGCGGCGTGGCCATGACAGAGGAGAGGGGTCCCAAAGTAAGTGACCAGCTGAGCCCGCGGGGCTCCTGAGTGGACAATGCGGGGAGGGGGCTGTATCCATGTGTAGGTGCTGGGGCCACCAATACACCTGTGTGTAAGATGCTGCTGGAGCTTGCCACGTTTCCTCCTATGGCATCCCAGGTACTTTTCACCTGTGCTATCAGCTCTGTGTCAAGTGGTGTGTGGGTTGTCACACCTCTGAGTTCGTTTCAGCCATGCTGGGCGTTGAAACCATGTGGTTGTCATTCCATCTATTCAGTTCTGATTCATGAGGGTTCTTAATATGGTGCAGCTCTGCACAAACAATTTCTGAACTGCACTTTCAATTTGGGGTGTTATTTTGTATCTCATCCCCTGCACGGGCAAGGAAGGGGCTTTAGTGGGACACGGGACCTGTACGAGGATGATGCAGGGATCTTTCATGCCTATTACCCACTCCCTAATTGCTTTATCCAGTTTAAAGTCTCCTTAACAGTCAGACTCAACACTTGAGCTACTCCCTCACATAAGGCATCTCAGGTGGTTGACTCTTTTCTTACAAAGTTCAAAATATACCCATCAAGGTGGGAAAATTAAATGTTTAAGGTCATCTTAGCAGAAGATACAACTAGTATATTGAAATTAGGAAATGAAGTATAAGCAAAACAGTTTTCCTTTTGAATTTGTGTTTCTGTTAAGCAAGCTGGCATTCAGTAATTTAAAAATCCAACATTGGTTATATTTTCCAAAATTTAGAAATATGTGTGAAATACCCATAGCAACTTACACTGGAGTGGAAGCCCATTTGCTGTGAACAGAAGCCTGTGGGTTTCCATGCCGATGTAATGCTTCCCACAGTCAGAACACCAAAGCATGCATATATTTTACAGGTCTTCCACCAAAAAATGTCTACATATTTACTGTGGAACACTGGAACGATAAAGTGCTTTTTATCTAAAATAGGGTCTGCTGTGCATTGCCTTGGAATATTATCAGTGTTACACAAATTGCTAATAACACTTAGTGGTTTGGAGCAGCTTCTTTCTAAGTGACTGCACAGAGGGTGATTACACGCTACAGTGTGGTACTCTGACATTTACATTTTAAAGCTATTTCTGAAACTCAAGTTTCAAAATGTCCCTATCACTTGTTCTGAAGTGCTGTCCCTTTTTTTTCCATGTCAGCTATCGCCTGTATTAGTTTCTCCACTGACTGTCAAAGCTGTTAAGAGAATTACTTGGAGCAAGTAAATGTGGCTCTGCTCTTTGGGTGGAGTTTGCAGCTACAGGTCCCTGTGAATGGGACAAAAGCAAATCCGCCGAGAAGCCATTTTCTGGCTTTGAAAAGGTGATGGGGACAGGTGTGACTGGGATCAGCTGGGAGGACACGGTTGCGTTCCTGTCAACATGCAGCGGTGGGGCAGCACCTGCGCTGGCTTTGTGCTCTTATGGCAGAGGATGACTGTCCGGGCCCTGTCACTTGTGAGACCTGTGGGTCACCACAGCCTCCTCGGTGCTTGCAGTACCTGCTCTGGTCTTGAGGAGTGGCATCCGTCACCTGAAGCCAGTGCTGGCCCTTCCCAGAGCCACCCCAGGCATGCCTTACTCAAGGTCGGCAGTCACGCGTATCACTCAGGTGGAGCACCAGCAGCAGCCACTCATCTTCATGACAGCAGGTTTGGTCAGAAACTGCCCCCTGGAGCTGGCAGCCCCGTCAGGCAGCCAACACCTGGTTATCAGCCATTCAGCTGTGGTGGCCCTCTTGCTCGCCTCAGGACAGAAATGATACCAGAAGCAGAAGAAGTATTTTAGGCCAGAAATAGTTTTAAGTTCTTTAGTACATGCAGAAATAAAATCAAGCTATATGAGTTTTCACTGTTCCCTGCAGGTGGAGAAGTATGTTGGTGAAATTAAAGGTGGCCTGAGACCAGCCATGAAACTCACGGTCATAGGGGTGGTACACGCCAACCCCAAGAGGTAGGCAAGGGGGCTGGTGGGGGCTTCAGCCCTGCCATACATGCTCCTACCTGTCTTCTGAATTCAAATGATTTCTTGAGGGTCTGTGCTCTTCAGGAGGAAGAAAGCCATGTAGATTCATAATTTATAGATCTATTTATTTTTCTCGCTCTTAGATTTAAATTTAAAAGGTGAGAAAGAATTCACTGTTTGGACCTTCTGCCTGCTCTGTCAGCACTTTCTGATCCTTGCCCTTATCTAATGCGAACCAGAGGGGGCACACAAGGGGCACTTCTCCTCCAGAAAGAGGTGCTGTTTTGAACCCGCATCTCATTTTTCTGCCGGGGGCTGGAATCAACACCATTTGAAAACCAGTGGTTTTGGCACAGCAGGTGCAGGCTCATTGCTGTGTTTAGTCTGGATGACAGCAACTGTGCTGTCATTATACGTTTTTGCATCTACAGTGATCAACTCCTGTGCAATCACCACTGCTGAAGGGTTTTCCACAACCTCTTTTACGATAAAAATTGGAATTGGCTCACCCACAAATGTGTTTGATTCCAGTCATCAGAGAGGGAGAGAAACATCAGAAGTCACTACCCTACTGGAAACCAGAGGAGAAACAAAGACCAACCTGTTCTCATCCCTTTCTGCAGCTTTAAAGCCTGTGCACAGTTGCTGTGGGGGTCCTGTGTTCCAGTCTGACAGAAATCAATAGCTGTCTCTAGTCTTTACACACTTGTGGTGTGCTCATCGTGTCCTTTCACATTTCTAAAAGTACCAGTTATTTAATTGCTTTTTTCAGCTTTTCACTGACTCTGCTCTGTGATCCACTGGATGCAAACAAAGATGTTGGGCTGTTATTTACAGTTAACTTTAGTGACAAGTCCATCACTCGGAATGCACGAATTGCTGGGAAATGGGGAAGAGAAGAGAAGACTATTCCCTACTTCCCATTTACGGCAGGCGACACATTTAAGGTATTTTTGAGGTACTATGGTTAGGATGGTGAAAAGGGGGCTGGGTGGGTGGGTAGAAAGGCTGAACGCTAGGTATACGACAACAAACAGCTAACTATTGAAACTGACAGGTTGACTAGTCTAGTGTGTCACAGAGAGCAACAGTTCAAGCCCTGATGGGAGCGATCCGTTCCTTTCTCTAGTCTTAGAGAGAGAACTCACTAGGAGGAGGTGTAATCTAAGCAGAGAGTAGGTTGTTTATTAGGGGCATTTCAAAAGAACTGGCAAACTTTGTGCTTCACTATCCCCATCACATGGGGTTCTAAGTCCTTGTTGGTGAAACCAGTTCTGCTGCTTGTCTCTGACACCATCCCCTGTCCTTTTCTATTGCAGATGGAGATCTTATGTGAACACCAGCAAATACGAGTCTTGCTTGATGGACGGCAGCTCTGTGACTTCACTCACCGCATTCAGCCTCTGAACTTGATAAAAGCTTTGCAGATCACAGGGGACATCAAGCTTACCAAAGTGGCTTGAAAAAAAAGAGACCACAATACCACCAGAGGACAGAGGCAAATGTACTTTTTCCTGTCTGAGAAATGTTTTATCTTTTTCCCTCCCCTTAGCTGATTCTGGAGAGTGGGAGCTATATCTTTTTCATTTTCTGATGTGTTTGAAGCATACACTTTTTTTCTCATATGCACTCAGCAATTGCATAGCTATGGCTGGTCCCTGTAAATCAGAGGGCCTTTGCTCAGACACTCTCTTGGGCTCCCAAACTGCAAGATTTATGATGCTATTTCACATCCTCATGATCCCATAACCCCTAGGCATGCCAGCTGGTGGTCAGTCCTCTGTGATAGGGTGTCTGTTACCCCTGTGACAAGAACTGGCCTGAATCCAGGTGGTGGGACTGAGAAAAGAGGAGTAGAAAATTCCTTAGGTGTGAATAAGGGAGTCTGGTGGACCCCAGCAAGGTTCACGTTACTGGGAGGGAATTGCTTTTCCTGGAAGCGCTGCTCAGTCAACACAAAGCCATTTGGGCTTCCCAGTACAGAGCAACAAATGCCTTATTACCATCCCTGTCTCTTGCAGGTAGCATTCTTGTGGATTGAAAGGTTTCAACAGCTGTGGATTTCATAGTCTTCTCTGGACCAGCCCTAGGAAATAGTTATCTGTAGCTGAAACTGCATTGCCCATTCGTGTATCTAATTAAATCTGCATCTTTGCTGGCAAACATCTTTACCAGCTCTGTTAAATATCTGAATGCACATGAGTGTTGTGCTGTTATTTCATTGTTGTAGATTTAGAAAAAAGTCCTAAATACATGGCTGTTCTCATATGCATATGTAAGTACATATCACAGCTGCTACCTTTGGCTCTGCTATGATTGGTTGGTTATAACACAGGATGAAGGGGGAATTCTTTAGATGAGGGGATATTTTTTTTCAATACATAACTTGGAGATCAAAATATCTGCAAAGAGGGGATTCTGTGGATAGAGGGCTATCAAATTCCTCTGTGACTTCAGGAAAGCTACATAGCATTCTGTGTTCAGAGGGCTTTTGGAGGCTCTGCAGAATCTGGCTGTCAGATACAAGTACTCAGATAACATGGGGTATTTTATGAAAATAGTGTATCACAGCAGGCTGGTTGGGTGTTCTAATCATCTCATACATTCCATTCTACCCTATGGTGTTGTGGAGAATGTCTCCTTTTCCATACAAATCTAAATTTACAATGTGTGAAACCATTATTTTCATATCCTCAAACTGACCTCTAAGAAAAATCCTATCTAAAGAGCACAGGAGATTCAAATGCACAGAACTTTTTTTTATATTTAATGATATCAAAGTCAAGTTTACTAGACACATAGCAGAAAAATTAATGGCTTAAAATGAAAAAGCAATAGTCAGAACAGCTATTATCGTCCTCAGTCCCAATGATGCTCCACATAAATGGACTTACATTGATAATCAGGATGATAAGTCTTGCTTTTATGGCTGAGTGATTTCTTCCAATATATTTAGCACCAGTCTGAATAACTGCCACTGGTCTGATTTGATACTCAGGATCCTGTATGGGCCATTACCAGCACAAGAATAATCTACATACTGGGGAGAAGGATCCTTTGGTCTTTCTTTTCCAGCCTAGTAAGAAATCAAACGGTAGAGCAGACAGATGCACAGACAGACCCCTGGTTTGTTTCACAATAATGATTATTTATCCTGACAGCTGGGTTGTGGCTTAGCACAAGATTATTGCGTTACATCAGGAAAGGCAGCCTCAGACACCAGGACCTTTCATGACTTTGTTTCAGTCAGTCTCAACTAATCAAGTTTATGAACCCCTTTATAACGGGGAAAGGAGCAAGACATTTCTGCTTTAGGATAAAGCACAACTCGAATCTGTCAGATATAGACGGAATACTTGTACAAAAGAATTGTTTTCTTCCATCTTGGAATATTATATCTCATTGTTTCCTTGTAAAGCCCTGCTTGTCTGTATCCACCTGTTGTCTTTTGTCTCTTGGTTAGATGGTAAGTTCTTGGTGGGGAATTGACTCCTAGGCACCTAGAATGCTAGTCTGCCAGGAACTGCTAGGTGCTATGGCAATACAAATAACAAAAATAGATTATCTAAGGGAAAAAAAACAACACTCCCAGACAATGAGAGCAGGAAACTTGGACACAAATGTGACTTGTCATTTGGCATAGAGTCCACCTTACTCATGTCAGTGGTTTGATTGCCTCAATCCACTGTGCTCGCTCTGCCTTGGAGCTGGCCTGGATATAATAATGGATGTCTTTTTTGGTGATGATTTTGAAGAGGTTGCCTTGCACATTGCCTTTCACTCCTGCAGAGGAAAAAAAAAAAGAAGATCAAGAAGGTGCACAAAGAAATGCTTTGTGGCATATATTAAGCTTCATAGCACAAAATTTTAATTTAGTGAATTAGGGTATCAGACCTTTCCATTTCATTATGGTTAAGACATCTAAAGCTCTTGTGTCTTTGATTTCCCTTCTGCAAAGTAAAGATACAGTACAGGGACCCGTCACATCGACTGTGTGAAGTCCTGTATACCATGCTTCATATATAAAATAACTGCTGTTTAGATGGAGAATTTTACTTGAGTTATACAATGGAGGGATGAACTCCCTACCAGTTTGCACAGAAGATTAGGTTTGCTCCTGCCCATCTTCAGGTTCCTCTTAGCAAGGAGCTCTATTGTTCATCATAGCCCCCCACCCTGGACCGTAGGTTTTTCAGACTCTTGTCTTTTGTCTTTAGAAACATGCACCCTATTCAAGATTGACACATTGTGCTTACTTTTCATAAAATGAATAACTTCAACAGCAGAAACACTTATCCGTGACGTTGATGTTCTGAACAAATGCCTAAGCTAAACATATTCACTAGCAGAACTCTTTTCGTATTGCTGTCTCTATATCTTGCCTATGTTTGAGTTCTAGCAGACCAAAAAGGAAAAGATAATAGCATAAGTAGAGAGGACACACAGAAAAAGGATGATATCAGGGGATGCCTCAAGATTTGGACTTAAACTACATCCAAAAAGAAGGTGTTTCCTCTTTGTCTGTTAACTCTACAATGTTCATCAGTGTCTTAGGACTGTCTCAGAGGTCATCAGACTGAGAAAAGCCCATAAAAAGGGGAATACCCAAGATACGTAGAAATAATGCTAAAAAAAATCCCCTCTGTTATGGACAACCCAGCAGTATGGGGATTTTTCATTATATGCTTCTTCCCTTGCTTGCAACGGGAGAGGAAAGACCCACCCACTTGTGCATACGGACAGCCATACACACAAACCCACACCCAAAGACTATTGCTGTGTCAGAAATATGTATGTATGAAAGTTTAGAAGCTTGTGCTTACCTGCTGGGACTCCATTGTCCTCCAGAGCTGAGACAAGACAGCCACGAAGAGAAAATCCTCCTACCGGCCTGTTTTCTTCCTGCAAAGAGAAAGGAAATGGGGCTTATCTGGAAAATGTCATCATTAGAATAATTTCCCAGAGCACATAATTATTTTTATGAAGGTAGAGATGTAATGCCAGTCCTTCCAGATATAAAACATCCACATCACAAGAGAAATCAATTAGGACATGTAATTAAATGCATAACTATGTTGTTTCAGTCTCAGATGTTTCTCTGACATAGCTGGAAAAGGTGGAGATCAATTAAAAGCACAAGGGTGGGCTGTCAATCACATTCCAAACTTATGTTATGGTCTTCTCAATAACAACCCATATATATTAAAAAAAAAGGTCTTACTTCCCAAGAAATGGGTAGAGGAACCCAGAATGAAATTTGGGTGAGAGAAACATTTACAGCATAATTGTATTTTCATTATAATGTTTAGGTCTGTAAGAGGATTTCTGTGGGTAGTAACTCCCCACTCACATACCTTAGTGGGGTCATAGTAGTGCAAAAAAGCAGGTTCAGCTCTCAAAACAAATCTCCTCACCTTCCAGTTTTTCCTCTTGTGCCCCTGCAAAGCAGAAGAATTAAAGTTACCACCAGCAAATACCTCCTGCAATGCCATTTTCCTGCAGGATCTAGGGAAGACCTAAACAGGTCCTGAAAAAAGAGGTTTTGGAGCCAACAGAGAAAAAGCTTTTCTGACACCAGGATTAACATCCTTCTTCATGCATTCATAATTCCTTCCTCTCTCCTTTCCTTGTCCTGAGAACCAAGAAAGCAGAGTGACAGGACCGAGTGATTACATACGTGATTCTTGCTCTCAATATCAGATTAAATACGAGTCTTGAATTAAAAACCCATGCTGTGCATGCTCTGAGGGGATTATGTCAGTTCCTTTTGCAGGAAAGGAGCTTTCCTGCAAGCTCTTCATTCCCCCCAGCCCTCTCAGCTGCTGACAGTGCAGGGTCAAGCCCTGAGGGCATCCCCAGCCTCCTGGAGGTTTGGTGCTGGGGCAGCCTATGGTTGGGGTGGCTGGGGACTGCCCCTTACTGCTGCTGACCATAGGGAGAGACTCCTGGGCAGCGCTACTGTCCTGTGGTGATGGGGAGCTGCCCTACCAGCCCCATGGGGATCCTCCAGCAGCTCCTGGTACCCAACCCCCCCATGAGACCTGGCTGCATCCTGACAGATGAAGGAGGGAGTGTTGGGGAGCATCTGATGATCTGGTTTGCACAACACAAAAATTGCAGCTCAGGGTACAAAGCTGCAGGGTAGAAATGTGGCCATGAGGTGCAGGTAGGGTTCCCTCTGCAGATGACTGCATTGTGCTTTGAAACAGTGTGATTGATCCTCATCTTGTCTGTAGCAAGGGTTGGAAATGAAAACTTACAGACTAAAGGTGAAATCCTGTAAACAATTAATGCCAACATGTAATTGTGCCCAAAGAAAACAGATCCCACCACCACCAGAACATCCATGTCTACATGAGCGGCTGTCCACAGGTGAATGTTCACATCATGTGAAAGTCAGTCTACTCAGCTTTGAAATTTGTCTGTGGCCAGCAGAGTGTCATAGCTGCTCACACAACCCAGGTGGGATAGGTTAAACCAGAAGAACAGCGGATCTGCTGGGAAGTGAATGTAGCATCTCTTGGTGGGATTTCGCATTTCTGTGGGACTTTTGAAGTTATTTTATACCTTTCAGTTATACACTCAATATATACACAATATCCAATTAATCCTGCCTGAGCAGCAGGTTCCATAGCTCACTTCTTTATAGCTGGATACACTTCACCGTGTGATCTTTAGTAGGAGTACTGACAGGCAAGTTCGCTCTGCTGGCCACAGCTCTCCAGCCATGCCCGTGTAAATCACACATTCTCTAGGAAGCCCTAAGAGCTGTCACTTTTCTTGTTTCCCAGGGAAGGTTCAAAGACTGTATTTACCTGTTTCATTAAGAATCCTTGCTTCACAATAGTGCCGCTTAATTCAGAGATGTTAAATTGTAGCTCTTCTTTGGAACTGATACTTTTCTTACTGCTCTCAGCCTGCAAATAGGGAAAAACAGTTCCACTTTTTAATCTAAACACACTTTCAAGTACAAAGGTCTGCATTTTATTTTCCTTGAACTGTTTTTAGCTCATATTTCCTAATTAAATTCTACTCTGTAGCCCTGCTGCTCAGCTTTGTAGGTCCAAGATTTACAAGCCACTGATTACAGCTGTGAAGCCTACACATGCACTGTGGCTTTGAATTTTAACATAACTACAGCACGGCCTCTGTTAAATGCAGACACAGCACTGCACCTGAGGGACACACCCCTTTTAATGCCTGATCATGTAATCTGTAGATCCCTCCATATCCATGTAGCTATTTGTCTCCAGCAAAAGTGCAAGTGTTAGCACTATTGAAAGCCTAGAGCTGCTCTTTCTGTGCTCACTTTCACAGCCTGCATATTTTGACTTTGGTTGCATGCTGTGCATATCCCCTTTACCACTGCTCCAAACTGAGTGAGGGGCAGAGCAGGTGCTGCTGTTGGCAGCTGCATCACTCACAAACATGTATAGTGCAGTGGAGTCATCAAGGAACTGCTCAGAGAGTTCGCTGTAGCGCGTGGCCTCGGTGCTGCGGGTTCCCACAGGCTTGATGAAGTTCTCCTCCATCAGCATGGATGCCAAGGTGACAGCCTCAAACCGTGACACAGCAAAGCTATGGGAGATGAGCCAGTCCACCAGGGCAGAACCTGCAGGGAGAAAGGCAGCTCTCATACCAAGACAACGTGCTCTCTCGAGGGTGTCTCCTGCCACACAGGTCTATGTTTGGTGGAAGATTTTGGCACCATCATGAAGACTGTCAATGAAGTGCAAGGTTGACCAAAAGTGCAGGATCCTACATGTGCTTCCACTATCCAAAGAGCAAGAGATAAAGGTGTCAGAGAGCTTGGCTGCACGACAACTTTCCACTGGGCCACAACTGATCTCACCATGAAGGCAGTACAGTAGCTCCCTTGTCACTGCAATGGGGCATGGCAGATGTGGGGAAGCTCTTTGCCTGCAGCAGCTGTACCTGTGAAGGTCTCTTTGTATCTGTTGCCTTGCTCCAGATTGCGGGTCAGCCTAATTCCAGTACTGCTGTTGCACATCCTCTCCACTATGTGGCTGTAAAAGAGAACACAGGACAAGGTTACTAGCCTAGAAAGACAGAAACTGTCACATACTTCTGTCAGTGCTTGGGATGCCCTAATATTTACCAACATAAAGATGGGAAACAGATTAGATATTCCCCCATAAGTTTTATCCTAAGTATGGTGTAGGAAAGATTTGTTGTCTAAATAGCAGCACTAAACCAGATGCCTCATAAAGTATCTTTCAATTTAAAGCACTTCAAACTGAGATATAGCCAGCCTCCATCTACCTTCTCAGCACAAATCAAATTCAAGTAATTTTTCTATTTCTTGATCAGTTTGGTCAGGCATTGAAACAGGCTGCCCAGGGAAGCAGTAGAGTCACTGTCCCTGAAAGTGTTCAAAAAACGTTTCAATGTGGCCCTAGGGGACATAGTTTAATGGTGGACTTGGTAGTCCTGGGTTGATGGTTTGGCTCCATGATCTTGAAGGTCTTTTCCAACCAGAGTGATTCTATGATTCTCTGTTTCCTCTTGTTTAACAAGACGCACCCTAAAAATCCTAGTCTGGATTTTGGCTATCAACACTGAAATCTCATCAACATGGCATGAGCAATGTCATTGCTTGGTCTTTCCCTGACATTACATCTTCTGAGGTAATACATCTCCTTAGTGAGAACCTTTGCAGCGGATTAGAAAGGTCTTCAAGCCAGCAGTGAGATGCCTATGCAGAATCAACATACCCCTCTCCCCAAAATATGGTCAGGATGCTGTGTCCCTGCACCCTGGTAAAAGCATATGCAAGCCTAGCACAGAGCAGCCACTTCAGAGGCTCCTGGCCACATGGAAGCAGTTCTGCACAGAGAGCAGCTTCCCCATCCATCAGCTCAGGCAATTTGCAGACTATAGCAATAGCAGAAGGAGGAACCATATACACTTACTGAAGGCTGATATTCTCTAGCAGTTTGAAAGAGTTCTTCATTCTGTGAAGCTCTTGTACCTGTACTGGGTGACCAGCATGAATAGCTCCAGTGATGTCCAAAGCCCAAGAGTCTCGCTCCTCCCTGGAGCAACATTCAAGGAAATAGTCTGTGTTGGTTTTTGTCTTTAGTTTGATGACTAGCTGCAGAGAAAGAAGTGCAAAACAATAACATAATTTGGTTATTGTCATCCACTTGCATTTTTCTTCTTTTGGCACTGGCCCAGTGACACAAATAAGTCTGATATGACATCCAACCTGAGCAGTACTGAGCAATTCTTGGCAAGAATGAAGGATTCTGAGCACAACTGTGGAGTTTTTTGGCTTCCTGCCCACCTCAATTCCTGGGTTTTCAGTTCCAAGCATGGCTTGCATGCATGGAGCTTGTGGTACTTGAAAGAGAGCAGATCATCCAGATACTGGATTACATAGGAGGGTGCTGCTGACTATGGAGCTTTTCACATCCAGCTCTCTAGTTTCTCAGCTACAAACTCTCACTAGGCTATGTCTGCCATGGGAAGTACTGAAACAGTCAGCGACTTCCAGAGTCATTTCCCCTGTGGCCCCGCTCAGAGGAGTCTGCATTGCCATTGCCTGTGGGTGAGTGGAGAAGCACAGGATGCACTTTCCCTTCCAGAGCCCTCTTGCTGGAAACTTTGCACAGCAGTGAAGTTGGAGTCTGACCTGGCTGCCTAGGAGCAACCTGTGAACACAGCCAGTGTTTAAGGCAACTACCAGACATGATAAGTTTCCTTTTTTTCCCATCCTCCTCAGATTTTATTGAGCTGATTGTGTCCTCCCTCCACACACTGCTGGACTGATTCATTTGTATTTATTCTTCCTACTGTGTGTGGAGGTGGGGGTTTTTCTGTGTGTTTTTTTTTGTTAACAGCTGTGACTCAGATTTGGGCACAGGGAACAGCAAAGACACAATGAGGGAGTTCATTCCTAATTCTGGAAACACATACCCCACTGATATGGTTGCGGTAACAAAGAGATCAGGAGTAGAGGAAAAGACAAGGGAGAAGTTAGAAAGGGAACATCAATGAAAAGGGATAAATTTTTCCAGTCATACCGGTCTGTTCTCATATTCCAGGCACGGACAAGTAATAGTGCAGCCATCCAGAAGTATCCTGCCCTTTGGTGAAGGCTCCTTCTTGCCTCCTTCAATTTTGTAATACAGCAGCTTATCCTGAAGCAGAACGAACCATCTCACTTTCCAGTTACGAACAATATGTCCCTAGAGGGGAAGACATTCACAGAGCTAACTTTAACACAAGCATTGAGAAATGACCGTATCTTTTTTTTGTCTTTTTTTTTTTTTTGTGAAATACCAAAACCTAGAATCACAGAATCATCAAGGTTGGAAGAAAAATTCAAGATCATCCAGTCCAACCACCTACCTACATCACCACTAAACCATATCGCCCAGCGCCACATCCAGATGCCTCTTGAATACCTTCAGGGATGGTGACTCTGCCACCTCCCTGGACAATCTATTTCAATACTTAATAGACCTTACAGTGAAGAAATTTTTACTGATGTCCAATCTGAACCTCCTCTGCTGCAATTTAAAGCCATTTCCTCTCGTCCTTTCTCTATGGGCAGAGCAGAAGAGACCAACCCCCACCTCACTCCAACCTCCTTTCAGGGAGTTGTAGAGAGCGATGAGGTCCCCCCTGAGCCT
>VZRW01011835.1:420146-438276 GCA_013398125.1 Aegotheles bennettii | reverse complement strand
GGCATCTCCTCTAGTGGGTTCACTCACCAGTTGCATTAGGAAGTTGTCTTCCACACACTCTAGGAACTTTCTAGACTGTTTTCTCTCTGCTGTGTTATATTTCCAGCAGACATCTGGCAAGTTGAAATCCCCCTCAAGCACAAGGGCTGGCAACCGTGAGACTTCTGCCAGCTGCTTGGAGAATGCCTGGTCTGCCTGCTTGTCTTGGTTGGGTGGTCTGTAACAGACTTCCACCACAACATCCATTCTGCTGACCTACCTCCTGATCTTTACCCATAGTCCTTATCGTTATCATCTCCCATCTCAATTGAATCAAAACACTCCCTAACACACAGGGCTAGCCCATCACCTCTCCTGTTTTGCCTGCCTCTCCTAAAGAGCTTGTAGCCATCCACCGCAGCACTCTAGTTGCATCATCCCACCACGTTTCTGTGATGGCAACTACATCATAACTTTCCTGCTGAACAACTTCCAGCTCCTCCTGTTTATTACCCATGCTGCGTGCATTGGTGTACATGCACTTCAGCTGGTTTAACGATTTTACCCCCAACACAGGGATGCCACCCCCAGGCTCAACTCTGGCCAGCCTGGCTTTGTCCCCTTCCCCCTGTAGGGGGTACCTGTATGAAAAGAAACACAAGAAGTTGTCAGGAGCCCTACTCTCCCTGACTGTGACCAGCAGATCAAGGGAGGTGATTCTGCCCCTCTGCTCTGGCAAGACCCTTCCTTGAGCACTGCGTCCAGCTCTGGAGCCCTCAGCACATGAAGGATGGAACTGTTGAAACGAGCCCAGAGGAGGGCCACAAAAATGATCAGAAGCCTGGAACAGCTGTCCTGTGAGGAAAGGCTGAGAGAGCTGAGGTTGTTCAGCCTGGAGAAGAGAAGGCTCCGGGGAGACCTCATTGCTGCCTTTCAATACCTAAAGGGGGCCTGTAAGAAAGATGGGGACAGGCTTTCTAGCAGAGCCTGTTGTGATAGGACGAGGGGTAATGGTTTTAAACTGAAGGTGGGTAGATTTAGGTTAGATATAAGGAAGAAGTTTTCACCATGAGGGTGGTGAAACACTGGAACAGGCTGCCCAGGGAGGTGGTGGATACCCCTGTCCCCGGAGACATTCAAGGCCAGGTTAGATGGGGCCCTGAGCAACATGGTCTAGTGGGGGATGTCCCTGCCCATGGCAGGGGAGTTGGACTAGGTGACCTCTAAGGTCCCTTTCAACTCAAGCTATTCTGTGATTCTGTGAATACACATTTTAAGTAACAAAATAGTACAGCTCCATCACTATAAAATCATGGAGCAATAGAAAGGTGATTTGCTCTTTCTCCAGCAAGGACATCTTCTTTGCTGGCAAGAATTGTTTCTTGCAAAAGCCCACATGAATTATCTCAAAGAGCTGTCATTTAGCTGCACACCTGCCCTCTGACAGCACCAGGCAGGAACAGGGCTAAATCCAAAACCTGTGAGGGCTCTTGAAGATCAGCCCCTCCTCTCTGGTGACCCTGGGTAGTGTTTGATGTGTTTCGTTCTTTGTCATTCTGATGTGGCTGTAGGTGCCAAGTGGTTTTGAGAGCAATTTGCTGGGTGAGTTGGCTTTGCCCTACATCCCCTCTTACTGCTAGTGAGTGGTTTATTTCTATCTTACCTGTCTCCAGTCTCCTGGGCTAAAACATTCCCTGTGCTACTGTTTCCTGTAAAGGAAATACGCTTCCTAAGGACAAAAGACCGAATGAAGGCTCTGGTTGAATGCCTCCTGAGTTATCCTAGAACACAGACAAATCTTTCCCTCTGTAAAGAGCCCCCAGCTGTCTTTAGCCCAGCTGTAGAGGAGAGCAAACCCAGCGAGGGCTGGCACCGACAGGCTCAGACCTGTCTGATGGTGTCAGGTCCAGCTTCGCGGTGCAGGGAGCTGAACTGCATTTCTGCAGGCAATGGAGCATTAGAGCCAGCAGGCAAAGCACTTGGTGGAGGAAGCTCTGACACCTGGGAGAGGGTGGGCATGGCTAGAAGAAGGGAACATGCAAGGTCCAGTTGTGGCAGGAATTAAAGCTCATTAATTCTCTATGAGTAAAGGGGAAAACCAGCAATTTCAAAGAAAAGGAGGGGTAATGAGTCTCTAAAATCCAGAGCACTCTGGATCTAACCTCTTCTAGTCTATACGAAATAGAGTTGGGTTTGTTTTCTCCTTCCCTTTGCTTTCTTCAGTGGTTTTTTTACCTGTTCTAAAGTCTCTTGGCCATTTTTCCTGAAAGTATGTTCTTCCCTGTGGCTTTTTAATTTCCTTCTTGGAGATTCCTCTTTTTCAGGAGGTTTCCTTACCTTTTTTTCTTTATCTTTACCTGACTTCCACACATTTAGTTTATATTTATAATATATTACAATACATAATTCAGCCATTTACAATGCATTTAGATCTTCTCCTTGCTTCCGTTCTCTTCTTAAGAAAGCTGTTTTCTTTACATGATCCCACCTTTTCCTCATTTTTTTTTCCTCTGGATCCCTTGTTCCCTTGTCCCTCAGTTTTCTTTAGTCATCTTCTTTGTGGTTTCCTTCCTATCAGACTCTGTATCTCAGTGATGTATAGACTGATGGCAGTTACAGATCAGTGAGCTGCCAATAATCTATTCCTCTCGCACACTTAGTGCATTGGATTCCCATCTTGAATTCAGTGGTCACTTAGGAGCCAAAAAGTACAATCACGGCCCAGAGAGGAGAACAGGAGCTGGGACTGCGCTGCAGAAGGGGAGACAGGAACAGCTCTGTCTGTGCAGCCCTTCTCTGCATGGAGCAGAGCTCCCCATGGCTGGCAGCTGGCTGGCCGGGAGCCCTGCCAGGAGAGCTGACCAAGATTACCTTCGTGTTAGCACCAGAAGCACTGCCACGTACTGTAGAAAAGCATTTCCCAAGGTGTGGCAAATCTTTGAACAAACCTTTCAATCACATTTTTTGTGTGCAATCAAGGACCATATTAGACATGGTCTTGGTACTGAAAGCAGCTTATGGCCCTTGCTAAGTTTCCCTCTTTTGTTGCAGCTATGACTGACTTGGTCCTATACAGTGAAGTGCTGGAAGGGCTGAAATCTGTTAACACTGTCTTTCAACTCTTTTCTCCACATTTTGGCTAAAATTTTCTTACAATGCAGCTTGAAGAGTGTGGAAGAAAGAAGTTACTTCAGACACCTCCCTATGTTTGCATTGCTTGGATCCCCTTGAAAAAGGATAGCTTGTTCCCCATGGTCTCACATGCAGTGGGAAACCCTGCTCAGCTGGGCTGCTGGAGAGGACACAAACTATCTTAGGAGACTGTCAAAACATCTTTCTTCTCTCCATCCCCCATGTTCACTCCTACCACTGGTGCATAGCCATTTGCCAGATATTTTCTTCACACAGAGGTGTGCCCTAGATGCAGACATACTGACTTTCTGATACCTAACTGAGTAATCCTGCTAGCTAATTCACTTTCCTCTGGGTAAACCCCAACATGGGGAAACTCAAGGGAGGGTAGTGAACACCTGCAGTTCATGCAGCTCCCTCAGCAGGCATCTGCACCAACCTGGAGGAGCTCCTTTCCCAGGAGCAGGCAGGAGCCCCTCAAACCCAGCACCCAACAAGCTGCCTTGCCATGAGCTCTGGCTTGATCAGTCCCTGCCCAGGGGCCACTTCTACACTTGATGAGAACCACACGAAGGGGAACTGGAGCACTCACCCGTTTGACGAGGAACCCCTCCTTCAGAACTCCAGTAGCTTCCTGCATCGTGGTCAGCAGGGAAGAGAGCAGAGCCCACGCTGAGCAGTGCCTGAGCCCTGGCAGCCTGTCCCTCTGCATGCAATTTGTTTAAGAAAGCTCATTTTTCTTTGCTACCCTCCTCCTCCAACGTGACGCAATCTCCCTTCCCTGTTTTTTTCCTCCCTTTCTTCTTACCTATGAGACATTAGTTACACAGTGAGCTGGCTCTGATACATTACCTGCCCTCCGGGAAGCAAAACAAAGGGAAGTCTAAAAAGGATCTTGAAGGAATTTCACAGAAATTAGTATAGCAAAAAATCACCACTAAATGAGCTGACCGATATAAGCAGCCACATGATGACAAATCAGGTATTGCATGAGAGGGAGAAGCAGAGTTATAAAATCCCATCTCTCAAAACTTCAGACTAATCAACTCTACCGCTTTAAAACTTCTCATCTAATCAACACATCTCACACCTTTACAGATCAGAACACCTTAGTGGAACATAGAGAATATTATGATTACAAGGAGACTTTTACAAATCTTAAAATAATTTTTTTTGCTAGAAATTTATTTTACTGAAGAAGCTATAAAGCACTTGGAAGCCCAGTCTACTTTCAGTGACCTCTGGGCATATAAACCCAGATTCTCAATTTAATAGCCTAAATCCCTACCTAAGCAACTACTTCAGCTTTTAGTAAAGCAGCCTGGTCAATGAATACCATACAGCAACTTCTTACAACTCCTGAGCACCTCTGAAATGGAGTGCCTTTTTCGTGTCTGAATAGGAGCTTAGATGTTTATTGCATTTCTGAAGACTTTGGCCATGGTAAGTCTGTTTGATAGATCTGTCAAATCCTGTCCTGATGAAATAAGCCTGTCTTAGTATTTCAGACAGCATTGCTGTTCAGAAATACTAATCCTTGCTGTATTGTTAGCATTCCCTGACTTGTACCAAAGCTAAGGTGATATATGTGGGCAGAGCTAGGGACTGTGATAAGAAATATGCTGTAGAGTAATAACATATAAACAAAAACACTCGTTGCTATGTATAAAGAGTCCAGAGTTCAGTAATACAACGTGACTCAATCACCTCTCTCTCTGCACACCAGATCAGATTACTGGTCATGCTTTCATGTACTGAGGAAAAGGAACAACCGAATAATTTATTTATCTTTATGCTACTTTTTATAACTTCTAACAAGGAAGGGCAAGACTCTGAAGAACGTATTCAAGTCTGACAATGTGCTGGAGGTGACCCAGAGAACAGTCCCTGCAGAGATCTGGAGAAATACAACAAGTGACTGAATGCTACTAAAAATAATCTCTATCTCTGTGTATATACATAAATGTATATATAAATAAAAGTTGTACTCGGAAGCAGAATCTTGGGAAAAAAGCCTGATGCAGTCTGAAGAAAAAAAAGAAAATGAATTTCAGCTTGCGGTGTTCTGTGCATCAGAATTAAACTTGAGAAAAAAGAAGAAAGCTTGAGTCCAGGCACACAGAGCCATTCTTGCTGCCTGTGTTTCACAGGCATGCACTCTTTACGTAACCAGCGCCAGGAATACAGTGTTCCACTGTTTGGAATTTGAGGTTTGACTTCACACTGTTCAGCTTGTTACTGCAGGCAATTTATAACAAGGTGGGTGAGATAATCTCATGCTAGTGAGGACAGGTAGGAGCTTGCAGGGGGCTCTCGCTCAGACAGTGATCTCAGAATTGCACCACAGTCAGTCCTCGCTGGGGATCTGAGTGAGCTCTTTCTCTCCAGCATGCAGACCACCCACAACACTGCAGGCTGATCTTGGCAAAATTACCATTAGCAACAATGAATTTTATTGTCAAACTGCTGCTGAGTGGTGAAACAAACATCGCCCTAGCTGGCCATTAAACAACAGGTTTTGTTTTGTATCAACTGCTTTTTATAGTCTAGAACCTTCACTCTCTTCAATTCTGTGGATATTTGTAACACCCTCCTCCCCCCGGTGCTCCATCTCATTCTGTAGTTAATCAAGGGTAACAAACTGCCCCCATGTTGCTCCCCCAGGCTTAGTAACTACAGATCTCTGTCGTCTTCGTGGGAAAAGGGTCACAAAGTGTGAAATAAGCCAGTAGATCTGGGCTGCCATATTCACGCATGTGCTGGGAAGGAAAGCTCTGCATTGAAGGCTCCTGGAAGAAAGGACTTGCTCTGCTCTGTATAAAACTAGGGAGCTCAATATCATTTTCTGTGGACTTGAAACTCACTGAAGGGAGAACTGTTTCCTCAGATCCATTTTAGAGTGTTTTCCACTTATCAGTGTAGTATTTTAACAAAAAAACACAGTTGAGTGTTGGACATTTTGTTCCAAAGTGACCCCAAACCACTTTATATGCTGTAGGATTTGCATCGGGATGACCAGAAGAGTCAGCTGCAGGCTTCAGGACCACAGGATGCTACTCAGGGTTAAAGGGATGGGCAGGAGCACCCGTCTCTGAGTGCAGCCTGTGCTGTTCCAGCTGGCTGACCTGACACATGTTACTGCTACTTCCAGATCAGTCTCTCAGGAAGCCACAAAGAGCTGGTTAAGAGAACCTGTCCAAAGGACAACCCTTATCGCATGCTCTGCAATGCTCATCATGTCACACATGGGATTACACATACCCAGCTTTTTTCAAAGCAGCTTCTTAGGATGCTAGGACTTTGCCCTCTGGTGTAGGGCAGCAATAAATATTTAGTTCCTTCAGTGGGTTAAGGATGAAATAAGATGAAATAAGAACCACATCAAAACAAAGAATGATGAAACATTTCTATATAAAAGTGAAAATGTTCAAGAGAATTTTAAAAATTAACTGCAGGAAAGTGGCAGTGTTTGAAAACACTTGCTTAATTGTCTAGGCTCTGGAACAAAAGTAACAGAAATTAAATATCAAAGTGCAGATTCTGTGATGAAGAGCAAAATGCCCAGCTCCACTGCATCTAAAAAAAACCCCAAGGGTCACAAATCAGAGAGAAAACAGGAAGGAATTGTCACTGTATTAAAACCCAGACAAACAACAACAGCTCCAAGAAAGCAGGGCACCCCTTCTTTAGCAGCCACTACTTCCCCTCATCAGAAACAGAATACTGGGCTGCATGGCTGACCTGAGCCAGTACCCCTGTCCAGGACTATTTCCACATTAATGAGTCCATATTATGTTATAAGTAAGACTGTTTCCAAGCTGCCCATCTTACAAAAATTAATTTAGGATATGAAAGTCAATATGAGATCCTTACAGTTAACACATCAGGCCAAGCCCTGCCCACAGGTGTAACTGCACCCTCCCCTTCAGATGACTACATGTGTGCCAAGTGGAGATTTTGGCCTTGCAATTACAATGGAGTACCCAGCACAGCTGTTAATGAACAGCAGGAACTGGCTGCCTTGCTTTAGCGACTTGACAAAGACATTCATGCAAAACCCACAACCCTTATTTTAAGCACTCGATATGCATACACAGTCCCATGCATCCAAAATAGACCAGTTGAGATACAAGGTATCATCTCAACAACTTTCAAGATTCTGAAGTCACAGCTCCAGCACAGCTGATGCCCAGCGTGGGCTCCGCAGCTCCAGCACTCCCTTACATGCACCTCACCCACAGGCCTCAAACCCAGCCATCTTAGACCTCTTCCTTCCAGCTACTGCAACACAGAATACCCACTAAGCTGTCTAGTATCTTTTATTTAAGCTTCAAGGTTAAAATTTTCTCAGGCAACAGTAGAGCCTGATTTTACCTGCCACTGTAATAAATGATTGAAATGTGTTTATCTTAAGATGCTTCATTATCATCATCACATATTATGTCTTTTTTTTTTTTTTCCAACACCCCAAATGCTTTACAACATTATTTTGGCATACAGGCAACTTTTTAATTTATAAACACTTAGTCTTTTGTCTGAGTACCTACTTGTCATGTTCAATGGAACCTAAATCACTAGTTCAGTGAATGGCAAAGTTGGGTGAGCTGTTCAAACAGGAAACTGACACCACAACTTCAAGCCACAACAAAGCTGTCCCATGCAGCCCCTCAGAAAACTGAGAAAACAGCCATTAAAAAGAATAGTTTCTTCATTTTGTGATGACACATTCAGGTATTTTCCAACATTCTGCAAGGACTGTAAGTTACTTAATTGTTTTGGCTTTGCATTACTATTAGAGTTGGGTACACGTGAATTTCTCTGATAACCAAGCATGGATTGCAGTATGTATACTCTTTGTGAACACCTTTTGTGGCACAACCACATAGCAATTATATTGTTTGCACTGTGGCAGTATTAAGAATTCCTAGTTAAGGCTCAAAGCCTCATTTTCCCTGCATTTTTCCTCTAGCAGCACAAAAATATTAAGAAAAAAAAGACTGGCAGTATGTGATATAACAATGAAAAAAAATATAAAAACAGTTAAAAATTTAGCACTTTGGAAAGGATAGTTAAACAAAAAGAACTCCTCTCCACCCACTCCCACAGACAAGGAAAACAGGGTATTTATTTTTTTTATCCTCCAACATGGAAAGCACATCTTGCTTCTCTTCTTCAGAGAAGATCAACATGTTATTTCTGTAGTGAACAGCTCAGTCCAGTGTAAACCAGAATTAGGGCAGGCAGCCATGCATAGTGAGCTCAGAAGATGGTACTGTCTATTTTGAAGTGTGAGTAAATCCATTACAGAGCCTGCAATATTCACCTATAGGAGCAAAGTGCAACTATATGTAGTTTATCAGCTATGTTTATTGGAATGGTAACAAGCTATGTTCAAAGTTTTCAAGTTCTCCACCCGTAAACACAGATAAAAAACGAAGGAAATGCTCTTTTTAACAAGTCTGCATCAACAAACTTGCAAGGAAAACATTTTGTTCCACTCATTCTTGGCTTGATTTAAAGCAAACAAAAGTAAGCCCTTTCAATGTTAAAGGGGTGTCGCACACTGATCATACCCTTCCAGGTTTTATATTCACACCACTCTAGGCCATGTGACAAAAGAGGAAAAAAAATAATCTTGGAGTTACACAGCCCAGAAATTTATTGAACATTTGCTCAAATACATTCTGTATAGAACTGCTTGCTTGGGTTTTGTGCTCCCAGCAAAGATGCACTGGGATGCACTGAGCTGTAATCACCAATTAGGAATTGTTATGTGTGAGAATGTTAAGCATGGGCCCACAACCTCTCTCTGGCCAGATCTGTGTCTTGAATTTGACTAGGCACCTTCCCTTCAAAGGATTCAATTTGCATAAGCTGCTGCATCAAATGTTATTTAGAAAAGCCTTTCACACATTGGTCTTTTAAAACAGCAAAACACTTCAAGTATTTGCATTTGAAGTTTTCAATACTGGAAACATTTAGTCCAGAGTGTTTGTAATGGGGTCTCTGATTTTTCATATGGTCTCTCCTCTAATTATCCCAGAACATTTAGTCTTCAGTTTTGGCTTCCATTTCCTCAGCATCATCATCCCCATCCACTTCAGCATTCTCCCTCTCCAGTCTTTCCAGCTGCCTCGCAAGCTCAGTCTCATCTGTGTCAGTAACCACCTTAGGCTGAAAAAAACCACCAAAACAGAACACATGGTAAACTGTCATTAAGAAAGACCATCTGTATTTTTAGGCTCTGATTCTACATAAAGAGCAAGAGCTAAAATACATCCTGAAGTCACACAACAAAAACCAGGAAAATTAGGATTTTTGGTCATTTGTTTAAGGAACACAGAAGTGTAGGGGTGTTTTAGCTTCTTGATACCTTTTTTGCTAAAATTTTTCCTAGCACTACTAGCTTTACTTTTAGAAGGTTTCAAGGAAAAAAAAAAAGTGTTCTTACCTCCATCTGCACATTAAAGACTCCTCTCTTCTCCTCAATTTTTTCCTTAATTACAGCCATGGCTTGATTCAGAACAGACAGTCCTTCAGTTCTCTCCAGTGTTGTAGTAGTCATCACATAACGAGGAGGGGCTATCAGATTTATCTGTCACATTGTAGGAATGGGGGGTGGAAGGAAAAAAAAAAAAATCAAACTCAGTAACAAAACCAAAGAAACAAACATCTCAAAAGCAAAGTGAACAACACTGTTCTGAATGTACAATTCCCAGAAGAAACATTTTCCCATTAGAAAAATCCTTTCTAGAAGTATAAACAACTTGGACAGAAATAGAAAGTGCACAGCCTGTCCGATTTCCAACATCAACCTCAGTTATTTCTACACAGTATGTGTAGAACTTTTGATTTCACTATTAAGACAGACACTTACTTTAATGGGCATGTTCTCCGTGGAACAGTTCAAGCCTGCTCGCAAAGCTTCTTTTACTGCATCTATGCCTTCATAACCATAACAGGCCACCTCAATATCTAGGACAGAAGAATACAAATAATAAAACCTTAAAGTTACCAAAAGCTGTAGAATCTTTAATTAAGCTTTAATAAAGCTTTTTAGCATCTGATGTCTATCCACAATGAAAGCCTCAATAGCTCCCAAAGCTGAGGGAGGTATTTCACTTCCTTGACTTCAAGTCGAGGTAAAAGTCCTCATAATTTCTTTAGATGTACAGCATTTTACATTGCGTTTTGAGAGGACAAGATAGGAAATTATATACCCACATTCACTCACCTCTCACCCAATAAACTCCACGGGAGTTAATGTATTTCACATGGAGAGATGAAGATATAAAAGCAATAAATACCAGAGAAAATGAAAGATCAGGAAAAATAAAACTTGAAAAAGACCAAATCCACTAATTCATGGAATTTTGTCAGCCATTACAACACAAGCATCATTTGAGGGGCACTGGAAAATTAATTTTTTTTTTTAAGGTAAGTTATATTAACATAAAGTGATAGCTAACTATAGCTTCTTGTAGATGCTTGGAAATTAAGGCATAGACTAATGCAAGTCATATCTGTATTAGAATCATAGCATCATTAAANTGGACAACCTATTCCAATACCCAATCACCCTTACAGTAAAGAGATTTTTCCTAATGTCCAAGCTGAATCTCCCCTGCTGCAATTTAAAGCCATCTCCTCTCGTCTTTTCATTATGGGCATGGCAGAAGAGACCAACCCCTGCCTAACTTCAACCTCCTTTCAGGGAGTTGTAGAGAGCAATGAGGTCCCCCCTGAGCCTCCTCTTCTCCAGACTGAACAACCCCAGCTCCCCCATAAAATATATTTTCCAGTCCCTTCACCAGCTTTGTTGCCCTTCTCTGGACACGCTCCAGCATCTCAATGTCTTTTTTGAAGTGAGAGGCCCAGAACTGAACACAGCACTCGAGGTGTGGCCTCACCAGTGCTGAGTACAGGGGGCAATCCCTGCCCTACTCCTGCTGGCTCATATCCAGCTGGCTGTCAACCAGCACCCCCAAGTCCCTTTCTGCTGAGCAGCTTCCCAGTCATACCCCGATTAGTCTAAGACAAAGATTTCTTTACCTATGCAATACTCAGCTACAGAGAGAAGTTAGTCTCACTTCCATGTGACTAACAACAACTTGCTAATTCTCAGCTGTCACAAACAAGTTCACAGAAGAGCACCCAGTCAGCCTTAAGACTACAAATCGATGGATAATTTCTATGCTTGCTTTGAAGACAAAATTAAAACCAACTTAGACCATCACAACAAAACATGCAAGATGAATGAAGTAAGAGAACATGCTCTCCAAGTAACTTTATTTTCAAAACTAATGAAGTGCTATTTATATTGGCAATTCCATTTTTCATGACAATCAAATCCCACTTACATTTTTGAGTCTATGTTAACTCATGGTGATCTAAAGTAATAGGTAAAGGAATTCTTCATTACCTTACTTTTTGCACTCTCTCCTTGACTTCACTGTCATGTGGATATGACTTACCTTTCTGTTTCTCCACAGTAATCAACAAATGTGAATGCTCTTCACTATATTCTTGCAGAGCAGAGGCAATTTCTCAATCTGGTTAAAAACTGTGACTCTGCTACACTGACTATCTGTTTAATGGCAAGCATGCTTTTAGGCTGTTTAGTCAGCTGTGCAACCAGATTTACAGTTGTACAGTATGCCCTCTTAAGTAGTGTAGTCATGTGTCTTTTCTGACTGCACTGAGCTAGTAAGAGACAAACCAGCTCGTGCACTTTAAGAATACATTAGAGATGGGCTAGGCCTGAGCTAATACATCCTGTTGAATGGTTTGCAATCAACCAGTGAGTTAGAAATACACACAGAGGAAAGCCAGAACTATTTTCACATGTTCGGGTACAAGTGGCTAAGACATATGTTGTAACCATGATGACAGAGAAAGATCAAACAATCCTGTTAGGGAACCAGCAATTTTAACATTTTGAATGATGAAAAACAACATTGTGGATGCAGTAATAACTATAAAATATTTAAATTCAATGTGTGATAGTGCAATACGATAGACTGCATTATATTTCAGGACAATTACTTGTGTCCCCAGGAACCTGCAGTTTGGAGGGAAAAAATAAAAACCAAACCACCTTGCACTTCAGGACAGAACCCATATAGGCATTTTGCAAGCAATCCTTGATTAAGGTGTCTTAATTCTGAACAGTTCCCCTCAAATATTAGTGCTACGAACCACTAGTTTCAACAACTAGTTTATAGTTTGCAACAAGATGCACTAACTTCATTTCAGTGTCAAGACGTGTTCAATGAACACCTGGAAAGAACTCACCAGCTCGGATTTTGACTGCTTGTGGTGTCAGACGTCTGTTAATATTGTCAATCAACACACGCCTCTCTTCCTCTGTCAGATCTAGGGTATCCAGGATTGCAGGGTCTCTGAGCCAAGCAAAGTAACATTTATGGAAGTTATACCAAACTGGAATACTACACAACATTAACGTCTGGTACTATTTCAATATTCTTATGCATAATCTTAGAGATTTACTTGGCAAAGAAAACAGAGAAATTTCTTAAGAGTCTATTGAAATGCTGGAAGAAAATAAATACATGTATTTAAAAAATATTTTCTATTGGAAGTATTTAACAACAAAGCAGAGAAATGTTCTAGTCAATCTGTTCCTGGAAAGAAAGATCTGAATTCTTATTTTTTTTTTTAAAAGCAAAAGAATTACATCTGTCCAGCCTCCTTTGTATATGATACACAAAATTAAACAAATACCTAGTTGCTTGGTATTTATGTTCCCTCTAATGTGAAGATAAACCCATATCACATTGAAGAGAATCCATGATGAATCTGAAGTTTTAGAATTATTTTAGCATGTCATTCAAACGCAAGATTTGTTTGTCATTCTACAAAGTAACCTATACTCATTCCATGTTATTCTGGACTCCTTTTTAGCAGTAACTGGGTCACAGACACTTACCTTCTGGCTAAATTCTTGGCTAAAGAAAGGATAAAGGTTTTTTAAATATTCAGGATTTTTTCTTAGTTTAAGAGAAGCTTAAACAATCCATGTAACTACAGTTTTTTGTTCTTCTATCATACAAGTGTTTAAGTATTTATCAGTTAGAGAATGATCTGGAATTCCTTCTGCAGCAATGTTCCCAGATTTGCCCTTTACCAGTAAATATTAGAAAATAATTATTATTGTATGAAACAGAACACATTCAGTCTAAATGAGGATACAAGTTGCTTCTTCCCCCAAAACAAAGAGATGGTTTTAAGCTAACCAAAATGCTACCAAGTGCCCTGACTCTTAAAAGTCAACACAATTGCTAAAATTTTATTACTGCCATCTAGTGTTCAACTCAAGTTCATGTTCATAGGTTTATGTTCTACAAGAGCAAAATTGGAAATGTTTATTGAGAAATCTATTTTTGGATTGCCGAATTTATGATAGAATCTTCAGAGGGAAACCAAATAGGTTAATTGTGAAAGCAAATTAAAATATCAGACTCCATAAAAAATTAAGAACAATCTGTCTCAGTGCATATTCCCTCAGCACCACAATTTCCACCTCCTTCTGTTCATAATTCCATTTCGGAGTTCATGATCCCATTCCCATTCTAAGTTTGGAAGTGTAGAGATGTAACAAGCCAGCTTGCTACCTTTTAAAAAGAAAAACTTTGTGCAGTGGAACAGTGACAGTCAGCTGGGAGCAGACATATCTTCAGACACAGAGCTGGATATTTTGGTAACACCTGCTTGGGACTAAGAACAGGCAAATTCTGACAGACAAACCAAGGTCAGTGTTGCTTCTTGTTAGAAATGCCGCAGGCATATCTGTAGCCATAGAAATCTCTCCAGTGTTTGTAATCACATTTCTTTTATATTTAAAATCTATAATTCACCAATTCCTCAGTATTTCTCCATATCAAATTCAATTACTGCTTTTAAAAATCTGACATACACGGAGTGGCGGACTCAAAGATAGACAAAACCAACTCAGCTCTGAGCTTCTTTCTCATGAGCATTGGGAACTTGTAGAAAGCAGTGAGAGAGAAATCTACAATAAGCAACTGGAAGACTGATGTCAAAATTCAGTAGGTTCACTTGACATACTGACTCTGGAACAAAACGCAACAACCAAACCCAAAAGAATATTACAATGGTTCTATTCCAGGAAATGCTTCTCTGCAATTTGAAAAAAAGCCCCTAGAAGTAGAAAACATGTCCTTACGAGACTGCGTGCTTGAATGCATCATAAGCACCATATCCTGGTCTTTTGTACTTGTCATCAAATACCCAGGCAGTTCTCTGAAACAGACTCTCAAGCTGCTCATCCTTAGTGTACTCCAAGACTTCAGCAACATGGCGAAGGATGCTGTAAACCTGGAATGCAAAAGGAGTGTTAAAAACCCCAAACCAAATACTGAAAACAGACTAAAAGTTAGAATCAAAAGCAATATTTAATGGCAAGCCTTCTGCTTGGAAGAGTAAGACCACACAGTGGTAAGGGTGGGAGTCAATGCCTTAAGCTACCTGCATGCCTTTTCAGTAAAAGCTGCCCACAGTGTGCTAAACCAGCATATACCTTGGATTTCTGATCATTTAAATGATCACACACACTTTACATCACAAATTTTCAACCGACATCTTACTTGATATATTCATTAAGAAGCAGCTTACCAGAGAACTCATGGACAGATGAACTGGTTATATATACATTTGCATGGGTAAATGAGAATCAGAATATGCCTAATAAATGAGAACAAGACTTTATTTTTGTACTATCTTGTGTCTGTGCATTTTGGTTGCTCAGGAAAGAAGTTGGAAAGACACAGTGCCCAAATATAGCGAAGCAACTTACAGTCTTTGATTTTGTGAATTTGTCTTCACATTTGATTGCCTCCTCCGGAGAAACTCTTCTTTTTGACAAGTCAATATAACCTGTTGGGGAAAATAATTTTAAAATGTCCAGCACTGTGCAAACCACATCTACCTGCTTCAAGAGAAACACGTAAAAAACACACACTCTGGCTCAGGATTTGCCCCTTGCCTACACTATCTCCATCTGTGGCTACAGAAGGTAACAAAACCAAATCTTAATTAATTTTATCAAAGTATAATCCAAATTACTCTTTCAACTGTAAATACTTACAACAGCAAATCTTTTGAACAGCATTCTTTAAAATTAGCCTTGATGTTTTCTTTGAACACTTAAAATAAATTTTCGTAACATTTCAGCAATCAGTGATCAATTTTTACGCTGCTGTACACAGGTGTGGCAAAAATCACACCAGTGTACAAAAAAGCAAGTTTGATGTGTATTTTTGTAGTACTCAACTCAGTTTCATCCACGGCTGGCACTCTGTCAGTTTAGCTCTGAACAGTTTCCCAACACAGTAGAGGCCTGGCCTCAAATTCTGACTCTTAACTCCTTGGATAACCTTTCAGGAGAACTGTCTGAAAAAAACCTGCTTTTGAATCACCTCTTGAAAAGGCAAAGGCCTCCACCTACTTCTCACAAACTGTAGGTTCCCCAAGAGATTCAATGAAATACCACTACGTGAATTCCAGATGTGTTTTTATGGTAATATGGGAATGAAATGAATTTGTAAGAGGAAACAGTCCTTCACTAGAGCTTCTGGTAAACTTATTTCACTTCAGATCTATCTGAAATAAGTTTATTCTTGCTTTTCTTCCCTCTCTCCTTTTTCTTACCCTGTTATTTAATACATAATCTCAGATTTGGCTGCAGTTTCAGAAGAATTCCAGAAAATTATTTGAGAAAAATCCTACCAACAGGTAGGTTTCTAGAAGATGTGCTCAAGGTTTACTATTATTATTTCTTTATGCCTGGACATAGACTTTAAAGTTTGCATGGAACAGTATTATCAAAATCTGACATGTTCTAAATAGAAAATATATTTTAAAAATCTTTAAAGATTCAAAAATTCAGAAGACAGGAAAAGACAAAGTTGCCTGTGCAATCTCAACTCAAAAATTCATGCGGTACAATAATTACATACATGTAATCTATTTTATAGCCAAGGTTCAAGACTTGTTAATGAACAGGATGAACTGTGAGCAATCAATGCTCATTGTTTAGATTTTTATCTTTATACCAGATGATTCTTCTCTTCAGTTAAGACTTAGAAAATCTGCACAGATATCAAAAGAAAATTCCACTTCACTGTGGTTTGTTGACCAAACATTGAGCTGGTCATTGAAAAGAACATTTCAGCAAATCTTTACTGATGTGACTGACCTTCACTAACCCAAGGAAGAATGACTGTAAGTATCACGTGGCACGACAGCGGTCTGTTTTGCTCAAGAGCCTCAAAAAAGAACCCCTGGCAAAACCAATGAGTACACAAGCCACCTAGTTTACCTGCATTTCTCTCTGTGAATGCAATCTTGATATAGCCCACAATATCCCCAAATACCTTTCTCTTTGTCAACTCTTATGACGACAACGCATTCATTCCTCCCGATGCGGATGAGTTTGTTTATCGAACGAATACGTCTTCTGGACAGCTCGCTAAGAAGGATCATGCCTTCAATGTTGTTGTATTCCAGCAGGCTGACGTAGGCTCCCATTTCAGCAATGGACCGAACATTGACCATCACTACATCTTCCACCTCTGGAAATTTATGCTGGTAGAATCTACAGCTTAGCCCTGGCATTCTGGAATTTGGGCAGAAAGAAATAAAAGATTTTATTTCACAGTACATCACTGCCTTCTCCTACAAACACTAAGAAAACAGTAAGAAATCAGCAAGGGCTGGTGGGACTAGAGAGGAACTAGTATTTTAGTATCATCACAACAATTCGCTAAGATGCTAAATTTTTGCTTTAAAATAGAAAAAGCTTGCTACTGAGACTTTATTATCCACTTCAACCGTCATATTAGCTATCCGTAGCATGCTGTAGGAAAGAGACTTCAAGTGGTAAAAATGTGGCACTGCACACCTTGCATTCATCTAAATCCATGAGGATGTGTAAAATTTGAAATCAGATTTTAACAACACAGGAGAGAAGAAGCCTGCATTGCTCATGAAGATATTTGTATGCTCTTAAGACAGCATGTGAGAGGTTGAGAAAGTAAGAGGCAGGGTGAAGCTTCTCAGTACTGAGAAGGAAGAGACTCCACACTCCAGGAGATGACTGTCTAAACTCAGCATGTTTGGAATAATCCTGCAAGACCTGCTCCAGAGGCCACATGTAAGCAAAGAAAGCAAAGTCAATATCAAAACAGGAGACAGAACGAGCCTGACGTGAATGAAGTACTGGGAAAGAAAAAAACCACACCCCAACGTATTGCTAGTCAGGAGAAACAAAAAACCCAAACAAAAACCGGAACAGAATTCTTGCATTATACATTCTTAAAAAGTACAAAATTGATGGCTCGTAGCCATGTTGTGATAAGGAGGACAGCTTAAGCTGCTTCATTTTCCTGGTGATGAATCCACATACTCGTCCTCGCTAAGCAGGTTAGTTCAATTCCTTCTGTCCATCCCGAGAATACAGAAAGCCTCCTACAGAGCCTAAGACACCAAGCCAAATGCAGCAACACTCCTTCAGAGGTTTGTTGTATTCACCATTTCGAAGTTTTACTCCTGAGCTTTTCAGCAGTGCTGATGTTTCCCAGTTATGTGGGAATTGTAAAAGGGAGTGAGATGGCAATGCCCAGTGCTACGTACACACCGCAAGGCTGTGCCCACCCTTATTTCCACTACTGCCTTCCAGGAAAGGGAAACACAGACCAGTACAAATTATAAAAACCATCCTCTTCAGGTTTCATACAACTTCACGTATTTTGAAGCTGAACAAAGAGCTCCAACACTACAGGTGACAACTCTTTGCTCTCTCCAGACACACGCGTCTCAGCCCGGCCCTCTGCGGGAGCCTCCCGGGAGCCCCACCCGTGCCACAGCGGCGGCGCTGCAGTCACCTTCCCCAGGCGTCAGGAGCGCCTCAGCCAGGGCTGAACCCCCCGCGGGGACCGGCGGAACGGCAGCTGCAGCGCCGGAGGCGGGAGGCGGCCCC
>VZRW01011835.1:351671-419117 GCA_013398125.1 Aegotheles bennettii | reverse complement strand
AGAACGGACCGCAGGGGCTCCAGGAAAAAATGGACCAAGAGCTTCCCTGGGGCTTTGCAGAGGCGGTGGCGGTGAACGGGCGGCGGGCCACAGCCTGCTACAAAAGAAGGAAGCACCCGCACTCGTGGGCAGTCACACAGTGTGCCAGAGCCTGACAGCACACTGCCATGAGGTCAGGTGTCTCCTGACTGCCAAGGTCAGAACGACCACAAGCCATCGAAACTCATCTGCTCATGAAACTACAGTTCTAATAATGCTGTTCAGTTTCTCTTCAGAACCTTCCAGCACAGGAAGACTCTTTGCCATAAGGTGAAAAGCTGTTTCAAGTCTTCTTGCGTGCAAAGGTGCCTTGCAGGACAGGAAACCTCAAGTGTAATATAATGATTATCCCCCGTGTGTGAGCTCAGGGTTAACACGTTGCATGCAAAAGGTTCCGTTTGGAAACTGGGTTCACAAACAAGCTATTGCAGGTGGTAGGTCATCTGGTCTCACTCCTGCTCTTCGGCAGTGCTCTTTTCATTCAGCTTACCTGCCTAAGCAGGAGGTGCTTCAGGCACCTTCAGAAGGTACCTGGTTTTGTGGGCTGGTATGTCACTGTGGCTTAATATTCACAAGCCCCATGTCCAGTGAGGTAACACACCAATAATGTGGTTGATGTTTTGATAGGAATATAGGTTAGGATGATAATATAAAGATGGCCTCCCTCTGCAACAGTCTGGGTTTTTTTAGCTGACAGAATTTCACAAAGTTTGGGTTTTTTTGGTTTGTTATTTTATGAAGTGACTCGCTGGTATGAGCCTCTTCTGTGCTGGATATGATCGGTTGCAGGTGCTGCTCAGTCTCCTTGACAGTAAACAAGACTTTGTTTAATGCACTCTCAGAGCCTGTGAAATCTTGCTTGAACTAGAAGGTCAGCCAGGCTCTGGCAGGTGAGGAACAGAGTGAACTAGTTCAAGGTGGCGATGAGACGTGCTGGTTGTGAAAGCAAAGCTGCTTTTTTTATGCTCCTTAACTTCTTTTTTTTTACCATAAACACTCAGAAAGTATTTGTGCTTTTCAGTTATAAGTATTTGGTAGGTATTAATGGAGCTATTCTCATCACATGCCAGTAGATGTGGATAGTAATGGATTCCACTGTGTGGGTAGAATCTTAATTACACTTACTTTTTCCAAGGTCAAAGAGGAAGTGTATAAGGCTCCTCTTCACGTAGAGCTGACTTGAGTGTTGTCCTGTGGGTGTAGCAGCTGCGTGTACAAAGGGGCAGCTTAAGTTAGCACAGCTTGTGGTTTTTGTAGTATAGCTCTTGCTATTCTAGTTAGCTTAAATCAGAAAGATTCTTCAAATTAAAATATACTTCACAGCAGAGAGGGAAGCAAGGTTTGGATGCTGCTTCAGCACCCAATTCCATACGAGAAACCTGTAAGTGTGCTACTGAAAATAAAGGATATACAAAGCTGCAGCTAGCTTGCTAATATCCCTCTTAAACTGATGCCACTTCTGATGGTCTGACATACCCTGTGAATCTCCTGTGCAACATATGAAGATACAGAATCATTGTGCTTTCTGATTTTCTTTAAACCAGAATGTACGACTGCTGTGTCTTGTTGCTCTGTAAAATCGGAACACAACATCAACAGTTACATGAAGAATTTGCTGTGTTGTCTGATTTTGAGAAGATGACATAGCAGTAAAAGAGCTTAAAAGCAATATCAGTGTCACACTGACAGTGGGCTTTTGGGGTAGCTTGATTTCTGGTACTTGTAAGTCATCAAGGAAAATGAAAACTTATTTTTCAGCTCTTCCATGATAGGAAATAAGACTCGTCAGTTTTCCATGATCTTTGACTTTGCTGATAATAACCTTGTGATTCTCATTGATGATGGAGATAAATATAGTAAGTTCACAGAATCACAGAATTCCAGGGTTGGAAGGGACCTCGAAAGCTCATCCAGTCCAACCCCCCTGCCAGAGCAGGGTCACCTAGAGTCCACACAGGAACGCATCCAGGCGGGGTTTGAATGTCTCCAGGGAAGGAGACTCCACAACCTCTCTGGGCAGCCTGGTCCAGTGCTCCGTCACTCGCACAGTTCCCTTGATATTAAGTGGGAATATAAGATTCTATGCTGAAGTGGCCACCCTGTTTTATTGCATTGGTGTTTCTTGGTTGCTTCATAATTTCAGTCATGCCTGTGTCAGAAAACTCTGCATATTTTTCCTAATCCCTTCAGATGATGCAGGACATTTTTATTTGTTTCTCTGTTCAACAGGGCTCAGACCATCATGAAGGCTCGTTTGAAAGGAGCCCAAACAGGTCGTAACCTCTTGAAGAAAAAATCTGATGCTTTGACACTTCGATTCAGGCAGATCCTTAAGAAAATTATTGAGGTAGGTAAATTAGAAGTTTCCTCTGTTTGGCTCACTTAATTTGAAATCTCTCTGTCCTATCAGTTGTGCATTCCTGTTCTGCTGACTTCATTAGGTAGGTTGGAATGTAGGACAACTTTGCAGATAACCTGTTTTTTGTGAGGAAAGCTGCTGAAGACAGATGAGCAGAATTATGTTTTTCTGGCTGCAGCAATACAGACATTTTGTAAGAGCTGATACTCTTCACCTCTTTCCAGCCAGTCCTTGGCTCTGCTTTCTTTTGTGTCCCAAGTTCCCTGTCATCTCTTCAACGCTACAGGGAATTGCTCCTATGCTGCCAAATACTTGAACGTGTTCTGTAACCCCATTTTTGTTTATCTGGCTTGAGAGAGTACTGCAGATCTGTGTTTCCTGCATGACTATGTACACTAGAAAGCAGAAGTTTTGTCCAGATGAAACTTGTTCCTTTATAAAGAAACACCAAGTTCTGCTTCTTCCTTCGCAACATGAATGACCAATCTGAGATACTCAGTAGAGCCTGACATGGCTTGTTCTGTTCTACCACCCTAGATGGGTTTTAGTTGTACTGTTTTGGCTGCAGCTGCTATGATTATCCGTGGTTAGCAGTGGTGCTTTGTTGCCAAGCTCTTGGCCCTCTGTATCTTGTTTCCTAAACTCTCTAATACACAAAGGCTCCTGCTTCTCAACAGCATGTTTTTTAGCTACAGGGGCTTCAAATATGTAAAAATCAGGGAAAAAATGGAGTGGGAAGAGAGCACAGCTTCACAAAGCCACATACATTGGTATGTTGAAAAATGACTTCAGCTGTCTCATAGTATTCAGTAGAGTGTTTTCTGCTGAGCCATTTTATTGTTGTGAGGTAACCCTGATGTGGTAGAATTTTATTATTAAGACAGTCTTTTGCCATTCCTGTGAGTTCTACACTGGGTGAGTGAAACAGCTGAAATATTTCTTTTTTTTACCAGTCACCTGGGAATTATAATTTGCAGTTTGAGAGTAAACTACACATACAGGACTTTCTCACTCTCATTCTTCTCTTTATGCTGTTAGTTATTTGTCCTGGAAAAGGAGCAATGTTGTGCCTTGTATTTGCTGACTTTTTTGTTGTTTTTAAACAGACTAAGATGCTGATGGGTGAGGTAATGAGAGAAGCTGCTTTTTCACTTGCTGAGGCGAAGTTTACAGCAGGAGATTTCAGGTGAGGATTGCTGATCTTGTGGATGTCCTACCCATGGGAAAGAAAAAAAGTAAAATTCTTAAATGCACTTAAAAAAAAAAAGGCAGTGGACAAGGTAGGACAGGATGAACTGAATTCCATTAGGTAAAGGTGGGAGGCATTGCTGCAGGAGAGAGATAATTTTCAAGATATATTGTATACGTATACTCCTTTGGAAGCTAAACAAAGTGGAAAGATTAACAGAATTCACTTTATGCACAAATCCTTGATTTGAGAAGGTGTTGGGTTTTGCAGCTTGGAATCTAAAATGTAGGGAAACAAGAGTCTGTAGTGGAGTATTGGACTACTTACTGTTTTGATCGATCTTGTGATTCTGAGGGCCAGAGGTAATGCCTGTTATTTTCTCCCAGTAGGTAATACAGAAATTTTACGAATTGTTCTCACCTCCTGTCTCACTGACCTCTTGTCTCACTGGGGCTGGTGAGGGCTGTATGTGAGAGCTGAAATAAATCTTTATCCTCCAGTAGGGCATTTTTAAATTGTATTTTAATAAATTACAGTTCTAACTAGGGTTTTTGTGCAATTAATTAAAGTGTGCTTAGATCTTGTGGAATAAAGTTGGGGGCGTGTTGATGGTACTACCAATTAATGGGGAAGAACTAAGTGATCAGACAGAGTTAATCTGTGTGCTGCCGGAGAAAAGTCCATTTGCCCTTTCATTTGGATAGGGTGCTGCTTCCTGTCCTAACCAGTTGCAGTGCTTAGCTATAAACAATAGTAAAATTCCATCCTGTAAGCAAACTCTGCTTCAGTAGAAGAGTTTGTTGTAGTGACCTGTTCTTGGAAGCCTTAAGACACTTTAGAATTCTTCCAGATAAATTGTTGTACAAGCTAAAGTGTGTTGATATGGTAGAGTTAGTGAGTAAACCAACTCCTGTACGTTCTGAAAGAACAAATACATATAAACACAAATGGACAAAATGTTGTGGCTTTGGTCTGCATTAGAGCTTTGAAATTTCTTCACTTTTATTGGGAAAAGAGTCTCACAGGTTGATTAGATTCAATGTTATTCAAACACTTTAAAGTAATTTGCCAGGTAACTGGCTAGTTCTTAGCTATGCTTTGTATACTTAGGTCTAAGACATTTCTGAAGTTACATTTCACAGACTCTGCATCTTTTACATTTCCAAACATTGCTGGAAACCTTTTTCTTTCAAAGTGTCTGTGCTAGGTTTGAAGTCTGTGCAATGAATTGCATAGAGAACTGAGCTGAAGACAATTTCCAGATCTTTACAGCTGTTTGATAACTCCTTCATCTTGTACATAAAGATGACTTAATGAACCACTCCAGCTTTCCTGATAAAGATGTATGTTTTCTTCCTTACAGTACTACTGTGATCCAAAATGTGAACAAAGCTCAGGTCAAGGTCAGAGCTAAAAAAGACAACGTAGCAGGTAACTCTTCTCTAGTCTGAGTATTTCAACTCTTATGGGAATTGTGAGGAGACTCTGAAATATGCAGGAATGTATCCAACGCTGTCTCTGCTTCTTTATTCCTCTTCATCTAACAGTAGCAACCCTTGTAATTGGCTGTTTTTTTCACATACAGCGTATAAATTTTATATTTAGTTATTTACCTCTCATAAAATTAAAAGAGTGTGGGTAAAAAGCAGTCCAATTTCTAGATCTTTGGACAAAGCCTAACTTCCGTGGAGCTATACTGAAAAATAGATCAGGAAACTAAGTATCAAAAATGAAACAAGTTTCAGGAAATTAAATATCAATAATTGTGTATAAAGAAAACAAGAACGAATCAGAATTGAATGCTTAAAATATTGCTTAAGCACAGGGAATACATGACACTACTAAGCAGAAACATAATAAAACTGAACACTGAATAAACTGGAATACAGCCTGGTCCTTTTCATTGTGTCGGTCTCTGTGATCTCAATACAGTTCTGAAGTTCCATATTAAGATGTCAAAACCAGCATGACTTAATGGTTCCGAGCTCTATGGGAAGATTTTGGAAACAAAGCTTCTGAGCTTAGAAGCAAATGGGGGTGAAAGTGAGTTGTACTTAATAACCCATTATGTCTCTTACACACATTCTTGTTCACTTTTGTCAGGTGTAACCTTGCCAGTTTTTGAGCATTACCAAGAAGGAGGAGACAGTAAGTTCAAAACAAGTATTTTCTATCTTACGTGTACTCGGCACTGGTGAGGCTGCACCTCGAATCCTGTGTTCAATTCTGGGCCTCTCACTACAAGAAGGACATTGAGGTGCTGGAGTGTGTCCAAAGAAGGGCAGTGAAGCTGGTGAAGGGCCTGGAGCACAGGTCTTACAAGGAGTGGCTGAGGGAACTGGGGTTGTTCAGCCTGGAGAAAAGGAGGCTGAGGGGAGACCTTATCGCTCCTTACAACTCCCTGAAAGGAGGTTGTAGCGAGGTGGGTGTTGGTCTCTTCTCCCAAGTAACAAGCGATAGAACAAGAGGAAATGGGCTCAAGTTGCACCAGGGGTGGTTTAGATGGGATATTAGGAAAAATTTCTTCACTGAAAGGATTGCCAGGCACTGGAACAGGCGGTGCAGTCACCATCCCTGGAGGTACTTAAAAGTCACTATATGTGGTGCTCAGGGACATGGTTTAGTGGTGGACTTGCAGTGCTAGGTTAATGGTTGGACTTGATCTTAATATTTCCAACTGAAATGATGCTATGATTCTATACCTAGGGCTATTCTAGCTTAATACAAAAATACTTGTGTCTTACTGATAAGTCAGTTTACATCATAGGCAGAGGTGTACTTACTTCCTCTAGGATGTGTTGCCCTGTTCCTGTGACATGGAGGAATTATTAGGGACTCCATTGGATTTTAATTTCCCAAATCACTGCGTTTTTCAGATGAGGAGAAGGTTTGTCTTGAATTACCAGTTTTTGAGGCTGGTAGGTCTTACTGTGGACATGCAGAATGATGATCTGCAGTACCATAAACGACTATAAGGACAATTTGTTAATGGGCAAACGCTTTACCTTGTCACTTGCTGAGCTGTATGTATCCTTGTAATTTGTAAAGTGCTTATTTTTATCTAGTAAGAAAACACCATGGTAGCAAGAGCAACAAATATTACTTGATGACTTTTTTTTTTTCTTTTTTTATTTCAGGCTATGAGCTGACTGGCTTGGCCAGGGGTGGAGAACAGCTGGCTAAGCTGAAGAGGAACTATGCCAAAGCTGTGGAGCTCCTTGTGGAACTGGCCTCCTTACAGGTTGGTGGGAGGAAAAAACAAAGGGAATCATTGGTTTCTCACTGTTCTGAAATGAAGCAATGTAGTTTCAGTGATTGTAGCTAATACTTTGAGCTGAACTGTACTCCTTTAGTCCCACTGCTGTACAAAGTTGTGAATCTTTTCCAACCATAGAACAGAGTTGTAGTATGGCTTCAAATAAGTCCTTATTCCTTAATGCTAAGAAGAAACTTTCTTTGGGGAGTTGGTATTTGTAACTGCTAATGTACATTGTTCAGTGTCCTGTTGATGTGAGTAGGAAAAATTCTGCTTCTATGGAGAATGTAGTCTGTAAAGTACATAAGACTTGGCTTTCAAGTGCTATTTGGTTTTGTGTATAGAATTGATGGAAATGCTGAATTTGCCTTGTTATGTATTAATTATTTAATCCCATTCCATCAGACATCCTTTGTTACTTTGGATGAAGCCATTAAAATAACAAACAGACGTGTGAATGCAATTGAACATGGTGAGTATTTTTCCATTTGGCATGCATAATATTTTTCTGTCTTTGTGCAAGATGAGGAGCAGGGTTGTGGAAGCCACTCTCTTTTGATTGCTTTCTTGTTAGTAGGATTTCTGACTAGCTCAAGAACTCTTCAAAAAGCATTACAGTGAAGAATACTGCAAGTTAACAACAAAACTTCAAAGCCTAGTTGAATAGACTGGAGTACACAGAGATATATGAACATGCAAACATGAGAAAGCAATCAGAACATTATATTGAGAACCCATATAACAGAGATTTCACAATCACATTCTGGAGTCTCTGCTAGTGGTTTTGACTTACTTGGTCAAGTCTGTTGACTAGAAGCAAAAGACAGGATGTTTCTATGTGTTAAGATGTTCTAACAGCTAGCATATAGGAGCTTTTAAAACCATAATGATGGTGTCCAGTTGACAGCTGGGGACTTTTTTTGTTGGTTTTGAATGGGATTGCAGAGTAGACATCCAGAGAGAAATCTTGGTAACCTACTCAGGTTTGTGTTACAGGAAACAGAACCTTAAAATAATCTGCAGTTTATCACTCTGCAAATTTGACTGTAGAAAAGGTTTCCTCTGCAGCCTTCCAAGTAACTTTGGTAGTGCTGATAACAGCTTTCTCCTTTCAGAAAGTGATTCTGACACACAGCTTGCCCAATTGAGTGTTAAAGCTTTGTTTTATGTCTTATCTGTTCCCTTGAGATCATGTGCTATTTGAATGTTTGTTTTCATTATGGGTTTCTCAAACAGAGATCATAATTCTGTAAGTAGAAGTGCTACACTGAACAGAAGTTTCTGAAGTGTGTGTGGAAGAACATGTCATGGAAGAACATATGTTTAATGCAAATCTTGCCCATCTCTTGCAGGGCTCTTTTAACCATTTCCATAGGGGAGAAGACCTTACAATTGTGGATCAGTGGTTACTGATTCCATTGCAAAAGAACACGCTCTGGGAGATTCTGTGATGTTCAGAGTCCTAGCTTAGTCTTGGACTTACTAAAGAAAACAATTTGTGTACTTGTCCATAATGAAATAGTATGGTCTTTCATGAAAGACATGTAAATTTCTCCCAGCCAGAAGAATTACTAGATTGAATTTAAACAATCTGTGTACTGCATTAGATAACTTCCTGGCTAATATACCAGCAGTCCAACAACTTCTTTATTTATATTTTTTTAGTGATTATTCCCAGGATTGAGCGTACTCTCTCTTACATCATCACGGAACTGGATGAACGAGAACGAGAGGAATTCTACAGGTAAATATCTAAAGACTAGACTGTCTCTTTTTCTCAAACAGACCGTTCCTCAGAAGTGACTTATAGAACCATTCACCAAATCTGGCAGCGAACACTGTTAAACATGACCTGGTTCTTACTGCACATTGAGTTTCCAGAGCTGGGCTCTTGGAGATCTGCAATTACTTGTCTGAAAGTTAGTTACAAATGAATCCCTTCCACTAGCTTGTGTGTAGCTGTCATTATCATTCCTTCTTCCAGAGGGAATGATAACAGTACACTAAGGTGTTACGCGTTCAGGACACCTCTGCCTTACAGGTCAGTGTTCTGGGCTACCTGAAGCAAAAGTGTGAAACCTGAAATGAACTGAAGAACTAACTTCATTGAAGACAAGCAGAGTAGTATAACACAGTGTTTAAGGTCAAGAATCTAATTTCTAGTTTGGATGAAAAAAATGAGTTAATCATCTGCAGAAATGAAGTTTTTCAATGGCAGCAGCTAGCAATAAAAGCCTTTTGCTATTTGGTACAGGATTTTGTTTCCTGGGGAACTTCTCCAGGCAGCTTTATCATATCCAAGTTGGATGGCATCTTTGCTGCTAGTCTGCTTTATGAAAACATATTTGTTTCATAGATAAACCACATTTCCTCTTCACAGGTTAAAGAAGATCCAGGAAAAGAAAAAGGTACTGAAGGAAAAATCAGAGAAGGAACGGGAGCTGCGGAGGGCTGCTGGTGGGGAACAGGAACCAGCCAATCTCTTAGCAGAGGAGAAGGATGAAGACCTTCTCTTTGAGTAACCCATACCATTGTTGTATATGGAGCAGGGGACCCAGAATGTGCAATTGCAATTAATTCAGGACATGTTGCCTCAATGATATTTAAGTGGCTTCTTGGTGTGTAAGTCTTGAGTTGAAGGGACTGTGGATTTCTTCTGGGAGATTAGAAATCTAGGAACTTGATAGTGGCATAGGATGGAACGAAGACATGAGTCAGGTGCTTTACTATCACGAAAGCTTTCTATTGCTGTTTCTTCACTTAGTAGGAATGACTGTCTAGAGCTGTGGTTTTTGCAGGATGCCTCTGAATTTGCCTAATCGGATTCCTCTTCAATTGCGCCCCTTCCTAGTGCAAGCAGAGGAAAGTTATTTAGGGAGGGAAATGCCTGTAATGGTCTTTACTGCTGAATTACTAATGTTCAAGTTGCTTGAAGCATGTGGTGGCAGAGCTGAAGTCAAATGTCAGTAAAAGCAATTCTAGTTTTCTAACCTGTTGATGAAATCCAGTGTCTTATGTGATTTATTTTTGTTGCACGATTGTTACCATTGGTCTAAAACATCTATGGTTTTAGAGGTTTTGCCAACTTGTGTACTGTCTGTGCTAGAAACAAGTAAAAATTTAAATGTTAAATATCTGGTGTCTGGCTCAAGTTGCTAGAAGATGGTGGTCTTGTCATGGTGACTTCAAAATAAAACCTTTACTTCATCCCTTACCCCAACTTAGAATCTGCCCTGGGCACGCTTCTTTTCAGCCTGTGCCCACATTCACTTTAACCTTTACTGCTTTAGATAAGTAACCAAGGAGAAGTGGTTCTTTCCTGCCACAAACACGTAGAAACTCTTAACTATCCAGCTACATGTTGCCCCAAATCTTCATTGCAAGCAGTAGGTTGGCAAGCAAGGCAGGGTGGAATGTACAGTAGTCCCTCCTTGCTGTGATTCTTCGTGGCTGAGGCTGATGAGGGGAGTTGAGGAGAGTGGCTGATAAGCAGGCTGTCACCACATGCTGCTCGGTTTGAAGGGCAGTTTTCCCAAAGACATTGGTTCAGCAAACTGAATGCACATTGTCTCAAGTAGTACTTGTCTTTTCAAGGTAAGCATCTTGTTTTAAACATGATCCAGCACTTACCCTGCATTTGCAATTAAGTGCAAGGAAATTAATGTCTATTAACAACTTCAAAAAGTGTTTTTATAATTGTACGAAGCACAAAGCCATTTCTGTTTTCTTTTGAAGCTGAAGGCAGCACAGCTGAATAGTAAGACACAGGTCCAGCTTGCAAGAGAGAAACTAGGTCAGAGGACACGTAACCTCTCATACTGGATGCAGTGTCAGATGGAACAGAGAACATCCTCTAGGGCACTGGTGGGTCACAGCATTTTTCACACATTCAGCAAAATGGCAGAAGACTTGCCAAGATCCACTACAAGTAGTAAAATTGTACAGTGATTTATTTTAAATCTAGAAATATTTTACATTTTTACATTAGTGTGCAGTTCATGATGTCTCAAAATACAGAGTGCAGATACATGTATAAAAGTAAAATGTGGGGCTAACCACAGGTCTCAGTAAAGTTACCTTAATTATTTAAGGCATTAAAACCCCCATCTTATGTTTTAAAAAGTCACATATAATTACATTCAAAAACTCCTTTATGCAATTCAGCTAATATTTTTAATTTCTTTTTAACTAAATCTGGACTGGTAAAAATGCAGATAATCCTCATTTCAGTCTGATACAGCTCACTACAAAGCCTGTGATAAGGTTGAAGAGTTTCACCAGTGAAGTCTGCATATTCTCTCTTACTCTCAAGGGAATTAACACAAATTCTTCAGTAAAGAAGGCAGAATAATTTCTCACACAAGGTAGTTCCAGGTCCAAGCTGGCAGCAGATGGACAGGCAGGTACATTTCTCAGTGCTGCTCAAGCTAACATTGGTTATAAACTATCACGGCACCTCTCTACACAGATGTCAGTGAGTACTGTGTGCTTTGGGAATTAGGAGTAGGGCTGAACTTCAAGCAACATTCTTTTAAGCCTACATTCAAAAGCTTATTTGTATAAAAACAGCTTCTGTACACTATTAGTCAAATACATTAATGGCATGATTTAATGTGAAGGACACTGAATACCTAAGGGGTTTCAGCAACCATTTTGAGCTGATTGTGACTGCAAGAATTTAGACAGTACCTACGTAGCTCAGCTAGGTTACCCTTAATGAACACATTTGACTGCTTTCTACCTTCTTGTCCAACTCTGAAACGGTCATTTTCAAAAAGCCTAATACACCTACAATCATCTTCCTTAAAAAAGGGTAGAATCAATACAATATTGTGTCATCTATGAAACACTATCCAATATACCTGAATGTTGTAGTTGTTATAAACTATGGATTAAACTGAGAACATGCCTGCAATGTGAGGCAAAAAGCCATTATTTTGAGTATCTATCTTGCCCTCAGGCCAACGGCTAGCACGGTATTATTTCTAACACTGAATTGAACTAAAGATATTGAAAGTTTCCAACCCCTTTTCTTTTTGAAGGGTCATTACTTATCCCCACTAATTGCTTAATTGCTTTTCAGCCCTAAATACTAATTAAACCAGCAAATAGTTTTGCTTTCTAAGACAACAGGAATGCACTCTATACTTCCATTTTTCAATACAAAGAATGTACTGAATGTTATTCTGGTAACTATAGGATAGTTACCAGACAATTTCTTTATATCTGCTTTATACCTTGAGCTCTCTATTCAACTATGGGTGTGAGTTTGTTCTATTAACATTTGAAGAAAGAATATATGCAAGACAGAGTGGGAAAAATCAACTACTTTGTCATTCTTCAACATTAGACAGGAGTGAACTACACACATTGACGTAACTCCAGTGTTTTTATCTGTAGGAGCAAAGAAACACTATGGCTAAAATTAAAGAGATATTCACAGTCAAGGTTCTTTGTGCTACCCAAAACCAAAACAGCCAAGACAGTACTGTTCAGTTAGCTTCAGTGATCTGCAGCCCTACTGCAGACGCCTGGCCTTAGTAGTTAAACCTTCACAGCTCAGAATCATTAGAGGGCACAAAGATGTTCTGGTCTGCTTTGCAGAACACACTAGGATACAGACAGACCTTGTCTTTTGTTCGTTTGTTTCAAGTTTTATGTTTGTTTTAACCATTACAAATATTCCCCTTTCTTGTGACTTCTCAGTCAGTTACCAGTGTTTTACACATATTTTCACTGCAGTACTGAGCAAATGCAGGACAATGTATTGTCTAGTGAATTACAATACTCACTTATAACACAGTAGCTACATTCAGCTATTTTAATTCCAGTTAGTTATCCATTAGACAAACAGCCACAAGATGAACCATTTGCAGAGATTAAAAACCCCGCTATCTTCCAATGTTCAGCACATCAGTCCATTTTAGTCAGTATTTTGTTATAAAACATGAGAACTTCAGTTGACTTTCAAGCAGCATGTCTTATAACTATATATTTTTCACAAAAATATGACCTTTGCCTTTCTAAATATCTCTACAGATCTGTGGAAAACAGCAGCTCCAATCAGTCAATATGTTTTTAAGAAAATTCCATAAAAATATCACATCTAAAAGATCAATATAATATTCATCTTTGATTGGACCTAAAATTAACGTGTAGTCAAATCCGATTTAAAATGTCTGACTAAAAAGATGCAAGGATTGAAATATTTACATTATACACATTTTCCAATTACAGTGCTATTAGAAAGTGGAATGTTTGAGAATTAAAGTATTAGCACAAACCAGACCAGAGCAGCATCTTCATTCTGTGTATTTTTTAAACAGGAAAAATTTCTGATATTAATGTTTTTCATGTGTAGAGTATTTCTCTGCCCAATGATCTGTAGAATTATGTTCCTGAACTACCATCATGTCCCACAAAGTCATTAAGTTAAGTGTTAAATAACATTCATATTTATAACTATGTGACAGCATGGACTGTATATACACACACACACACTTAAAATCTTTGATCTTGTAAGGGTGATTCTAGGTAAAAAAAGGATTTATGTATAAAAGTAGTTGCTAGAAAAATCTATCTAAAGCTTTAAAATTTAGTATAGGATCTCCATTTCTAGACCACAGAGAAAGAAAATCTGACAATCTTTATATCAGTTCAATCGGCTCACAAGCTGGCTAGCGTATTTTTTCAATAATACACAATTTTACTGGCAAAGGCTGCAGCCACTGAGGTCTAGAGCTCACACACATTTATATTAGAATCGGGCAGACCTACACACGATCTCCTTGGAAAGATGACTAGATTGAAGTCCATTTGTCCCTTGGAATTGCTCTCTCATCGTAGCCAGGTAGAGGGCACCCACTGGGGTTCTGTGTCAAGTTTGTTTATTAACCGAAGTAACTCTTGATATGCCTTATCAAGATCAGAATTTACAATTGCTGTATCAAAGTAGTGGCCATTGTTCTGTTCCATCTCCCTCGTCTTCTCTATGATTTCCCTCAGCTCTTCTGGCTGCAATCAAAGACAGAGAATTAGTGTGTGTGTGCAAGCCTCTCCCTCGCAACAGAGGTAACAACTCAACTCTTTTACACAAATTTTCGTGGAATTGTAAACTTTTCAGTAGCTGGTAGCAATAACATTGAACCATGATACATATATGAAAGCTAAGGGCACTCAAGACAATCCTTTCTGATCAGTCATAAGTGCAAACCAGTAAATAACTGTTCCAGACTGAAGTAAATGAAGATCTAGCACTGCTCATTTTATGACATTCACCTCACTGAAGCTCTTAAATCATGCTTCTGAAAAATAAGTTTGGTTGCTAAACCCATTATCCTTCTAAAAGACACTTGAGATAGCAGAGACAGTGTGAGAATAAGTTTGAATAGTGTAAGACAAGACAACATTTCTCTGAAGATTTAGCACTACAAGCACCAAACAGTCAAAGACAACAGCTATCATTGAAATAGGAAGTCGAGGTTGTGGCTGCCCCCTCCCTGGCAGTGTTCAAGGCCAGGTTGGATGGGGTTTGGAGCAACCTGGTCTAGTGGGAACTGAATGATCTTTAAGGTCCCTTCCAACCCAAACCATTCCACGATGCTATGAAATATTTTCACCAATGAACAGCAATTAGAACCACAGTGAGAATTATAAATTTAAGTTGATTGAATCACCGTAGTATCAGGTAAATGACACAATAGAAAAATAGAAAACATGATTTAGGAGCTGGAAGGAAGTATGCCAAAAGCAAGAATATTGCAGACATAGATAAGTGATGCAAAGGGAGAAGCAGAAATGGTTTGTTTTCCTTCAGATTTTTTTTTATACTGTGATTCTAAAAGGGTGTTTGTTTTTGTCTTCTGCAACTTATTTTTGTATTATATAAAGGAATATTCAGGTATAATTTTTGAGATAATTTTTTTAAATTCAAGATTTTTTTTCTAGGGATTATATACACTTAAGAAAATCAAGCCACATACAGGCATATGTGCAAGAAACACCCTTTATCAGGGGAAATGGTCTAACACAGTAGCATTACCCAACTGAAATAAATACAACTCCAATACAATTAATCAGAAATAAAACAGGTATAGTTTAACACCACTGACAGTGTATTAATTTTTATTGCAAATGGATTCCTTGATTATTCCAATAAAAAAACCAGGACATACCCAAGATGAAGTATTTATGTAAAATAAAGTTTCATTCATTGCATAAGCATGAAGGAGCAAACATGCCCATTTAAAGACTATGATTGTATTTGACTCAGATAAGCAAAAAAACAAAAAGAAAAATCCCTCTATTTTAAGACCTGGACTTTAATGAACTTTTAGATCTTCTTTTGGATCTTACATCCAGGTAATACATTACCCTTACACCAAACCAGGAGAGCAAAACAACACAGCCACAGAACACAGTGAGGTATAATTCCCTACCAACAGACATATCAGGAGTCCCTTTGCATTATGCTGGGAAGAGCATTCTCCCTCAGTATGAGCCACATTATGTTCAATCAGTATTTTGAAGATACTGTGATGGCAAAGTTCTCCCTGCAACCACTGTAGGGTAGATTTCAGTTGAAAAATCTGAATATCAACATATTTCATTATCCTTGCAATAAGCACTTTGTAACTGATAAGGACCTTTTCTGAGCTTTCAGACATCCTGGTTAAATCTATGGGTTTCAATCCCATTCTGCAGAACTAACTTCTCAATAACTAAATGTTCTGAAGTGGATAAGCTGAGATTTGATATGACTCTGGTTGAAACATGAAAAGTGATCCTAAAGGATCAAGATTAAAATAACTTTATCTGAAGAGTTTTGGAATACATTTTCAAATAAATGCTTTTCCAAGGGCAGCTAAGTTCTCAAAAGAAAAACAGTAATTACTTGCTCCCTAGAATTACTCAGGTTTACTTGAAGACAAAGGTGGGTTTTCTACTGTTTTGAAATAAAGGGCCGTATTTTGTGCTCAAATACAGGGACATTGTGCCCCAGGATTATTAAATCAGCAGAGGATTCCCTTGCCTCATACCTCTCACATTCCAACAGGCGAAAGCATCCCGCGCCCTTCCCTTAGTATGGTCTGCCTACTTACCTGGAGCACACAGATCTCAACTACACCACTTCCCATATATAGTCAGTACCATTATGATCTCCCAGTTTCAAATAAAGAGTATACACGTTTGTTTACCAAAAGCATTCCAGATCCATAAATAAAAAGCAGCGTAGTTTCAGAAGCGTTAGACACATTACCTTTGGATTTTTCCCTTCTTTGGCCAATAAAGCACGTAATCTCTCTTGTGAAGGTGGTGCAACAAATATAATATATGGCTTCAAGTCAGAATTACGTAGTGTCTTCAGTGACTGCAGAAATAGGATTTATTAAACAGTTCCACAAATGAAAGAGACATTTAATAATTCATTATTCACATGCTATAATTCATGATTTCCTCTTCAAACACAATGACAATTGTACAGTATATTAACAGCAGTATAGTTAGCTGTAACAGTATTATCATCACCACTCATGAGTTCAGTCACCATTTCCTACAAAATTTATATTCCACCATTTTTCAGCTTTATGGAACCCAAACATCTACTTTTGTTCAAGAATATTCTTCATAACTAAACTGAAAGAACATACATTTTGGTAACCAAAACAAAGTCACCTGTATTTAAATCAGTTTCTTTACAACGCTACGGAATCATATCGGGTTTTAACAGAGAGAAGAGTCTTTAAATATTACAATTTACTTTAAATACTACAGTTTAACCTTTTCTGTTTTGAAGATTAAAACACAAGGTATCAGATGCACTATGACTGTATGCTTAGCATATTTTTTTTGGCAGGTTACGTTGTTATTAAGAGACCGGAAATAAAAAGAACCAAACTTTTAGTTTCATTTTTCCAAGATTCCTTCTGTGTTTCTCAGGACAAACAACCCGTCTCAGGGATATATTTTTATTAGATCAATTTTCAAATTGATCTAAGTGATCTAGTGTTATGAATTTTCAACTTATTACATGCTTTGCAACACCCATGAGCTAGTCTAGCAAAGTATCACATGGTCCAAACTGCTGATGGCTAATTATAGCTTCAATACTACCAGACTTTATTGATCTGTCTGAGTTTTAGGGCTTCTTTTGCAGCATCTGTAACAGGATACATATATACAAGGTGTTTCAAAAAGATGGACCCATTTGAAATGCACCTTCAATTGAAATGGGTGTGTGTGTGCGTGTGTAATTTCCAAGTTGAGGTCTGTATGTGTAATTTGTCTCTTCTTTCTCCATAATCAAAAGATCGTAGGTAAAGAGCTTTTCAATATTGTTGTGATGTATTTTAATCCTGTCTGTTATGGAACTGCATAAACACTCCCAAAATGCAGTTTCCAAGTATAATCACAAACAACTTCCTTTCCATCTTCAAAAACCTCAGAGCTCACAGAATAATTGGGAGACTGAGAGACACAAATCTTATTTTAATTAATTTTTCAATTCAGATACTTTTCACCAACTTTTAAGTATCTGGAAACCAAGGCCTCTACTGCCTTTAGCAGAGATAAAGAAGATTAAAGAAGTATTTCCAAACAAGGAACAAGAAGGCTGTATTCACAACACACTAAGTAGAGTTAACTGAACACCATTGAAAGAAAACTTGAAATAAACATGAAAATGGACCTTGAAAACACACATTTTATATAAACCAAATACAGCTACAGAAACAGTAGCTTCTACAATTGTGACAAGCATAGGCTTTGACATACCTGGGTATGAAGATTCAAAAGGCAGATCTTGCCAGAGTTGATCACTTGCCGCACAGAGTCTATGCTGGTACCATAGAGGTTCTTTTCAAACTCTCCATATTCAATGAACTTCCCTGCAGCTATGTCAGTCTCAAACGCCTGTCGGGAAATGAAATGGTAATCCCTGCCAGCTACTTCAGTCTCCCGCCTGCTCCGAGTAGTATCTACAAACAAGAGCAGCAAAAAAAGAAATCAAGACAGTGATACTTTGGTAGAACAGAAGCGGAGAAAAAAGCATTTCTCTTAGGAGAGGCATTGCTAACCAAGCAAAAAAAACCCAAAAAACCCAGGCATTTGAAATATCAAAGAAATGCAAGTATTTCTTTTTCTACAATAAATATCCCTGGACAGAGTAAGTTGCCAAAGGCTGAATCTACATTTAGATGTCTTGTTTGTGTTATCTAGAGGAAAAATAATAGTCAACAAGGAAAGGAATAGTTTCACTTGTGCAACAGCATTCTGGATGTGAAAATAGCTATTAGTTGTTTATAAAAAGGTATACTGTTAAGCTGTTTGTAAACATAATTTAGGGTACATTAGACATTAAAAATATAAAATTCACTGGAATATAAGTGGTTTGGGAAGGCACTAAAGCCACTCAAATTTAAATTTATATAGGATATGTAGGTTAAAAATTCTTTGGCTGATGTACCATTTTATTTTTCAAACTTCTGTAACTCACTCCAATGTTATTTAAACTGAAATATACACATGCCTTATAATGCCTCTATACAAGGCATTGTTGGGATACTCGATTTGCATTGATTTATCAAAGCTACTTTTTGCCACACAAGATGTAACTTTGTCCTTTATCCAAGAGCTGACTATATCCTGCTCAAAACCCCCAACTCCTAACTGCTGTTTTCAACCCAAGAGGATTTGTCTGCAGACAATGTTCAGCAAAAGCAATCGTATCTGACCATCCAACTCACGGGGAACTGCAGAGGCGAAGCGATCCACTTCGTTATTCATAAGTCGCTGCCGCAATTCATTCTGGCCGCAGTTCTGTGGGCCGATCAGAACAATAGGCCGTTTCCTATTTGCTGGTTGATGATACAGCGACATTTCCTCATAGGTCAGAATTTCCTCATTGTCATAATCTCGAGAGAGAAGCAATAGTCATAACATACTTAATGCTACTTGCATGTATTCCGTGTCACGCAGTATCGAGTTTCAGGCAGCTCCTGACTCTGTGTCCAGCATCTAGCTGGGAGTCACCAAAGCAACAGAATCCCAAAGATCATCACTTGCCCAGTAAGATGAGGGATTTTTAATCCCCTTTCTGGAGAAAGAAATGTGTTTCCACTTACTACTGATGTAAGTAGCTTAAACTCAGGAAACAACTTTCTTGCCAAGGAACAAGTTTCTAGTACAAGATTAACACTTTATGCCCAACAACAACAAAAAACATCATTCCAATCCCAAAGTACTCATGTAAGAATATAGCATAAACAACCTACAAATCCTCTGTGCAGAAAGTTTCCATTTACTAAACTTACTTATGCAGAGTGAGAAAAAAACATAATAAATACATATATACAAAACCATAATAAATAGGTAAAATTGTAAGTGCTTCCATGCCTAAAAAGCTGGGTTTTTATCCTCTATCATCTGGTCTTTATTAAAGACACTTAGTGACACTATAAATCCTGCCACCTTTTACATCTTTCACGAAATGCTATTACAAACTGTACTACTGCTTCCAAACAGAACCTCATCAGACAGTATTTCTAACACCGTACCCTGATTTCATCATTCCTTTCTCAAGGCTATTTGTAGAATCTTTTGTCATTGCTTATAAGTGCACACACTGTGCAAAAGATGTTGCTTACCATCATTTTTATTTGCATTGTATAACACCTTTTTCCGTTTCTTTTTGTTTTTCTTCGCACACCAGAGTTTTCCTAACCAAAACAAACATCATTAAAATCAAATAACCATACATTAAAAAGCTTCCCTATCCCACCTACCATTTGGGTCTTTAAAGTGGGAAATTTCTTCTGCAGTTTTGAAAAGGCATAATATACACCCAGTAGTTGCAATGAGCTGAAGAATTAAGCCTATCTTGCATGCCACGTACTTTAACTGGAGGGGGCTTTCCAAATTCCCCTCCTTCATCCTAATTGCACTGCATGTAAGTTATGAAAAAAACCATGTGATTTATACAACAAAGTGCTAAACTCAGACCTTTATTTACATCATGAATTTCAAAGAATCATCCCGCTTGTATTACAAAAGAAAATTAGAATTTTCTGCAGCTCTACAATGACAAGGTTCCAGATATCACTAATCAGCACCTCTATTAGAATCAGACTTTTTTTTCACTTGGAAAGTATATATCCAACCTGATTTTTCTGGCTCCTTGTCCTCTTCGATGGTTTGCTTCATTGCTTCTCGTTGTTGCTGAAAACTTTTTCCTTAATGCAATTTTTAAAAGAAGTACAAAAGCAGTTAATATTTAGAAAACATTTCCATACTTTTTTGTAATGACTCACTCATTTTACTTTTTCCTAAGGTTTTAAATCTCTGAAGTTTCTAGTACAATATGACATATAAGAGAAATTTAAAAAGAGAAATTAAAACTGCTGAGAAGTTTGTTTATTGCTCCAAAAATATATTCATCAAGACTTGCAGAACATTTGTATTATTCTCAACAGTTTTGCCTGGAAAATTGAAACTACTGGAATGATTACATTCCTCCACTATGATACGGTTTTCTAATAATTTTTATATGTTAAATGTATTCTACTTATATTAAATCTTTTGAACTTCAGCTTGAAAAAGATTTGCCTATATTTAAATCAGTGTTCTTCTCAACTTACTCAAATGTCATAAAGTAACAGTTCAGTATTCTATGGAATTTGAAAGTTCTTTTGTTCACTGTGTTTAAAAGGTCAGCAGGTCTCTAATGGACTAGAGTGCAGTACACATTTTCAATGCAAAAGTTACATACTGACTTTAACATCTGAAAACGCTGTTACTGAAGGGCCCCAGCAGCTAGAAAGGAAGCATGACTTACAGCAACTGAAGCTCTTTGCTAAGTGAAAACATGCAGGAAAGTTACTACGAAAATATTTTTCAAATATACTACTTGATATAGTAAGAAACCTAACAGCTGTTCTCATCTCCAGCGACCAGGCAGGCTGAAGTCCCAGGTTTCTGCTGCAGCCAGCAGAGGGAACACTGAATCCACAGTGTCCCCAGGGTGGAGGAATAAAGGAAGAGGAGAGTGGCTCTTGACCCATTAACTGCAGTGGAAGACGCAGCTTTACTCTGCATTTAATATCTATACATGGAGATGACTCTAAAAGGTCAACCTTTTAAGCAAATTACATAACCCACAGTGAGCTCTGCTACAGAAGGCTCAAAGTTACAGATATTTAAAGCAATAGATATTTCTGGTTGTACAAGCCTTTGAAAACCAGAATATTGCCCCTATGACTATGGGAACAACTGGCTGTCAAGTGTTTTCTAGAGCTTTATTTACCAGGGATAAGGCCTGCCAATGGCTGATTATCTTCATCTCCATCTCTGTAAGCCTGCCACCAGTTTGGATCTTCTTGGCTGATCACATGAAGTATATCTCCTTTTTGAAAAGATAGGCCTAACTCTCGGCAGGGGACGTAAGGGTCATCAGAGGGATCATAGTCAAAGTGTGCTTTCACATGTATCTGTGGAAGATCAAATGTAAAAACAGAGGCAAAAAAACCTCATGACTTTGGAAGAATTACACCCCATCTTCCTGTAACTGCAGTGGAGCTCCAATATATAAAAACATCAAGATCCTATAAAATGGAAACTTTACTGGGCCATACAAGAGATAGTGGAATGAAATAATTACCTAGCTTAGCAATGGGAAAGACACTGTTGTGCTAGGTTGAAGATGAAGGATTGAATATAACTCTTGTTAATTCTAAAGCCCGTGCAATTTTCCCACTGTTTTAAGAGGCCAAAATCCCCAAGCTACTGGCTTAAGTTCTTTACATTCAAAAAGTATGATATTCTGATTTATTTAAAATATCTAATAAATGCACAGGTTGAAAGCAATTTGCTGCACTTTAGGTGAAGTTTCACTTTAAAAATATTTTACTTTGTCACCAACCATTAATGTTTTTGTTTGGCTGTGATATAAATTTGCATTCTTTCTTTAAACTGTTAAAGCTGTCTCAAAAAAGTATGTTAGCTAAAACCATAATGAACAAGGTTTCCAGTATACAATCTTTTCCTTGCAAAGCATATTTGCAGATTTCATCAATCCAACTTTTACACGTATATATAAAAAAATAGAGAAATTGAGAATGTCAATACAGAATTTGAGAAGCACAGGCAGTTCTATTTTTATAATTTATTACTACTTTAGAAACTGAGTGAAAATCACACTAAAGAGTTTCCGCTTATTATTATCAATAATTTTCAACAGTTAATTCAGGTGTTAGTTTGGTAACAATTAAAACAATTTAAGCAATTAAGTTTTGGTTTGTTCTACAATGTAAATGACCTATAAAAGAACTTTCTGCGCACTACTGGAGAAACAAAGGTATGTATTATCAAACTCAAGAAGTTGTGTAGAGCTACTTACAACTGTCTCCTTCACAGGAGGTGGCTTGCTCTGCTGACTGGGAATCAGTACAAAGGTCAGAGTACCATGCATGTCAGCCTGAAACAAAAAATAGACTCTTCATATACAGTATTAAAATACGGCTTAAAGTTAAGAATTTTAATAAATAACTTATTTTGGAAAATGCTTCCAAAATTCCCAGAAAAGGCAATTCCTAAAAGCACATCATCTATCCCTTAACTGGTTTAAAAGATATAGTACAGATACAGTGATTCAGTGACAGGCTAGAAAGTCAAATGTGGATATTCAGATTTTAAAAGCCTATCAAACTATTCCTATTTGAAATGGAGCAGTTGCAATTCTATCAAGCAGAGACTTGGGAGAAATGGAGAATAATACTCCCTGGTACAGTTCAGTAATACCAACAAGTAGATTTATGCTGGGAGGAAAAAAATATATAAAATATTATTATTTTTCTAAAATTGCTTAAGTGGAACAGCATTTTTAAATCTAAATGTTTCTACTATGATTTCATGCTGTTAACATTATTAAGGTATACAAAACACTGTTTAAAAATTTAAACTGAAATCCTGCATTTGTCAAGTACTTAATACCAATACTGCAGTTACCCCTACCTAAGAAAGTAGAACATAATAATGTCCTGGCTTTAAAGAATTCTTATTTGTTTTCACACTCTTGTAAGCAGAGTGTTTTACACATAATAATAAACATCCAGATAAAATGCAAGTGCCAACTGGTGACAAGGTCTACATGTTTCTCACTTCCTATACATCATTCTACAAACTGTAATACAACCTACTTCGCATAAAACCAAAGCATGTGAATGTATCTCAAAAGACTCAGACCTAAGGCTTAAATAAAGTAAACATAATGGAGCATAACATGATGAAGCTGCAGGAAAGTCCACGATTTTCAGTCAGCATGCATAGTTCCACAAGGAATACACAGAATTCCACAGTCATTGTGTGAATAGTTGCCTAAAGTCACTTGCAGTTCATTATCATTTGAGTAGCAAGTGGCGAGACAAAATTAAGGAGGAAAGTAATTTCCTTTTCTGGTGCTTGTTTTAAGTATTCTATGGGAACTAAAGCATTTTAAAACTTCACTTCCACATTACAAAATACAGAAGACAACATATAAATAATTGAAAATATTGTTAAATTAATAATTTTAAAAACATACCCAAAAAACCTCTAAGTTTATTTTTATTTTCAGGAAGTAATTTGCTCTTATGTTAATGTATTGTGATTTTAAATCTTTTATTCTGTAACTCTAGGTTGCAGGAGCTGATAAAAAGCAGAACAAGTTCTCTGCAAAGAACTAAACTGCCAGAGTCAAATTTTCTGTTAAGCATCTACAAAACACTCTTTTCAGAAGCATAGGACTTAGCTAAATAATGGCTTTTTTAAAAAAAATACAGATGGCAATGGAGACCATTACAGAGTGTGAAGAATCTCAGGTATCTCTGATCCAAAAAACACATGAAGATTGAAGGCTTTTCAGTTAACTATAGGAATATTTTTAAGTGGCTTTAAAAAAAAAAACAAAACCAAAACCAAACCTGACACACTTGTGCCTCTATTTCCCTCTGCTCAACCTCATTCCATGTATTAGCTGAAAATGTTAACAGAAAATTTCAGAAAAAAAACAATTAAAGATGGAAATTGTCCATTAAAAACTACAGTCTTACTGTAGCACAAGACAACTTCACCTGTGGATATTGCTGCTTATTATTTCTACAATAATGCAACCTACAGCAGGATCCAAGTCCTTGTCCTGATTTTGATTCACCTATAGAACATAGATCTACTAAGTAATTTGAAGATTTACTAAATATGTTTCTCATTTAATCCCCCCTTAACCCTATTAAATAAGTGCTCGTGGATATTTCCAATGTTTTGTACCAAAGTTATGAATTAAATTTTAAAAAAAATATCATTTTTCATCAGGTGTCCCATCTTGGACACCAATCAACAGCAGGTGCCAGGGAAAAGCATGAGAAAAGACCAATACTGGACAATGGAAAATACTGGTAATTTCCAGCTTGTGGCATTCTACCTCACAGGGCCTCTGAGAGAGAGTACCTCTGCTTTTACTAGTTCCTCATGGATTTCTTGCCTGTTGTTTTGACTAGCTGCTTTTGAACTGATGTAGAATTTTGTCATGAATGGTAAAAGTGTAATAAACAGAAAAATGCCTATGTTGGTAAAGTACTAAACAAAAGGTTTTTTATCAGGAGGGAAAGAGCAAGAAGTCAAGACATGTAAAGGTCCCATGTGATACAGTTTCTGGTGGGTTAAGCCTGGACAGCAAATAAGCACCCACCAGATTCTCACTCACTCCCCTTCCCCAGCAGGATGGGGTAGAAAATGAGAAGACCAAAAGCAAGAAAAAAATCATGGGTCGAGGTATAGACAGTTTAGTAAGTGAAGGGGAAAAAACCAACCCAACAAGTGATGCAAAGGCAATCACTCACCATCTAGTGTTTACTGCTCAGCATGACGCCATATGGCACAATATATTGGTGTGGTCAATCCAGGGCAGCTGTCCCAGCTGTGTCCCCTCCCAACCTCCTGCTCACCCCCAACCTACTTGCAGGCAGGGGATGGAGTGAGAAACGGAGAAGGCCCCAACACTGTGCAAGCACTGTTCAGCAATACCTAAAACACTGGTGCATTATCAACACTGTTTCAGCCTAACACACATCACCATATAAGCTGCTACGAAGAAAATTACCTCCACCCTTGCCAGACACTGCCACAATCACACAGCCACACATTTATTAGTTGCAGGCTGAATCAGAGATGAAGATGACCCATCATGGCTTTTCAGAGCTAAACAAAGTCTTCTTAGAAATCATGAAAAGTCTCAAGATGATAGCTTAACTCTGGTAGTCTTCATTTTTGCAGGTAACTGCCATTATACTCATTAATATCATACTATGCATCAGAAAGAACATTTGAAATGGCCCCCCACATACAAACACTAGCTATCAGAATGAAAATACTTTTAAAACTAATGCTAAATATGAGTACAAATGACAAGCAGAGCCAGCAGGCTTCAGTCTGATGAAGTAAGGTTTTTTTGCACGGAAAACAAGAAGTTTCCAACTTACCAACAAGTCAAAAACTTCATTAACATCTTTTCCACGAATCTCAATGCCATTAATTTCCAGAACTTCGTCCCCTTCATGTAACAGCCCACTCTTCTCTGCAGCACCTCCTTTCACTATTCGACTAATGATAACAGAATCCATTTCATTGCGAACAGTAGCACCCTGTGTAGTAGCAACACATGCTGAATTTATTATACACATGAAACTCAAAGCCATCTATTGTATATATTCCAAGCCAGTGGAGAAACTATCTTGAAAGAAAATGCAAGTAATAGCTTCCATGCACACACCCAATGTTTCAGATTAAAAAATCACCACTTAATTTCTTCAAGCTGAACCGAAGATTGAAGAATTTAATTGCTCCATACCATAAGATTCATGTTCTTTAAAAAAACGTATTCCTAGGGAAACGTTTATTCAAAAGATGCAAAACAGAAGTTGAGAGTTGTTTAAAAAAAATAAATATAATACATGGTTGGCACAAGGCTATAAGCTCCCCTACAACAAAACAACAGAAGACAGAAGTCAAAAAGTCCTGTCCAAACCCGAGCTGACAGAAGTTGTACAGATTCTAAACCATAGTACAGCTACTGTTACATGAAGATGCGCTCAACTTTACTGTCTATGACTATTTCTCATTTTGGAGGGAGGGAGAGTGTTTACAAGTTAAACATCATGTCCACATTCAAATTCCAAAACTTTCAGAGCAATCTGCAAAGGACAAAAAAAAGCTTACCTCCTTTACATATAACTAAGTGAGTACCAGTACTTACCAGTGGAATATCCCGAGCTTTCTCAATGCGAACTATTTTAACCGTCTCCCCTCCGTACACGCCAATGTTCTCATAAACTTTTTCATCTGTCATAGGCTCCGGTTGCATTTCTTGTTCTGCAACCTTATCATGAGCCAGTAAAAGTGCCTAGAGTTAAACAAAATCAGATCTGTTACGGAAAATTTCCCACTTTATGTGTATAGAAGATAGTAGAATTCAATGGAGTTCCACTTGTTTTACCTGCATGTGAGGGGCATTCAGCAAAGCATTAAGCTCCTGCCCATCCCTGTGGTGGCTGGGTTTCAAAACACTCTGTACCTAAAAAGAAATCAAGCAGTAAAACTCTTATTCTGCCCAGTGATTTATCAATCTTCCCTCCCGTACTCAAGCACAACACCCTAGCTGCAATTACTCATTTTACAGAAAGTACATCCATGTAATTGTTGCACTGGCTGCTTGAACTTAATCTGGTACACATTAGGAAATCATGCAGTAAGCCTGCAGGACTACTCCAGCATATCTTGCCTGAGTGATTATCTACCAAATATAAGCTGGTATCCAGTGCATCATGCAGATTTATCAATACCAGAGACTGACAATGAGCTCAGCTCCCACAAAGATGCACATAAAAAAATTGAAGTCTGGAAAGGAACATGATAGTGAAATTGGTGACAATGAAATTTATCATGTGAATATGCTGGGTCTTTTAAAATGGACTAATTTCTCATTAATGTGACTAGCCTCCCTTTTCCTTAAAAGCAGATGGTTTATTTTTACCCAAACCATTTCCACCAACAGCAAAACCAAAGATTCTAAGGCAGGTTTTGCAATGCATCCTGGAGCCCCTGCCTCAACGTGTACGAGTCAAAACTTCAAAAGGTCCCAGGGAACCAGGTTTCTTTGCCTGGTTCCAAAATAATCCACATTAACACAAGGACAGTTTTTGCTCAAGCAGCTTCAGTTGCCTGAAGAGGTTTGCATTCTCATACAGTTGCCAAACATGCCTTGCCATCATTTCTTGTAAATACTAGAAAATCCTGGTATGCTTACAGAGAAAAATCAGGAGCAGGGAAGCCCCTCTTATCGAGAGGTGATGCTGAAGAAGATACTTTCCATAGCCATTATCCACAGTCCTAATCTGACTAAGGCACACAAGTCCAAAAGCACAAATGAATCCAGAAATATCAAGAATAGAATACACATATCAGAGCAGCAGTTTCCCATGGGATAGGGAAAAATTTAAGAGCTTAAGAGTAAACTCTTAAGGATGAGGTAATGTGACATAACAAGAGAATGAAGAAACTTAAAGTTCCAAAGTGAGAATTAAGCTTTAACAAAAGCTTACAAAACAAAAGCTTAATTAACAAAAGCTTTTTGTGTGATCTAACAATATCTAAATGTCCAAAGAGCCCCTATCTGTGGAACAAGTATCTAAAGAAATGCCAACTCTCTTGCATGTTACCAGATGACAGTACTGAAAACAGTAAAGATAATTTTAAGTTCTAGCAGAAGCCACTAAATGAACTGTTCCCATGAAGCAAGATCCCTACATTGCCCACAAAACACTGTCACATGGAACAAGTTCCTGAGCTTAGCAATAAACCTGGCACAACCTCCAAGAGCCTTCCTTCTGACACCCCTAGAACATGTCTCATGGCAAGCAAACCTAGTGTACCTTAGCAAGGCGAACAAGAAGCCAGATTTAAGTAAGTTTAACTGATTTCTTTAAAACCCTAGAGAACAGAGAGAATTCAGCTTCAAATAGGTGTGACCTCAGCCATACCACTGAACTGGCCAAGAAGCTATTATCCTCAACTTCGCCTGAATTTTGGGATGCCATACGGCAGACAGAGCACTGCAAAGGATGTATCTCACTAACAAATTTCCCTCTGTGTTGAAACAAGAGATTGTTCTATACAAAACTCTCATAGAGGTTTATTTAAGGTCTCCAGTTTTCAAGGGACTTTCAATTCCCTTCTTAGAGAAGCTACAAAAAGTTTTAAGGCCTTATTTATCCGATCTTTATGACCATTTCACATGAAAACCTACTCAGAAAGCAACTTAGAAGTCCTGCAAGCAAGATAACCTTTTGAATGCAAGGCCAGAGTTGGGCATTTGGCAGGGGGGAAGAATGCAACCAGGCCCAACCAGTCATTTTGTGTGGGGTAAATATCCTTTATTCAAGCTGAACTTCTGCTTTGAATAATTTAATTATTCAAACCTTTAATAGCTCCTCCCTCCTCCTTTTGAGAGAAAGATACATTTATTACTTGCTTACTTAATGAAGCACTAGGAAAGCTTCGGGCTGCTATAAACCCCACTTTTTACACCAGTATTGCCACATGTCAGATTTGTGAGGAGAATTCATGTTACATTCGTAACAAGATTTGTTACTCCTGGTAATGAATCCCACGGCTTTATCAGATGAAGAAATTTGAATGTAGGTTGTCATTCCGCAAGTGACACTATAGATAGCATAGGCAGTCCACACTAAATATGTAGCAATACTTGTATCTTCTGAACTTTTCAGCCTAGTTTTTATTCTTAGCTGTGTTAACTTTAGTTCAAACAGCCTCGAAAAGCTCTCAATTTGGTTTCATCATATACATCTCAATTTGGAGGAATGTGCTGCGGAGGCACACGCTGGAGCGATATTAAACATTCAGTATTTAACCACACTTGCAAAATCCTGCTGTTGCTTACTCTCAGGTGAGCTGGACTGTCAGACTGAATATACACACACATTGTACTGCACTTACACCAGAAGTTATAAGCTTCCAGTGCATCTTCTCAAAAGTACTGATCTAGTTTACTTGCCTGCACTTGCTGAAGTGAAGAGGGGCAAGTCTGAAATCTTTAGAAACACAGCCTACACAAATCGAGCCTATTAAGTATATTTAATAGCAAGAACATCTTTAAGGTATTTGATATGTGCTGTGAATGCTGCATAAAATATTCTTACAAGGTCAAGATTCAGGCTATGTTCCCATAATCCTTGCCCCCATCTTGGTCAAGTTTAAATGGATTTTAAATCAATTTAATTACACTTGATGTTTACTGGCTATTTTTATGTAAGACTTGGAGTATACCACATTACATGAAGATCAGCTCTCTAAAATAAATTCCTTAAGCTCAAGTGCTTCATTCCACCTTTTAAAATCAATCAAAATTTCTTAAAAAAAAGGAAAAATCTTGATTTATTGGTGTCTGGTTATCAGAATTGGTGGGAAAAGTTAACTGTACAAGTGTACTACTAATTTTAAGAATTTCCTAAAGAGGACTAGAAAATTAAAGTGTACCATTCTACTCTTGGGTATTGTTAACATTAAAAAAATCCAAATCAAAAAAGTTTTCACAATATATTGTTCATATGCATTGTTTTTTAAAAGCAAATAATTAAAAGTAAGTGAAAACAGATTTTTTGAATCAAGTTCAGTGTAGCCAATGATAATTCCCTCCAACACACTTTCAAAAGTGTATTTTAATTAAGTTAATATTTTTTTTAAAGGGTGGATGTTTCATCTTGCAATATGAAATTGTGTTGCAAGCTGTCTTTTTCTGTTACAGCTACATAAGCATGAGCTCTAGAACAGGTTCTCTTCCACACCCCAAACAAAACATGTCTGTAGCTTTAAATTAGGACATGCACTCCAAAGCAGTTTCAGAGTTACACACTGTCACTGATGACCTGTGCACTAAAATATGCACATTAGCATTACCTGCCATTTAATATGAATGTTATGCACGTATCTGCTATTTTTCTTTCTTGCAATGTCTTGTGGCTTTTATCCTCAAGATATTATCAGTATCTTAAATCAGGCTTTTGTGAGTGTCTTTTCAAACACTCTCAATTAAGTAAACAGACTGCTTTCTGGTGGAGCTTCCCATGTCTAGGTTCAGGGATGGAAAAAGCAAAAGACACAACCAAACATCACAGTACAAGAAAAAACCTGGGCATGCAAGTTAGACACTTTGTTGGGTAAAAAATACAAAAGCAAACACAACTCATCCTAAAGCAGAAATAATTTCCTCCCATGCTGCTACTGTAACAAATAGAGAAGCCTTTCCAAAAAGAATAAAGGATATGAAAAATGAGCACAAGATCTTGTATTCAGGCAAGACTAGGAAGTACAGAATGATGTGAATGGAGGCCTCAAGGTGTTCCTCTTGAGACACTTCTTCCAGTCACAGAAATATTCGTCCTGAATTTCCGGCTTGATCATTTCAGGATTCTATTTAACATATTGCAAAATACAAGTCACTTAAATACTCCAGAAGCTGAATCACCAAGAAACTAGATTACATCTGAAAATGAGAACAGACACATGCAATATATTGACTTTTCAGGAATTTCAAAGCTGGACAAGACATGGATGGGAGATGAAGAATCAAAATGAGTGCAGGAATACGTCTGCATTTGATGTAATGTCTCACAGGCTCTGAGTTTTCCTAAGCATATTCTTCTTGGAAGCTTCTATTAAGCAGCAAATAAAAGGACATCATACCCATGAAGGGGAAAACCGGTTTTCTTAAGAGATAAATCTGTAACATCCTATATTATAAATGAATATTCAAAACCTCTGGTTTGTATCTGAATGAAATCCCAAACTAGGTCTGCGTAAAGTAGGTGTTTGGGGGAATGGTTTCCAAACAGATGTTAACTGAAAAGGTTCCTCCAGGCTCACAGACACTGAAAAGGTCTGGTGAGGCTCCTACAGCAGCCTACAGCCTGATGAATAAAAGCCAGCGGGAAGCTCCTATGTAAAATACTCCCACCTGGTTTTGGCACAGGCCTATTAACAAACCAAACAGGAAAATCCTGAGCTACAGTTTAATCATCACACTGCACCTTTGGATAACATTTAAATTATGTCAGGAATCAGTAATTTCAGCTGCCAAAGATCTTCAAGCTTGCTACAATGCTGTTTTCCTTGACTTACAAGAAAAACGAAGGAGAGTGGAAAGACCTGTTGAAAAAAAATTGCTTCAGGCAGGCAGAAAGCCAGATTAAAAAAAAAATCAACATGTTGCTATACTGAAATTGCAGTGATGTGCCTTTGAGCAACTGGAGAATGGCTATATATTGACTCAGATACTCCAACTGCTGTACCTGAGCCACTTTTGAACAACAAAGTTTCGTTCACTGGGTGCTACTAAATGCTGGAGCATTTACCCAGCCTCTGGATCTGGCTCTGCTGAACACAACAGTGCCACACTTGCAGGGATACTGGTACTCAAGCTAGCTAATTTAAAGTTAACAAATGTAGATCTGTATACAGTGTAACCACGCTTCACTGCAATATATACATGCACCAGATCATGAAAAGTGAAGACAGTTACTGAGCAACACCCCCAGAGGGTCTTAGCTGCATCCAGCTGCATGTGGTAACTTATTCTGCTCACAGCAACTTTGTATCTGATAAGTTTTCTGTAAATTACTACTAGTGCTTAGAAAGCTATTGTCCACCAAAATTCAAGTGAATAAGCCTCAAAGAAAGTAGTCAACCTGGCTGAAACTGTGTAAGTATTCCACACAGTTAAGATCTGACTGAAAACGTGGAAGTTAAAAATCTTGCTCAAGTAAATTTCTAAAAGTATACTTTAATAATTTCTAAAGGACGTATTAGATCTTATAAAATAGCTGTCATCTGTCAGACAGAAGTTGTGTAACCTGACCATCACAGCCCTTACTAAAACATTGAACTTAAGTACTAAGGGATCTGTTGCTCACTGTAAAAGCAGAATGCTTGTTTCCAGTACGGTTGTATTTTCAGAGATGCTTCCTAATTTAAGAACCATGGCTCAACTGAGGGGAAAGTCACAATAATAGAGAACTGTAATTCAATTCCTGAACGCTTGGAATAAAGAACACTGAAGGTAAGAGAGTTAGATTTTCACAACCAGTCCCTTTTCCTATGTTTAAGCATAGTACCTTCTCTGTTACATGTCTATCCATGCTAAAAAGGGAGTTCTTATCCCCCAAATATTTTTCTGGTTACTGCTTGGAAATCTGGAAAAACTGGATACAGCAATCAGTGACTACTATAATCCCTTTCATATTCAACATTCAATAACTCAGACAAGCTTGACAAGTATGTAGTTCAACAACAGCTATGATTATAGGTTTCATACATATCACAGAGATGCATACTGTACATACCTCTTGTGCTAGCTCTTGTGCATTGGAGACGAGAGGATATGGAGGGCTGGCTTTGTTCATGTGCACTGTAACCGCATTGTGTATCTTAAATGCATTCTGAAAATCAGTATTTTGAACAAGCTGTAAAATGAGAGAGATATCCTCTTGGCTCTGAGGGTCTACCAAAACATGCTGGATATGCTTAAGAGAAGTTAACAGCTCTTCCACTTCTAGGTAAGAAAAAAACAAAATACAAATAAGGTACGAGTTAACAAGATTCATAAATAAGTAATGTTTATATTAAGATTTTTACCAACTTTTTTTTGCTGTTCAGTTTTTAATCAGCAATGATATATGCAAGTTTATTAGTTATCCATTATTCACTCTGACTTTTATTAGCAGAACGTATCTGTGTAAAAAAAAAAAAAAGACCCCAAGCTGGTAACAGGAGAAATAAAAAAACTGATACACTGTTTAAATTCTTTCAGAAGCAGTTGTTCTCTGAAAGCAAATCACCAATACATACAAAAATCCAATAACTGCAGTTCACATACAGCTAAATGAGAAAGGGACTACTTTGTAATATGAAAATAACTCCTTTGATAAAATAATGTTGATGTACTGAATATTCACTGTTATTTTGATACATCCTTCCATGTGTATCTGCCACATACAGTGCCTATATATACATCAACTAAATATTGCATAATTGAGTGTTTGATAAGTAAACTACACTCAGTTTCTAAACACAAAATTATGATCAGTCTTAGCACACTGAAATAAAAGGATGAAAAAAATAACACTTATAGGTCAGAGTTCTGAAAGTCATCTGCACCAGAAGAAAATACACATCTTTTACATTCAAGATTATGAGTTCTGCTTGGAGCATAAAATATTTTAACATATTTTAATAACAATTTTCTACATGCTTGCAGAATACTATATATGTACTACACTCCTGAGATTCAAGAACTAATCTGATGCTTTATGATTGCAAACAAATTTACATTTTTTAAAAATCAATCCGAATTTCTGAGAAGTATGTCACTTCTCAATATTAAGTACTTGATTAATATTCCTTTAGGTAGTTTATCATACCTATAATGCATATAAATCCAAGTAAGAAATCCTCAAGCAGTGAACGTGTTGAGGAGCCTGAATTCATGTATGCATTCTCACACTTTACCTGAAAAAATCTGTTCAGCCCCAAGAGGCTAGTCAGCTGCCTTTTTTTTACTACGTTCAGGTAAGCTAAAATTTTGAATCCTGGTATTTTTTAAAAAGTGAACAACAAAGAAAAATCCCAAATTTTAAAGTGGTCAGTTGATACTGAGGTCATTCTCCCTTGCTGGTATCAAAACACCAGCTTTGAGAATTATTTTTAAGTTTTAGCAACCTTTATTTATTCGTTATGAGCTAGCTAAATAACATTAAAATAAGAATGCTATCAAGACATCAACTAAGTTGCATGTTTTTATATGAAAAATCACAGTAGGTACTGATCACTAACATGGATGCATTCTGTCAAGAAGTTTCCTTTACCTGTTTTTAACCTTAGATTCACCAATACAATGAACACGGACTCAAATTTGCTGAGCACAAAATTAAAATGATTGATAAATGAGTGCATGAAAACCATGAAGTCTAATAAAATACACATTTCAAACAACTTTGATGGTTTTAATTTCAAACAAAGCATCCCTACACATATGTTTTCAATTTTGAGTTTGCAACTTAGTCTTCTATATAATAAAACAAAACAATCCAAAGCTACTACTCTTGTACTTTACTGTCTTCAGGACAATAAAAAAATAATAAGAAAGACTTCAAGACCATTTCATACATGCTAAAAACATCCTACCCACCAAAGGTCAAGGGCTTCTTCCTGTCACCACCAAGGAAACAAAGGGCAGTAGTGCAAAAGCTGCATGGAAAGCTCAGATACCGGCTGTGCAGGATATTCCACAGGTAAATTCCAGTACAGCTCACAGCACTAAAGCAGCCAATGTCTCACTGGGGAACTGTATACACAATACACTGCCTATCACACAGGGAGAAATGCCATTTGGAGAGAAGGCTAAAGAACACTCTACAAGAATGAATATTTGCTAAACAGGATATTATCAGCTGGCAAAATTCTAATCTGGTGGAGTATGCAAACTACCAAAGCATCTCAGCAACTGATTCTCCCAAGCTGAGGAAGCACACCATTTTCCAGCAGTAAAAAAAAGAAATAGTGTAAAACAGTCAAATGTTATTGTAAAATTCCTACTAATGCTTGCTCAGTTAAAAAACATACTAACCCACAATTCTGCTGTTTGTTGCTGTGACCAGATTAAAAAAACAGAGAGGCATTAGAGAAGAACCTCACTTCTTCTAACTCTTCCTATGCATAAATGATGTTATTCCATTATTTCTGAATTGCCCATCCCTCCTCCTACCCTTAGAATTCAAATACATATATATACACACACAATTCTCTCTAATACATATTCCATGTAAGATATAAATACATACCGAAAGATAGAGATTCTGCATCTATAATAAAGACATCCTGTTCCTAGATGCCTCTACATATTCTCCCTTTGGCACTTTGCTCGTTCCTTGTGTGTCACCCTCTCTTACATAGTACCACAGTACTCTCCTCCCTGTATTAATTCCTTTCTACACCGAATCTTCATCTGTGCTGGATACAAAAGCCCCATACCAAAAAGTATTTCCTCCTACCTCCTCATCACGATTCTAAAAGACAAATAATGCCTGAGAGGAGTAAAATTAAATACTCCCCAAAAGCTAGCAATCCATCTCCTAGTCACTTGTTTAATAAAAACACCCAGACACATAAAGTCACATACAAATCTGGCTTTATGCATCGCCTAAGTTTCTTTAGGTTCCTGTTTCTGAATTGTAAATCACCGATTAGATTTCAGTGCAGGTTGGGTTTTTTTGTTTGTTTGGGGTTTTTTTGTTTTGTTTTGGTCTTTTTTTAGAAAAATAAATGCCAGGTAGCAAAAGACTCCATGGCAGGGTGGTTGGAACTAGATGATCTTTAAGGTCCCTTCCAACTCAAACCATTCTATATGATTCTGTGATCTCTAGACACTTCCTATTGAAAGAGTTGTCTTGAGGAAAAAAGTTAAGTGAAAGACTAAAATCTGCATTTACTCACAGGAAAAAGTCAGGGTTCTTTTGCAGAACAAGTCCATTTTTTAATCGCAGATCAATTAGCAATCAACTACCTTTTTTTAAAGTCTTCTTTTACAAGAAGTGTTGCAGCCTTTTTCCCATTAGGCTATGAAATGGCTGGAATGTGGGCACTGTGTGATACACACATTAATCAAAAGACTGCCAGGGCAAAAGTATGCAACTGCAGGGGAGGACCCGTGGTCGCAGCTTAACATGTTAGATTAGAAAAAGAAGAAAAGAAAATAGTTGCTGTTTATCACCTCAAACAAAAAGTTATGAACAGCAAGCTTAAGAAGATATAATTGGCTTTATTACATGTCAGCACCAATATTTTAATTCCCAAACTTTTCTACAGATGTCTAGAGTACACTCTGTGCTACCAGCACGCCAGGGCTCCATCTATTACTTGAATCATAGGACTAAGAAAATTATTTTTAATCCTATACTATTTCTGAAAGTTTATATTTGTAACATACTTATAAATAAGTTTTGCCCAAGTTATAAAAACAAAAAACAGGCATCTGTTCCCTATAAAAAAAAATAATTTACTATAGCCACAAAAGGTTTACTTACAGGAAATGTCAGTTACTCGTTCAACTTAACTAAATAAGCTGAGTGAACTGTAGCAAACAAAAGTTTTTCTGCATTTTAAAGTATATTGCCATGAAAAAGCCAGTTAAATACCTTTATGGACATGTTCTAGAGCACAGAAAGTTCTTTCCATTAAGACAGCTGTCTAAATCATATACTGTTTTGATAACAAACACGCCCTTTAAAATTGTTTTGATTAAGTGTCCTGTTTTATTTTTATAAATAAAATCCAATGTGTTTAATCTAGTACGCTTTTTTTGTTTGTTTCTTAAGATGAAAAGATTAAAGACTTGGCAAAGGTCTGCCAAATTAGACACTGGCACTTATGAAACATTTTCTAAACTAAGAATACAGACAATCAGGTCAATATTTGTATTTAAAACACACCTTCAGCAGAGGCTTTATGGATTAACACACAGAGAAGACCCCATTAAAAAGCAAAATGAAAATCAGTATTTTAAAAAAGTCTGAATAAAGGTAGTTTAACAAGTTTGTCAGTCAGTAGCACCTGCCCAGGTGCTACTATTTGGGGTTCTCCTAACAAAGCTTAGAGATTTGTGACAGTGACTAAGCACTCCCACCTGGACAGCAAGAGCAGAAAGATGGAAACAGTCAGGAGCAGTGTAGATCACAAATTCAGTACAACCAAACAGACAAACTAAAAAATTTCACATACTAGCAGTTACTTTTTGGACAAAGCCATGGGCTAGCTAGTTTCTTGGAGACTAAAGAATTGTATATGTAATATTTTAAAAACCCAGCCTCTTCAATTCAAGTATTCAATAAAAAAGCAGAAATATTAATGATAATGGACTCAAACCCTCTCTGTGAAACCCTGTTATTTTGTAAGCACGCATACGTGTATATATATTCAGAAGGCCACATCCCTAGCTCTGATACTACTCAGGAACAGCCAGCTTTCAGAATAAAAAAAACCCCTCTTCTCTGGAAATTCAGTATTCGTGTCAGATGTTAGAATGATCAATCCAGAAACTGGAAAAAGGACATGCTTAATAGTCGATGAACACTTTGGAAGTGGCCAAGTTACTGCAAAAGCACTTTGTTAAACTTAAAATTACGACTCAGCTTTTGACAGCACTAATGACTGAACAGAGATTCTTTCTGGACTATATAGGTTAAGAGATCAGAGTATTTAATTTAGAACTTTTTTAAAAAAGTTTGCAGCAGCTCAACATCGCATGAGTGTAATCGAAAGCACCACTATTAACAGGAGTGCTAAACTATTAAAAATACTTTATTAAGTCTACCTAATCCAAATTGTTACTATAATTCTGTCCAGCAAGGAAATAACAGTAGCATGCTTGAACGCCTCTCAATATTATGTCACTACTTCTCTGATTGAAATCGATGCCTATGAAGCTCTAAATTCAGCTCCCTGGTGCATATATGGATATATCATGATTTAGATCTCCTAAAGCTCCTTGCCTTTCTTGCTCAAAGAACAGACCATATTCACTCAGCAAGCTAGTCACTACTTCTGCCCCATGCACATACTCTTAAGCCTTACTTACCCCAATTCAGAGCAGACAAAGACATAGTTAGTTTTCTGATTTTCATGCTACAGGAACACTGAGGGGATTCACTTGAAATCATGCAATTTACTACCATGTTTTTACAGAAATATGCTGAGAGCAGAACAATGACAAGACCCAGACTTTGATTACAAAAGTGAAGAAGGGTTTGTCTGTGTGGACAAAACCACCTAGTCATTTTCCTTCAAGATGCATCTTTTACCATACATTGCTATTTCCTAATTTACCTCTGCCCACATACACACCTCTGTATTCTTGTCTTCAGTGTTTGGTGTTTTTCTTCTTACATCAAGTATTCACACAATCCTAGCTTCCATGCACACCAATTTCCCCTCTTCCCTTCTTGCTGAGCAAAAACTAGTTTTCTCTTTCCACAAATACTGTCTTTCTCCGACAGTCTCTTAGTTTCCCCCACAGCCTGTTCCCATTTTACCCCCCCCCGAGATTTTCAAAATAGCCTTTTGTCAACACAGTAGTTTCTTCAACATTGTCTCTTCCATTCAAACAGCTTCAGCCTACCCCAGCTACTTACTGGTTCTGAAGTTTGTCAGACCCATACTCATTATTCCTCATTCCTACCAGCTTCCATGTCTAGCTTCTTTGACCATTGGTTTCCACCTAGCCCTCCCTCCAAGTTCTCAGTATCTCTGGCATGAAACCCAGCCTCAGCTTTCTAATGCAAAGTCACTCTCTTTCTTGCCTTCTGTAGTTCTCATTCCAAATTCCTCTGTCTACAGAGCTTTTAGCCACTGTGGCTATGCAAGTCCCAACAGAAGTTGCTTTTACTGTTCGATGTCAATCTTTGGATCTTCTATTTTGTGTTCCCTTTAAGAAGAGAATTTCACAATCAAATACCTAGCACTTCATAAAGTACAGACTCTGCTTCTTACAAAGAGATTTCTTGGACAGAAGCTGACAATTCCTGCACTAACACCTTCAGATACCTGCCTTCAGCAGGAGATTGGACAGGATGACTTCCTGATGACACTTTCCACCTAAATTTTCCTAAAGAGGGATTTGTACAACAAGGATTACCAGAAGTTATGGAGTAGAGACATGCCTTTAGCAGAAATGTTGCTCAGGCACACAAATACTAAAGGTGAGGCAAAAAAAAAATTAGCAATTTGACTGCTATTTTTCACTCTGTGTTCTCAACTACCAGCCAAAAGAAAAGAAAAGCAAGAATCTTTAGTGCAGCCCCTCCAAAAAGGTATCTTTTTAAAGCATCTTTTTATCAATCTCGGAACTCCCAGTGCCCCTCACTCCAGTGACACACCACATTTTAGATAAATAGATACTTACGTATGAGGAAGAAAGGTTAGAATTTTTTTTCTACACAAGCATAGTTAAAGCAATGACAGCTATGAAATGAACAATTTCAGAATCTATTTCTTCAAAAATTACTAACATTACATTTTCATCAATGTCTAAGTGCCAAGGTAAGCAGATTTTCACTATCAAGGCAAATACTTCAAAGGGAAAACATAAATTAGATTAGGTGACAATTGATAATTCAAGACAGTCAAAATAAGAAGAAACCGCCAGCATGCTTGTCTTTAAAATATTAAAAACACTTGTGTTTTGCTTTTAAATTACAGTCAGTGTTTATTCATTCCTTCTTCTAGTCTGTGTTTCAAACATAATATAATTGGGTATTACTTGAATGGCTTTCCTCACCCTAAAGAGGATGGAGGCATCCACTGAATTCATTACTTATCTACACGATATTTAACTGTTCCCCAAATGGGTCTGTTGTGAAAAGCCACTTGCTGAGGCTTGATAAAATAAATTAAAAAATCCAAACCACCACAAAGCCAAAGGACCAGAAGACTTTAAATCTGTATAGAAAGAATTAGCTAAACTAGGTTTTCAGTAGCCTAAAATAACATTAATATCAACTAAATATTTCCTAAAATCAGTCCATTCATTGCATTTTTACCTACCTAGTGTCTTCACAGTATAATGAGGACTCTCCAAAACAATTCCTTCTTCTGTGTCAAATATTGGATTATCTATTCCAGTTTTCGGAGGGATTTGTGCTAGTTTTTTTAGCCTCATGGAAGCAGTAAGGTCCAGTTCTTGTTTCCTTCCCTCTTCTTCCCGTCTGCGCCTTATGTCCTCCTGCTGCTGACGGATTCGCTCAAGTTGAGCGCTCCGTCGCATGGGCATCATCCTGGAGCCCAAATCCCCAGGACAATCAACAGCCATTTCTCTGTGCTTCTGAGGTTCCTCAGGAGATGCAAGATCCACATTTTTTGCTTCGCTATCAGAATCTTCTGTGATATGTCCATTCATATGGGAAGTTGTCATGATTATCTGTAATTAGACTTCTTCTCTTCAAACAGAAACGCTGCTATCAGGCCAGTTTTCGTTATGATGTTGTATAAAATCCATTATAACTTCAAAAATATTTCCCTTCCATCGTAAGACAGTTGAAGAAACATCCAGGAAGAAAATCTAATGAAATACATTAAAAAGAAGTTAGTGAATAACTGCATTAAGGAATAACTGCAATAAGGAAACACCTAAGACAGTTCTCCAGGTACCCAGGCATGAGAACTACAGAACCCTCACAAATTTGTTTCACACATTTTAGCAAATTTCAGGTGCCAGTATTAGAAAACAAGTACCATTCAAACTAATGCTAAAGTCTCTTATATTTCCCAGTCAAAGCAGTGGAGATTCTGCACTTCCCACACACAACTATGAATCAGTAGTTTTCATAAAGTTCCCACTCAGTTTTAGTTTATCCTTTCATTCCTAAAAATTCCAACACAAACCATGCTTACTACCCTACAAGCAATAAGTATGAAAAACTTATTATAAACAACAAGTTCACAAGTTTCGTAAGCTAAACACAAGTAAAGATACTTGCATTTGCTGCTCATAAATTGAGACATTTTTATGCAAACATTGCTTGCCAGGTTCAAAGACAACAGGTCTGGCATAGAGTTATTCCAAAAGATACTATCTAAAGCAGTCTGGAGCTGCACTTACACAATTCCAAGTAGGGATAAAGTCCTTGGATAAGGGCTGGACAATTCTGGTTAGCAGCTACTCTTAATACTTCCTGTAGGTATGCACTAAAGCAGAAAGGATTAAATACAAGAGTAAAAATCCCTGTGTGGGCGTATGGAGGTATAGATTTGACAGAGAACAATAATTAATTTCCACAGTCAAGTAGTGACATTTCACTACACTCCTTACACCTTAATCTGGTTTCTCATTCTTGATGATTCAGGCTAAACACCTTAAGTGTCCACATAAATATAGCCACTTGGCTCTTAATATAATACAAATAACAATGTGGTTTATAACACATTGTTTTTCTGTATCACAAAGCCAGTGTTATGTTATGAATTGGTATGCCCAATTAAAAGATCATAAATTTAGTAAGTAGTTGTGTGCAGTATTACCAACACATTTAATTTTTCAAGTTTATTTTTATCTTTTTTTTTTCTTTCCTTAATTTACTGAAAGGAAATACTGTTTTATTACACACTGCAAGCAACAGGATAGAAAAAAAACCCAACGACTTTCTTAAACCAAATGTTTGTGTTTGGAGGAGGAAGGGAAAGATGCTTATGTTTTAATTAAGTTGAAAATTAAATATCAATAGTACTGTTTTGGAGGAGCAGCAATAGAAACTCCTACACAAGTTTCTGCCAGCTTGCAATTTGAGATAAGTACAGCTTTCCATTTTCATAAGGAGTAGTATACAGCGACATACAGCAACACCAAAACAATTTTCTCTGTTTCCTGCCTAGCTACTACTACCAGTTATTACTAAGATCTTCCAAGTAGTAAATATTAAAGCATTTCTGTGGTAGTAACAATTCTTTTTTTGCCTTTAAAAGATACTTAATTGCACTGCACTGATATGTAAGAATTATTTCAATGCTCAACATTCCCACATTTAGAAAAAATTCAGGCTACAAAAAAGCACATCAAAAGCTGCACTACAAGTACTGCACAATTATTTGGTGCCTGTAAAACTTTCAGTTAGTGCCCATCTTAAAAAGAACAGTTTTTTGAAGAGTAAAGTCACATAAAGTTAGCATTTAGACAAGGTTATGTAATCTTATATATGTATAAAGCACCATATCAGAAAGCAATCTCTGAAATTCAGAGAAAGATAGATAATAATTTAGCAAGGTGATCCTCTGAAAGCCACATTTCCCATTCTGTAAAGGCAACTTCACTGTACAGAAATACCGATCCCCAAAAAAGAAGTCTTATTTGGTACAATAAAAATTGCAAAAAGCACTAGTTTAACTGTGGGTGGAAGATAACTCCAATTCTTTTTCATCCACATTGCACTGGCCATAGCTTGTCTGAAGACTGAGCTTTTTGAAAGTCACGTTCGTCTTTCTTCATCTCTGACATGCTGAAAGAAAACTCACACTATTCAGTCCATACAGTACAACTAACAGGTGTTGAAACTACCTGAGGGAATGAACAATATCCATTTACTCAGCACTAAAGAAGTCAAAACCACTATCAGAGGACATGCAAGAAGTAAAACTTAAGTGTAAAGATACCATCACAACACTCAATCGTGTGTAAGATAAATAATGGGTACACTCACTGAAGAATCTACATAGAAAGTGAAGTCGATGGCCAATATTCAATAACTTATCAAAAATATATAAAGTGGTATTAGCTACATTTCCTCCATCAAATTTAACAGTACAAGCTAGCTAAGACAAAAGAGTATCTTTTGAGGTGAAGTCAGGAAAAGGGCACAACAAAAACTCATGTATCTGTATACAGAATGAGAAGGTTTTGCATCTGCACTGAAGACCAGAGAAACAAAAATATAGTCTGAGGTAAATATTAGTAATAGGCAACCATTATAACATTGCTTACATTTTCAGTATAAGCTCCATGGCAAGATGCAAAGGACATATAAATTCTTGGAACAGGGTAACAGAGACATTTAAGTGGCTCACTTTCAGTATTTAAGATCTGAGTTAGGCCAGTTACGAAAGAAACAAAAGTTGAGAAAAATTAGATTTCTCCTGCAGTCACACTTTAACAGCAATGTTCAGAAAACTGGCATCAAAATTTAAGAGAGTTTTAGGAGAATTTTAAATAGAAAGTATTTTTGATACCCCAGAAAGTTAAGATCTCTCTGAAGCACACAATAAACAGTACCGGCAAAGTAAAAACACTCGGATAATACAAAAGATGAGACAAAATCCCAAAATCTTGCTGCTGTCTCAAGTCTGCTTCAGACATCTCAGATCCTCATCTTCAGCAGTTTTGGAAAAATGGTCCTGCCCAATTTCAACAAATGAAATAAGCATATAAGGAAAAAAATTCACAACAGCTCTGAAGTCCCTCTCTACAATGGTCCTAAGGAATTTAAAATGTAAAATATGACACTGATAAAACATTAACTTGGTCCTCTAATTAAGGCGTGGTGTAGCTGAGGTTAAAAATTAGATTCAGCTTGAGGCAGGTGCCAGGAACAGAAAATTTTATTCTAACCAATAAGCATGGCACCAAAAGTCTTGTGATGAAGAATTTCAGAAACTGTTTTCTTGGCTTCTCTTTCTGAATAGCTCTTTTGCAATTTAAAAAACCTCAAGATAACAACAATAAGGGAAGGTTTTTATAGCAAGTCTGTTCTCTGCAGGTTGTGGATCATCCAATAAACCAGCTTTTCAGCCCAAGAGGAGCTCATTTTGTTTCATTAATTCTTATAATAAGGATGAAAATTTACAGACACACTCAATAATACTGATTTTTACTACATCATATGTAAAATATATAGAATAATACTTGGAATTAATAGAATTCTTTCCCACTTTAGAACTTGGCATTAGCAGCTTTTATACTCCTTAAGTACATACAAGTCTCTGTGCTACTCCAACCAGGGTTGCTGAAAGTTTAATGGGGCAAATTGTGGCTTTTACTGCCTTCCTTTGAACTGCTGCTATCTAACAGGGGAACCTTAGCATTTCCACATGGCACATAGATCTTTCCAAATAAAGCAGATTTATGACTCTTTTCTGCCCAACCTCATATCACAACTCTTACCAATATGGTCCTGGAGAGCATGTGACAGTATCTTCTCCACAGATCACATTTACTATTCAAACTTTTGCCCTACAGAGTAGGGTTTGTATAAATGGCTAACGTAAGTACAGCTACTGAGAAAGTGCATTTCAAGTCACTCCAACCACACAACACATGAGAATTGTGAACAGCAGACAAATTGTGTTTCTGGTGCCAGTTCAAGATGGCAAAATTAAAGAATAAACCCACAACTACTGTCTTGCTAATTATACTCACTATTCTCCTAAATGCTGCATTTTACAAGCCACACATCATTCTTCAGACTGATCCCTAACAACAACAGGCTTCCATCATCTCTTTAACCATGCTGAATACACTAAAAGCACAGACCCCGAAAGCTCTGTCAAAGAATAAACATACATAAATGCAATCATCTTGGTGTGCAAAGACAGATGCTAGTATGAAATACATATTGATAGGGACAGGAACAGAAGTGTTATAAGGTGGTTTTAAGTTTTCACTTGCTTCCTGAGGACTGTGGCTGGTGTGCATAGCAATCCTAATTGCTTTAACAACTAAATTCTGTACAGTAAAATTAAATTTGTTCTGCTCCAGCAACTTCCAAAGAACAAAAATTACATTTTCTGGAAGCTGAGGTTTTGTGTTACACTTTGGTGGTGTTTAAAATTCTTTCAATGCTAGAAGTGTGATTAGACTTGATAGTTCCCTTTTTAAAATTCATTAAAGCTGCAAATTCTGAATGACTGCAAGGGAGTTCAGCGCTCACCTCCAACTGAATTTCATTAGGTTTGGCACAGTTTGAGAGTATAAAAACCCAACTTACATCTGTAATTATATTATAAACACAAGAAATGCATATTTAACATCAGGCAGTGCAAAAGATTTATCATCAGCCGAAAGCCATATACTATGACAGATATGGCATATTAAAATTCTCATTAAAAACAACTGGAAGAGGAATTCTACAGTGCTGAAGTGAATTAAAAGTTAGATTAAATGCATATACAAGATGCTTCCTGATATCTGAATTACTAACAAAATATGGGCATAAAATCATGTTGGCGATCTCTACCATGTATTATTAATGGCTCACATAACAATGGGTCTTCTGGTATTTCTACTCAGCACTTTAGATTTTTAAGCAAGCAAAACTTAAGTCATAAAAATTGCAAAATAACAATGTAAACCACTTTAACTCCACAAATGGAAGCTCAGTGTAGTAAAAAAAAAAAATAAATCCCAGCTTTCCCTGCATCATCTCTCAAGCATCATTTGTTTTTTCAACAGTATTTCAGTGAACCTGCAAGATTAAGAGACTTGGAAGCCAATCACATAAAGGAAAACAACACAAAAAATGTTGCACAGCATAAAATTAACCACCAGTTGATGAAAGTTAAAGATTGGCATTTATGGTAGAAAATACTTCAAAGATATCTCCTGTGGAGCTTCATAGTACCTGAAATACCTGGTACAGACTGGAACAGCTTGATGTTTTTCAAAAGTAAAACTTACAAAACATACAACAACTGGATACTTTTTTTTTCTTAATTAAAAAAAAAATCTGTAACAGAGAAAGAATTCTCTTTACACTAGCTTTGGAACACATTCAAGTCTGCAGCTTCTGGTGTGGTTTGTTTGGGGTTTTTTTAGTCTACAATATTTTACATTATTTCCTCTAATTACATGCTCTAGCATAATCTTGGTATTGGAAGAAAACCCTTCCTTTAAGATCCATCTGACTCTTTATTTCTAGTAATTTCAGTCCAGAGTTCATTATAAAACCTGTCAAGCACAGTAACTCAGTTCAACATGTGTATTTCAAAGGGCTTTCAGACATGCCAAGAGGTTTTAACATTCCATGCTCACTTAAATGTGCAAGATATGTGGATCAACAGCAAAAAGGGCTGAACCCTCAAAAGGAAAGTAATTTTCATTGTTAGTGCTTTCCAAGTTACATTTGTACAACAGCAGTAACAATGTTAACTTGCAACATTAAAGCACAGCAAAACTGAGGAAACTGAAAATTCAGATGCTAAAGTTAGATTCCAGTTTCAGAAATTCTATAAACAAAATGCTCCACATGCAAACGTGGAAAATTGTAAGCACATTTTTGCATTGCATTGGTATTACATTTAAGAACTGTGGTCTATTTAATTTTTATTAGGCTTGCTTATCTGTCAATGCAGTGGCAACAATCAAAAAAGTCACAGCTCAAGAACTGGCCAGTCTATATTAGCAATTTCAAAAGATACAGGACTACTGCCTACAGAACAGATATGAACAAAGTGTTTTCCGTGAAAAACATGGACCAATAAGAAAGTACATCATTGTCAGTCAACAGCCACCTCACTCAGACCTCTTCAGCAACTGCACCTTCGCAGTAAAATATAAGCAAGACACCCAATATAGCCACTTGGACAAACTACATGAAATTACGACACAGCCAGTATATATCATAACTTCATTGTATATTTGCACATGACAAACAAGAGAGTGGATTTTAACCTGTTTCACTGCAGAAGCATAAATTGCTTTCTAAGGCACATCCAAAGATTGTTTTCTATAAATACTCACTGCAATACAACACACTGTTTTTGTTTCAGTCTCTGTTTTAACTTTTCATCACATCAGACTATTAGATATATTTCTGAAAAAGGCCATGTTTAATTTAATTACCCAGTGCGACAGACAATGGAGTTTGGATAAACAGTTCTTGCTGCCTCAAAATAAAAAGCAGAAATGCAAGATTTGTACTTGTTATCACTAATCAAATCACTCTTTCTTTATTGCTAAATGTCCAACATATCAACAGGTCCCTCATCTGGCCCAGGGAGGTGATGTTTATCCTCCTCCAGCTTCTCAGGTGCCAGGGCTCCCTGGGCAGCAGCTGCAGCCCCCCGTTTGCATTCCCTCACCGCAGTGGGGACCTGTGAGGACAGCTCTGTCAGCTCCTGCCACGAGCTGTGGGACTTACATCACACACCAGCCATGCCACACCACGCCGCTCCTCCTTGCTTTGCTGCTTCTCCCCAGCTTTTGAGACCGTGGCAGCTCGTCTTCTAACCCTGTTAGAAACAGAGACAATTATTCAAATGCAGAGGTGAAAAAACACTTTTTCTGACTTCTACCATGCTCGGTCAGCAGGCGGCTAAAACCTCTCAACATGTAGCAGCAGTGAGGCCAATAAAAACTCTGAAGTACAGCACTGCAACTGCTCTGTTTACAGCAACCATTAGAAAACACGGTCTCAGTGACTCAGGTGAGTGAAATCAGCTGAAGAGGTATGTAGGATAAACCACAGTAGATTACTTCTGATAATATATTTTAGCTCTTTTCGGTCTAAAGAAATTAATGCCCCTTAAAATAAGCAAGATCGAAGCTTTAAGAAATTGAACAGGCTGACTTTTATAAAAGAAATAACACAGCAGTGATATGAAAAGGGAGGAACACTTATATCTTACTTAAATTCTTACCAACCTCTGTGAAAAACATGCTGCATGCTCTGTTAGCAGCGATCTTCCTTGATTAGTATCTCAATGGTGAGCGCCTTTCATCAGTTAAAAGTGATAGCACAGGTCAAGCAGAACCACTGCACAAGCAGCTTTCTTTAGTCTCAACAAATGTGACATTCCACTGCAGTATACTCGGTTACACAAATAATTAAAATGTTTCCAAAGCTGACAGAGATTAAAAACAATTCTTGAAAACACTAAGGTTAAACATCTTTCTTATGTGCCACAATTCCCCTTGTTTTAAATACACGCTAGGACTTACACATCAGCATTGTTTAATTTCTACTTTTTACACCAAATGAAAAATAGACACGAGGAGGGAATAAAGTTTCAGCTGGGATAACTACCATGAGGTACTGGGGAGAGGGAATGACAACAGAAACAGACCAGAGTAGGCTTCAAGAAGCTTACTGCTAAAAATCACATCTGAATAGAAAAACTTCAGACTTTTGCCAAGGTCATCTAGGCATATTTTTAAATACAGTAACACAGTATTTAACTTTTGTTTACATTTTGCCATCTGTATCATCAATAAAGTTCTGACATAGTTTAATGCCTTCTGTACATTTATGAGCAACTCCTAGTGCTGATAAGACCTAAATTCTACTTTAGGTGCAGAGCACAGCAGAGGGCAGTCTCTACACCAATTAATGAAAACCTAAAAAAAAAGAAACATGCTCCATTTCAAAGCAGCCCACAGAAACAACCAAGTTCATTAAATGGTCTGACACCCACATTACCCCAGCCCAACACAGATTTACCACCCTAGCATTCCACTATGGCTTAGATTAATAGGCTACCGTCATGCATAGATTTGAATACCCAGCTCTAATCAAGTCTTTAGCACCAACAATTCCTGTGACAAGAAACATTTATGTGAAGATATGAGTGTGTAAGACAGATGTCTACAGGCTGCAATGAAAAGATGAGAGAACAGCAAAAGAGAAAAAGAATTAATTTAGCAGTTATTCCAAACGTTTAGTAACCTTCAAGCATAACAAATGAAGAGTAAAGAAATTCCTAGAATTCCAGGGATTGTTAACAGATCTCACAGGACAGCCAGAAGCATGATAACAAGACAGTCATTTCTTATCACCTATTCACAGGCAGTTAAGACTTCAGATTTCCTTGTCTGAAAAGTAAACATGCCTGTTCTTGTTTTAAACAGCAGTCATATTCTATGTGAAATTAAAAATACTGCTACTATTTTATTCTCTACTAAGATTCCCTCTCCCCTTCAAACTGTATCTACCTTTTTTGGCTTGAGCTCTTGCATTCTGGTCTCATTTTAATCCCAGTACTTTTTAGCATGCTATTTTTAATGTCAATGCTTGCCACTGCTTCACTATATAAAAGTACTAATATGTAAATGACACCTTCACTTCAGAGAAGTGAATCAACCAAAACTATACTAATCCCAAATGAAACTGAAGATACAATGTTCCATAATTTACATCTCATCTTACATTTAAATTAATACAAAATGGCAAGTTGTTCTTAAGCCACATTTGCAATAATCTGGAGGAAGAGAAATTTTTTCCTTCCTTACATTTTAATATTCCAGTAACTGGTGAATCTGATAAACACATTTAGAAACATCATCTAAAGAAAAGGGGAAGACAGACATTCCTCACAGACTTTCATCCAGAAATGCTAAAACCTTAGCTATCTAATTCAACAGTCTTCAAAGAGGCTAGATGTAGGGACTAAGACTGTCCTTCAACTTTATATGATTGAGCTATAGGCTATGCAAGTTCAAAAAGCAAAGTCTCAAAATACTACAGAATGAAGACACATGTGCTATCCTTTTTTATGTGGCCGCCCTCCTTGGGCTCTTTTTTTGCAATATTATCTGAATGGGTGACAGCAAATAATTTTAAAATTTTTTTTAATTGTCCTTAATGATTTAACCTGATTAGCTCTGTCACTGTACTACTTATGGGTGGGGGGGGAAGATAAGAATCTTCCGAGTTTTTTGACCACAAAAATTAGTTGAGACTCTGAAGACTGAAATTTTGAAATACAGAACATAAAACTCAAAATTGTACGAAGTGCAGATGATCTCTGCACTTCAGAGAAATCAGTCATGCACCGTAAACTCAGAACAACCACATTTTATTTGGGCTCTCCTCTAGTTATTTATGGTGAAGGAAGAAAAAACCAAAACCACCCACAAATTATTTTAGATACTTAAGTCTCTGATATCACAAGTTGTTAATTCTTAAACTCATCTGAGGTCATAGTGACTGTTCCACTGAGCAAATTCCTAAAAAACTGCTTCATAAATTTTAGAAGTTTCCTTCTGCAAGATTTTCACTTCAGGGGTGTAATTCCCTAAGGTTCTCTTTTTCTCTATCATCTGTACTTGCTTTTTCTGGAGGTCACTGTAAGCAAGGCATGCCATCCATGGAGTATATGTTAGTTTTTACTGTGATACCCATTTCAATATTACTACTATGCAGAGAAGGATTATGCTCAAGCAAATTCGTGTCCATGAAGTCTGCTGGATGCTTCTCACTCCTGAGAACTACCAAAGTCAGAACTCAAAATTTTGCAGGCTGAAATAATTGTTTAGAATTTACAAAGTGGTGTAATTTTCTTTATACTGTGTCAGCCATGTTGCTTAATATTTGCAGAAAATTTAAGTAATTTCTTCAGGAAAATTCGTATGTTTGGGCACAGTTAACTCCCCAACTGGTAGCACAGAACAAAGCTGACTAAGTTTGAAAGTACGCCCTACTTTTGGATCCTTCCAAGCAGAGATCCCATGGTTCATGAATTTATGACAAGAACCAGAAAACAGACTGACTGTCAGTATGATCCCTTGGACTGTTGGGCTAGTTTGCTGCCGCCAAAGACTGCAGTCTCAACTCTCTCTTGACTGCTCCTTCACCCTCTCCATTTCTGAGCTGTACAGTTAATACCTTCTCTGATAGCTTTGAAGCTTGTCAGATCTCTCTGTGAGTCACCTTAATTCAACAAGACTGTAGAATGCTACAAAACATTTTTGTTTGGTTGGTTTTGGTCAAAGTGGCATGCTACAACAGCTCCCAGTGATTTGAAAGGTGACAGGACTGGCACAAGGGGCAAAAGCAAGTGGTTGAGACCAGCGAGGTAAAGATGTGAGAACACAGACAGGCAGAAACTCCCTCCACTGGCAGCAAAGAGGCAACTCATGGAATCACACTCTGAATTCATCCACTTCCCCTGCAAAAAAAAGTAAAATAAAAATCTCATCAACAGCTACTGATTTTGAAAGAGCTTTCATCCTAAAAAACCCAAGCAAAACCAACAACCCCCCCCAACAAACCACAAAAAAAAGCAACCACACACCTACAACCACTTGCATCTCTTCCTGATGATGCAAACGGGAGTTCAAGAACCTATTGATTTCTCTTAAAAGGCATAACCCAAGACATCATAGGTGTAAAGGACCATAAAAATTGCATTTATCTTCAAGCATATTTCCTCCCAAATGAAAATGGTAGATTTAACACCCATGTCTTGAGAGCATTATTAAAGGAGGTCCTACTGAAAAGTCTTAACGTCTCTCACATTCATGACTTGAAGATATTCAAGTAGTGTTCATAACCTATTATATTTGTGTAAATAGTATAAATATATTAGATAAGAATCCACAACTGAGAAACAACAACTTTTTTTTTCAAACAGTGGACAGCAATAACAGATAAATCTTAATCTTCTGAGTGCTTAAAGACATAAAATGGTACACCTACTGGTTGAACACTAATGGAAACAAAAGTACTACTATCTCAGCCATACAGATATGGAATTCACATGAATAACCACTTGGAAATGGAAGAGAATTACAAATTACAAATTATTTCAAACCTTCCCAATTTATCACAAAGATCTGTTAAACTTATGGGAACAATGCCAACTATGACTGAAGAACTAATACAGATTCCTTGGTCATACTATAAGGCAAGACTGATGAACATACTTATACGATGCAGTAACTTAAAACACAGGTCATGAGGAAAACCTGTAGAAAAATCCTTCATGTAAAGTATTACCAAAATTTCACTGTAGAATGTGAAAATCAAATGCTTTGTAAACAACCTACATTACTAGACTTTGTAATAAAAATGCACGATAAAGCTTCACAAAGGCTATAGAGACATAACATTAGAGACCTTCTGTACTTTATAAAAACAGCCTCTCTCTTTCTCTCCTATTAAATGTCAGTGGACTCTTGGGCCTAATGTTAGCAATCGGTTACACAAATTAAGACAAACTCTTGACAGGAACATACTCACTTTTGCAAACTAAATTCAAGGACATAAGCACTGTGGCTGCAGAGATCTTTTCACAGTTCAACTCTTCTACTAAATCAAAGAAAGTATATTCAGTTCTGAAACTTTGTTAAAGCAGATGTTCTTTTCATTAAGAAAACATTAGAAAATTGTGATAAATTCACAGGAATGTAAGACACCCTGTCATGTCAACAATGTCATCACTTGAGCTGCTGAACTAAGACATTAAACATCACTATACAAATCAGGTAAAAACACTGGTAAACTAAGTGATGTAAGTCCCTTCACTGCACTCTCAAATCATGCTAAGGAACAAAGATTCAAGCCTTCGAAAGGTGGAGTTCAGCAGAAACCTCTCTTTGCCTATGATCATGGAGTGAATCTTCTACTGCAACAAACTTCCAACACAGCATTTGAACTTGAGGAAGTATTTCATAGAATTACAGAATGATAGAACGTGCCAAGTTGGAAGGGACCGTCTAGAATCAAGTCCAACTCCTGTCCCTGTGCAGAATACTCCAGCAGTCACACCCTGTGCCCGAGAGCATCATCCAAATGCTTCTTGAACTCAGGCAGGCTTGGTGCTGTGACCACTGCCCTGGGGAGCCTGTGCCAGTGCTCAATCACCCTCTGGGTAAAAAACCTTTTCCTGATATCCAACTTGAACCTCCCCTGACTCAGCTTCCTGCTGTTACCCTGAGTCCTGTCACTGTCACAGGAGTGAAGAGATCGGTACCTGCCCCTTCTCTTCCCCTCGTAAGGAAGCCGTAGACCATAATGACATCTCCCCTCAGCCTCCTCTTCTCCAGGCTGAACAATCCAAGTGACCTCAGCCACTCCTCATAGGCCATCCCTTCTAGGCCCTTCACCATCCTCATGGCCCTCGTCTGGACCTGCTCCAGTAGTTTGATGTCCTTTTTGAACAGAGGAGCCCAGAACTGCACACAGTACTCGAGGTGAGGCCGCACCAGTGCAGAGTAGAGTGGGACAATCACCTCCCTTGACTGGCTGGTCACACTGTGCTTGATGCACCCCAGGACACGGTTGGCCCTCCTGGCTGCCAGGGCACAGTGCTGGCTCACATTCAGCTTGCTATCAGCCAGGACCCCCAGGTCCCTCCCAGCTGCGCTGCTCTCCAGCCACTCGTTCCCTAGGCTGTCCATACCCCCAGGGTTGCCTTGTTCCAGGTGCAGAATCCAGCACTTGCCCTTGTTGAACTTCATGTGGTTGGTGATTGCCCATCTAGCAATGGGCTGAGGTCTCTCTGTAGGGTCTGTCTGCCCTCAAGGGAGTCAACAGCTCCTCCCAATTTAGTATCACCTGCAAATTTCTTAGAATCCTTGGAGTCCTGCATCCAGGTCATTGATGAAGATGTTGAAGAGGACTGGGCCTAGGATGCAGCCCTGTGGAACCCCACTAGTGACTGGTCGCCAGCCTGATGTTACCCCATTCACCAACACTCTTTGTGCTCGACCTGTGAGCCAGTTGCTCACTCATTGTACAGCACAGTTGTCCAGCTGTGTGCTGGACATTTTGTCTAGAAGGATATTGTGTGAGAGAGTATCAAAAGCTTTGCTGAAGTCTAATTTCCTCTCAATTCTTACACTAATCAAGTTAAAGATGACTCTGTTTGTAGTGTTAAAACCTTTGTTTTAAAAAACCCCACATTTTCCTTCCTTGGTAGCATCTTTAAAGACTTCTTCCATTCCATAATTTAAGAGTTGAAAGCTAAGCACTGAATTTTACTTATGCAAAAAAATTTCACAACCATCTTGAACAGTCTGTGCCAGTGAAACAGATAAACAGTGAAAGCTATGTTAATCTATACTGGTTTGTATTAATGAGTACACAATCACTCCTTAAAAAAAACCAACAACAAACCCAAACCAACATAAATTTTGTCCTGTCATTATAACTTTCTGAAGTGTCTGACAACTAAAAAACTAGTTCCATAAATCATATTACCTACTACTACCCACTGCAGTAAAGAAAATCGTAACAGCAAGAGAAAATGAAAATCACAATCCAGGAACAGCCAGGTCAGTCTTCCTAGTTTTCTATATAAGTTCAAAATTCACTAATTTTTCCCACTTCACCTCTCATGAGTATCTTTTACTGTTGCAACACCTGAAACGTGTTTCTCAGCAGAAATGTAGAAAAAAGATAGGATATTTGGATATCACTTCTACCTGAAATGAGTGTGCACAAAAATTAAGTTAAATCAAAATCTAACTGGTGTCAGATAATGAAACTTCTCTACAACAGACAAAGTCTTCTTCCTGATGCTGATCTCAGATGTCAGCAATTCAGGTATTTTGTAATGGGAGGAGAAGAACACCTTCAACTGATGAATGCAGGATATCTTTGCATTTCACCACTCACTGAAGTAAATTGTATAGGTATTATACAAAAGGGCACTGAACATTAATAATACATTCAAAAAAGTTATTGAGCAATACTTAGAAGAATCAATCACACATCCAACCCCTTAAACAAATACCTAGAGATTTAAGTTTGTACAAGTTCTACATACCAGTGATGCAAACATGCTTATATGCATCACACCTACAGAGCTGAAAAATCTCTTTAAAGAACACGTCACAACACTTTATTGTCTCAGGTATTTGGGGGCAATTCAGTCATCAGGTACTTTTGAATCAGAAAGTAAGAAATGGGTGCCCCAAAATAACCCCAAGACAAATGTAAACAGTATCATTTATAGCCACTTTAAGTAGCAGCATCTTCACTAATCGTTGCTTAATTTCATTCCAAAAGAACCACCGTATTGACTCCTTTGGAACAGACTTATTAGAAGATTGAGCTTCATAAGAACACACTGATGCCATTCAACTTCAGGCAAACGGCTATTACATTCAAAACCCTAGAGCCAAATTTCCCATAATTAAGCTTATCTAAGAATGTAAGCTGCATATTTGGCAGTTCTACTTTGGGTTAAAGAATAAAGCCTTCAGTAAATTAGCCTTTAACAGGTTTTAATATACTAATCCTCTGAATAAAAAGAGCCATAAGGCTCTGGGCATAACATACTTCTTTCTTAAATTCACATTTACATAACTGTAAAAATATAAATTTTGGAGTGGAAGTATTACTTTGTAAATCCTTCAGTAGAATTACGATCCTGGATGCTGCCCTCTCATGCAGAGACCACACAGACATGTTTTCCTCTGGAGGTGGAGACAAATCAGTAATGTAACACCAGTCCTATGTACAAGACTGCATTGGTAACACTCTGCCACACTGAAGAATTCCAGAAAACAGTGTTAGAATTACGAAGTTATCCAAGTGAAACTGATTAGTAAAATGTGTCGCAAATCATGGCATTCAGCATCAATGGCACAGTCAGGGCAGCTTGAAATATTCTCAGCACTTTTACCCCCAAACTGGCAGTCTTGTCCTGTTGCAAAACCAGATGTCAAGACTCCAACTGCTGCTCCATAGATCACCACCAGAAGTTTCTTACAGTATGAATACTGGTGAGGATGGATCTTGTTCTTCCCTGAGAAAAGCCAGAAAAGGGAATGAAAATGCTAGAAGGAAAAAGAGGAGTGTCTGGAACTAAGTGATATGGAAAGAAACTCATAATTTGAGAAACCAGAGTAATTTTTCATTCAAGCAATAATCAAAATGATAGCAAAGCTGAATTACTCTAAATTCTCTGCTTGTGTAAAAAGCATAATCCAGTGTCAAAGGGCAAGGCTAAGATGACAGAAGAGACAGCACTAACTGGATATGGGGCTCAGTGCCAATATCAGCATTTCTACACACTGCTCAGAAAGCTGCCACTGTCTTTACATGAAGTTTTTCAGATGCAAGAGATCAGCTAAGCGGTAACAGTAAAGAGTAAAAGCTGCGGTCCACTGGAAGAGATAGACTGTATGACAGAGGAGTGGAAAGAAAGAAAGAACTTTCTATGATTCAGGTATAAGAAATGTGATGAAAATTAAACTGAAAAGGTTCTGTGCGTAGAAATTGTAACAAACCAGTCTGGTGTATTAACACTGTAAGCAACAGAAAGCAGCAGCAAATTTTGCAGACAAGACTCCAAATATCACTGTGAAGCACCAGAGCTGTAACAACAGCACAACACTCTTACATCTTTGCTGCAGTCACCCTAAGAAACAGTCAGGTTTACAGGAGGGGTTTCAGTTGAGAAACTTCATCCGAACCCTAACCATACACATCTCTAGCACCTGACAGGCAGCAAGAACTCTAGGTACTGTATGGCCATGCTCTATCACTGCAAACATTGAAAAAACTTGGTCCTTCTCTTGCCTAGCAATTTGAGGAGACTTGAACAGCTGAGACAGAAAACTAGCTTTCCTAAACATGCTTTTTCAAGCATGCCACTTTTTCACAGTGGCAAATTCTCACAATGCACTGGAGCAGCACAGCTGAAAAACTTCAGGGTGCAACAATACACACCACCCATGCCTCACCACATGTACATATCCATGTCTCTCAACAATCTCGAGTTACAGCCTCTGCATCCTCCTGTCACTTTGCCCACTTGAGCTTAGGACACAATTCTGCAAGATGGAGATATCCTCCACTTTATTCCAAACCTCTTTCCTCACTTAGCTTATGCTGGCTCTGGCATCGCTAGAGCTCTCCATGAGCCAGCTTAGTGGAATAAAATGGCAGAAAACAAACACAGGAGAAAGTTTCCTCCCATTCTCAGCAGCAAATGCTCTAATGCGAAATCATCTGCACGTGAAACAGTGGTCTCTTTTCATCAACAAAAGAACTGCAATTTTTTATGAGTTGCAGATTTTTAAAAGCTAAACTGTTATCAGCTCTTACTGAGTATGGAAGAGCCAGTTTATACCTGAAAAGTCAGACAAAATGTGCACAAGAAAATTCCATGTGCTCATTTGAGCACAAGAAAATTCCATGTGCTCCAAATGAAAGAATAGATACAATCCAAAACCACTCCAGACAGCGCTGCATGATCAGCAACAAAAGATTCAGGAACAAAGTAGTACCCAAAGGTAACACAGAAATCAAGAGACATGCTTAACCCAAATGTCAGACAAAAAACAGATGGCAGTGAATGCTGTCTGCATTCTCAATTCCAGAAGTACTTTACAAATGTGGATTTAGGACTAGGATTAGGATTTTGGGGTCTTGCTTACAAAAGGGAGCTTCTGGGCACTGGCTAAAATCAGAATTACAGAATTGATTAGAATGTAATCCAATAACATCATGCAACGTAAATAAGACTACTATTTATGCAGTATTTTCTTAATGTCCACCTGAATGTTGCAGAGTGTTGTCAGTGGCATTTCTTCAAATGTACTAGGTCACATTATGAGGGAAATACTTTATCCGTTCTTCTAAAAATGAAACTAGACTAGTCTCTATTAAGATAAATCAATCAACATCATTTCCAGAAGTCAGGGAGCTTCAGCTTTCTCTTATGCAAGGAAAAGAATGCACACCTTCACCCAGAACAGGTTTTGCTTAAAGAAACCAGGAGGGTCTGAAGATCAGTAGTGTAGTTATACAGACACAACAAGGTTTACAAATGAAACAAAGGAAATACACAAAAGGATGTACACGTAAAGAACAGCCTACAGAAGTTAAATCATGCATTTTTAATTAAAATAACAACAAGCTATTCAACAAAAATTAAGAGCAAAAAGCCAGGTTTGCTTACAAAAATAAACCACTTACAAAAGTCATTACTTTAAGATTTTATTAAGGACAGTGTACAAAAGGATCCAAACAGCTGCATAAGCTGAACAAGACATCCAAATACAAGGATGGAATTTTAGCCAAGCCATCACACAGCTATAGCAGCTAAACAGTATTGTTAGGGCAGTGCTGCTGGTTTCCTCCATTCCCCAGCTCAAGGGGAGGGGTGCCAGGACTTCAGATTGCCTCAACACTTTTTTTTCAACCAGTAATTTTTTTTCCACCACAGGACTGAGCGAGTATAATCAAGAGGCCTGACATGACCCCAGGTCCATTAAAACCAGTTTGTTAGCACACTTCTCCAAGTACCACTCAGTATAATGGCTGAAACTAAATACATTTTAAACCTGCAATAAAAATATTTCAGTCAACATTCCCAGTGAGCAGTAAGGGACTGGGAAACTGCATAATGGCAAAGCTCACAGATACAAACTCAGAGGACTAGACAGAGGCAAAAAAAAAAATCAAAAATAAATCAAAAATCAAGTGATGCTGAAGTCTCTGGGTCCAGTACAACAGGCAGTGGCCTGAAATAAACAAGCCATGCTGAATTTAATTTCTATCTGTGTTATGCTAACCAGGCTCTCCAAGTTCTTGACAACTTAGTAGCTCAGACTCCTGTATTTCAGGCTTGAGTGAAGAGAACAGGGCTCTTAGACCACAGATTGCTCCCTCCCTGACACTTCAGAGCATTCCACACTATGGCTCTGCAGGGTCCTGGCCAGACATAGGCTACTGTCTTGGGCACCAGCCTTAAATTCTTTCACTGGCTACAACATGCAACTGTTGCTATGTATGCTATACATACCATACAGCCTAGTTATGAAGCCACCTAATGCATTTTTTCAGGCAAAGCTGGGTACTGAAAATACTATTAATGCAGAATTTTAACTGAGAATGAAAATGTCACAATCTAGGCCACTAAAATCAGTTTTGGAAATATTTTAATTTTGTCAGAGTAAGTTCCAAAAGGCAGAGCAGATGCTCTTATTATCCCTACTTGTGTTATTTTTTAAAAATATAGAAGAAAATAAGACTGCATATGAGGCTGAGCTGAAGGGACAGCAAGCTTAACAATGTTGATAGACAAGCTCTAGCAAATCTTGTTGTAGCAGATTAAGTTACTATCCTCAGCTGTAGACTGCTCCCATCACAAGTCACTGATCCCAAAAGCAGAGTTGGCAGAAGGGAACATGTTCTGATGCCTCAGCCACTTCAGTGCTAAGACTAGCATCTTAGTTTAGGTCCGATCCCTCAGATACTAGATTATGAACTGAAATAATAGAAGTGTTTGCCCCTCAGTTAATTCTGCAATTGATAAACTGGAGTGGAGAAAGGTTAAAAACTAACACCACCAAATCTGGCAAGATTTCCCAGAACAAGAGTTGCAATCTAAATTTCTTCTGAAGCGGCCAGAATCAGATATGCCTCTTGCCACAAATCCATCCAAGAACACAATTTAAACTGTTAAACAATTAGTAATTAAGTTTCACAGGCACTCATTAGTCATATTACATACCTTAAAGCCTAAATACTCAAATTCAAGCTAGCCTTAAGAAATCAAGAAATGAGGTTTTGCATGGAATTTTAATTATGACATAAAGTCCCAACTACAGAAGTTATAAGCAGCAATAATAAGTGTAATACCAAAAGAACAGTGTTAAATATCTTTTTAAGATTTGACAAAAGCATGCACTTAAGAGGGAACACAAACTCGCCCACATTTACTACCCAGTCACTTAGGTATGTAGCTGCATTCATTAAATATTTGTATGGAAAGGACTTTAAAAATATTGACAGAAAGAGAAACTGCATGAAGTTCTCACCAACAGCAGTCAGAAACTGGCTCAGGGGACAAAGCATACATAAAAATGCAAGTCTGCATCGCAAGTCGTTAAATTAAAAACAAATAATATGCAAATATTTAATACTTTACTACTACAGAAGTGGTATTTGAGATTTTTTTACAACCTATTAAGTAAAATTCTTGAAATTTGTACCATGCAGTTATCACCCTAGTATTTTTTATTAGGATTAAACACACACAACACTTTATTTCATATAAGGTTTATACATTAAGAACCAACACTGCTCAGCCATGCAAACTACACATAAGGATTCAAAAAGAGCTTGTGCATAATAAACAGGTCTAACTGTATGCTTCTGCAGATTGTCCCCTCCCACCCACCTGTAACTGAGGGTTTTAGTTTTGAAGATTCCTTTGCTTTTCCAGAAAAGTACATCATACAAATCCCAAGTTCAGCATCATGTAGATGCATTTATACCTACACAGCTTTGCACATTGTCCACTGATTGAAATTGAGCTGTCAACACAGAAGCCCAGAGGAGATCAAATATGACATTTTTGTAGAGAGTTCACTGTTATTGTATTATAACATTGTCATCATATTATTCTGTTAATACCTTGCTGAGATTTTCCAGCTCTTCAGTTGCCCCCTTTTTTAAAAAGAAACCTCCAAAAAAACAGCTTGCACATGCTTGCAGTGCAGCACAGTATCTTGTTGAGATAATCTACCACATTTTTATAGAACAAATTTCACTAAGGTGTAAAACATGGTTTCTGCCTGTTAAGGATAACAACACAGAAATACCTTAATGAATCAGACCAATGGCCCATCAAGCCCAGAACTATCCAACTGACACCAGACATGCTGTTTAGGGATAACTTGTGCATCCAGAAGTTCAATTACTGAAGGATATCAGATGGTACATCCCTGACTACTCAATTATGAGCCACTGATCAATGGATCTGCTGTGGGGGAATCTGTATAACCCCTTTTCTGAGCATGCTGAAAATGATTGCCTCCACAAACTCCTGTGGCAATAAATGCCAGTAGTTCACCATCCATTATATGAAGCATCACTTTCTTTTATCTATTTCAAACCTACCATTTTAATTTAACCGCATCCTGCATTTGTAAGATCCACAGCCTCCCGGTCTTTTCTTTTTCCCCAAAAAATCTTCATCACACCCACTTCCAACTGAAGGGTTCCAGTTTTTCTAGTCTCTTCTTCTGAGGCTCCATCCCTTGATTGGATTTGTTGCCCTTTTCTATCTTTTTTTTAGTTCTCCTGTGTACTCCCTTTAAATGCAGAGACCTGAACTGTACACAAGAATGAAGACAGCAAGGTTTTGTGTAGCTGCAATCTGGTGTCTTCTGTCATCTTAACACCCTTCCCGACACATTTAGAATTTTGTTGGCTTTCTGGTTGTCACTCATACTACATAAAGTACAGCAAACAGACACTATGGTTAAAGATAACTTCCTCAACAGTTCTACAAAAACTAGGAGTCTGGTCCAATTTTATTACACTTCACACACATCTAATCATCCCACTACACACTTGCTAAGAATTATTTCTTGAGCTCCTGGCACTGAACTACTCTGCTTTGCACAGTACAAGATAAGTCATCATTATGTCCCCTAAAAAGCAATATGCCTGCTTAACTTCACTCTTATTACAGAAAAGTCTTCCACTGAAATACAAGGGGTATTTGAATATATCAAAGCTGTAATGAGAGGTAAGAGAACACAAACACTACAAGATCTAAAGGACAACCAGGACAGTGCTAAGTATAGGCACTGTTTTACAAGCCAATCCAACCTTAAGACACAAGGGAGCAATAGGAGGGAAAGGAGCAAGCAAAAGGTCGTAAGACTTAAGAGTGTGTAGGGATGGTGTGATCCAACACATAAAACATTTTTTTCTTTCCCAATATTGTCCACCTTCCCTATTTAGAGAGAAGACTGAGAAAGACTCATGTTTGAAGGTCTGCAGAAAGAAAGAATGCAAGTAAACGAGCAACAGATAAGTTGCCAAAAAAAGCAGTGGCAAAAACATAGTAAGTCAATACTAAACCAGGAAAGATCCAAGGAAAAGCAATATACTGTGACAACTCAAAATTGATCATGTGACCCTAACAGCAATAAGCTTACTAGTCTAAACAAGACATTTATATAAAAGAAATAGTTTAACCTTAAAATTATTTCATAAGCAATAAGTCAAAGTAACTCTTAACTGCTGCTTCAGAACATCACCCAATGAGGTGCAGAGTTCTCTTTTTTTAGTCAAGAAGAAATAGGTTTTCACTGCACTTAATTTTGACCTCTTCTTACTTGAAAATTGACAAAAGCATAAAGAAAGTAATGACCTACAAAATATGTCAAAATAACCAGCCTTGAATAGTTTTTTTACCTGTTCTGTTATCTTAAAACCATCCTCAGGATTTTCATGTTTGGGAGGAAGGACAAGTGACAATTTACTTTTTGGATTCCTAGCTCTCCTTGGGATACACATTGAGTCCTTAATCTCTACATCTTGATTGATAAGCCACTGAAGAAAGAAGAAATTTAAGTAGGCTTAAGAGGTAGACAAGTGTCTACCTGACTCCAGAATCCTCAGATTGTCACGTTCCTCCTCTTTCCACTGAGGCCAAGTAACTTGCCTCTTCAGAGTACTAGCTAGCCCTCATCATATTGGCTTGAAGCAAAATGCTTTGTCAGGAAGTGATGACAACAGTGAAAGTCTTGAGAGAAGATCACAACACACACTAAATGAATATTCTACAAACAGGCAAGAACTAAATTGATAATTCAGTAGTAATAGTCTACAAATCTATCAAGAACTTAATCTCAAACAGATTTTTAGTGCTGTTTATAGTCTTAAAAAATAAAGATGTGAAACAGACTATTCCACTGGTCAAAACCAATATTGCTGGGCTTATAAGTCATTTAGTCAGTCAGCGCAACAAGACAGTGCTGAGATGATCAGCTTGTATCTCCCTTTATTCTAAGATAGTGTAAGTAATTACTCCTTGTAAGTAGTTAGGTTACTAATTTAGAACACATCTTGATTACTGGAAAAAAATGAAATGGTAAGAGCTTGCATCATGTTGGTTTTAATTATCCTACAACAACAATCACCACCTTTAAATATGTATATCCAGTTCCACTTCAATTCACTTTCCTTCTCTACTGCATTTGAGAACTTCTAATACCACTCAAACAAAACGTAAATGCCACTGCATAGTGGCACTAATCAATTCCATCACAGCTTGATCCTACAGGAACTGATTCTGCAGAAAGCACACGATGTTCACTAATGCTAAATTCTCCCACTAACACAGGACTAAGTTTGTCTGCTGACATCACATGTCCTTTCAGACATCAGGAAGAAGAGATTTGCTTTCTGAAAACATGTATATACATATGCAAGAAGTACAATCAATAAATTACAAGCCAACACAATCCAAATCCTCATCTGTTTGAAATCTTGGTGCTTAACCCAAAAGCATGAGCTTTGTCCTCAGAGATGAGAGAACATCAGAAAATAGGACATACCAGAGGAATTAGCGACACATTCTCTTAGCCCAATACAGGACATGCAGGTAATTTCTATGGTGCACAGCAGTTATCTGTAACACAGTTTTTCTACAAAAGCAACTCTAATTTTCTTAGCCAAGGTGCACTGCATTAATACATGATTTATCTATCTCAAATTTCATTAACAGTAGCTGACAAGTCAATGGCAATTTGACAAAACAAGACAAACAAGGGTGACCGCAAGTTCTCAACCACGACACTGCAGGAACACTGCATGATCTGATATTAAGGTCAAGCCTTAGCTTTATGCACAGAGGTATCACATTCTAAAGAAAAAGTCACGATATCACTGTGCTGAAGAATTTAACTCGATACCATAACCACCATGCAGAAAAACATGTTCTCCTCCCTAGATTTCTCACTCTGTCACACTGAAGACCAACTTCTAAATAAGTGATTAATGGAGAAGACATTAATGAAGCATACTACCTTCATTGACCTTAACTGTGAAGATCATCCAAGCTAAAAGAACACTTGGGTTGACATTTTAATATTCAGATGAGAGCTGACTCTGCTGATCTCTCTGCCACCCAAACTGAGATCAAAATTTGGCTTCAGGGAAACAGACAAGTGATGGTAAACATCAGAAGTGAAGTCATTTCTCTCAATAGTGCTTTTACCAAGACAGCATACCAATTATATTTTTACCTGCCTTCAGCCTTGAACTTCTAAAGTTTCATTCTCTCTCATATACATCTCATTAAACGTAAGTCACTCCTATGCCATCACACTGCTAACAACAGCTCACACCTATAGCACTGGCAACCCTTATATTGCTGAAATGCAAAGACACTCTTTTAGGCACTGGTATACACTGTCCCTCCTTTGGCCACACACATTTGTACTCAGAACTCCACTCAACACTGCTGGTACCTAAATGAATACTGCTTTTCCAACCTCTCCTTCCTGATTTTGAAAATACACACTTATTCTTGGAAACAGACTTGGAATGCATATAGCCACCTCCCAGCACCATTGCTGGGTCAAAGAGCAGCTGCTGAGGTTGCACTGGCACTTCCCGGTTATCAAAGGTTTTTAGTTTTGCTGAATTCAACTTTCCAGAGAGCTTAAAGACACCACTGAACAACTTCACACTATGAAAATAAAGGCAATTCACACTGACTTTATGAATATAACCTAAAGCTCAGGTGTGTGCTTTAGATGCTAACATACTATTACTACACTTGAGTACTCCTAACCCTTTCTGTAAAGGACCACCTAACTGTCCTACCACTTTTAATATATATCCTTACCAGAAATCATCCCTGGTTCTAAACTACTTTTTCCCCAAAAGACCCTAACATTTGTGAGAGTCTTCTGAATCACCTGTTATGGCCAAATAACCAAGTACGACCTTCCAACACTTTCCTCAGAAGATGAACCACAATGCAAGAAAAGAATGAAACTTAGCGTTTGTTTTCTATCTCATTCTTCTTAAGAAGCACCTTCTCCAGAATTTCTATCTATTATATAATCTATTCTGTTAGAACTTTGTAAATGATGAGTTTATTTTCTACGCTGGTAAAGTATAGGGAATTCAGATACTAACATTTATGATTAACAACCATGAGCTGCACTGCCACATGTATCAACTGTCGAGCCTTTTCTCTAATACCAGGGAAGAAATTTTGAAAAAGTGAAAGACTAGAGACAAAGTCAAGTATTAAAAATGTTAACCTAAATTCACATTAACTATTGCTTACTCATTATTTTTCTACAGAAGGCAATTATGGCCAACCAGAACAGATGCATGATGCAACAGACAAATCACTACGGAAACACAAGGCACCGAGGTGTTCTCTATGTAACAGATAGTAATTATAGGTATGTTGAAACAATTACATTTTTGTATCTAATTATTTGGCATCTTATAAGAAAACAGAACTATATCCACTAGATAATCTAAACACCATCCCACCTACTAGAGCCCACAAACCACAGATATGTAACCAGACTCCGCTCTACAAAGAAAAGGGCACATTACAGATGCTGTTCACCTGTCTAATACTCAACATGAGTAGGAATTGGCCAGGTCAGCCAAGAATAAACAAAAATCAGAGATTTAAGTCCCCAGAATNAGAAAAAGAAAAAGAAAAAGAAAAAGAAAAAGAAAAAGAAAAAGAAAAAGAAAAAGAAAAAGAAAAAGAAAAAGAAAAAGAAAAAGAAAAAGAAAAAGAAAAAGAAAAAGAAAAAGAAAAAGAAAAAGAAAAAGAAAAAGAAAAAGAAAAAGAAAAAGAAAAAGAAAAAGAAAAAGAAAAAGAAAAAGAAAAAGAAAAAGAAAAAGAAAAAGAAAAAGAAAAAGAAAAAGAAAAAGAAAAAGAAAAAGAAAAATCCCTTTCATCTACTGTTTCAACACTTTGTAACAAGGAAACCTGGGTCCATCATCAGTTTGTACTTGATCATGCTTCTTGCTAGCCAGTCTCTGGGCTGTGTTACCCCATTTACTCCCTTCCCAAGTGAATATTCCTGCTCAAAAATGAAACTGGCTGGTGTCTAGAAGCACCTCACACTCAAGCACCCGATGGCTCAGCAGTTAAGGCACTCCCTTTGGGAACTGACAGACGGGGGTTTCAAGTTCCCTCAAAAAGCAGAGGGAACCCAAATCTCAACATACTGAGCAGGTACTCAAACCATTTATCTGTCCATAAAGAAATGCAACATCACATCCTTTACCTGCCAAAAAAGAAGTGTACAAGATTAGGCCTTGCTGTGTCTCCTGCTTCACAGAACAGAAGCACCTTGTACAATGGTGCATTACTAATGGTATTTCTGCCTTCTAATTTAACTGATGCAAGCTTTGAGAGTTGTAGCATTTTCTTCTTCCCACACAGCTATGTATTAGTATGCAATTAGACACAACTGCAGTATAAAACAAGTCTTTACTAACAGACATATACAGTTTATCACTCCCCGTTAAAAAAAAACCAAAATAACAAACCAAAAAAACCCCACAACAACAAACACAACCCCAAAATGACATTGACATAGCCTGGTAAAAATAGCAATTTATATGTCAATATATACCAATATATGTTGCTACGTATTTATATACCAATTATAACTTATGTACTTATAATTTCCTCTTTTTGTTTAGAGTTCTGCTTCATGCTTTAATCTGAAGTATGCTTAAAATTTTGCCATGTAGTGATACTAGGAATGCAGAAGGGAGGATGAGTACATAAAATCCTTCTTTTGTCAGAAATGCTGTATTGAAAAGAGCTCCAAAGTAGATAATTATACTAGAAAAATAATTTTGCCAGCATACTTGATTTTAAACCACAGTATAAACTCACCAAATGAGTTTCCTATCACAGACACACCAGCAAGCCTTTTCAAATATAGAAATGCCTCTTTGCCCATTAGTAAAAGGAAAACAATACAGCAGTATTTAATTAATATTTACAAAAAGTCTTGAGGTTTTGTGATGAATGACCCAAGCAGTAATTACTCTGGTGTTCCAAATACCGTAATGTCAAGCCTTTCCGCAACACTACCCATCACGTTATGTACTTCAACAACGACAAAAAAAGGCAGTTGCTAAAACATTTAAGAATTTTAACCGTGACATATGAATACAAATATGAATCCTGTTATCTAAGAGGTAGCAGGCTGTTTGAAATCTTAGACTTCAGTGTTCTAAAGGCCTAACACTAACAGAAATGCACTTAATCAAAACTGCAAACTGGAAAATACAGTAGCTGAAACAAGTAGTTACAGCTGTTAGCATCTGATGTCAAGATTCAGTCTGTGAAGAGACATTGTAACAGAATTTGCACCTAAAAATGCCACAGGACTTCTTAAAGCCTGCAACTTCAAAATTTCAAACTATAGCAAGAGATCTTAATTAGAAATCAGCAAATTGAAGTGTTATGAAAATATAATTATTTACATGGGGAAATATATATGCTCACATATGAACTTCAGACTACACCAAGCCTCCTGCATACCTTGGTATAAATGCTGACATCTACACTGTATTTTTACTACTTCACATCACATATTGCTGCAATCATGAAGGTGCCTGACACCACTCACTGGCCTGAGTAACTCCTGCAGGTTCCTAAGGCAGTCAAATCAATCATTTTTACTTACATTTCTCATCAAGTTCAGATCTTTTGAAAGGAAATTTAATAAAGTAAAACTACCATCTTTACTATCACCTAATTCTACATAGCGAAAGTTACCATCCACTGCTATTCCATACATTGCAAGGCAACATGACACACATTGGGAGGATGCAGAATCTGAAAGAAGTACTTTGAAAAGAGTTAAGTGATCATGCATTAACATTTAACCCTCTATTACTTTATTAACAGTAATGTTAATTAAGTTTAACATTCTAGCACGCTGCTTCACAAAGCGCTGTGATAAATATTTCATGCCTTGTTAAACCATCTATAATGCTAACCATTAGTTGAGCTTCTAACATGTGAAATACTGGGGGTTTTTTGATCACAACATGTGGGGAAACAGTTCATATATGTATAAACCAGCCAGACTCCGAAGCGTTGGACACTTACACTTGCAGTAACAGCTCTAACATGATTGTAAGAAAAAAAGATGCATTTGTGTTTGTGAAAATTCAGAGATTAAAAACGAAAGAGTGCAAGCTCAGATGCCCAGTTCAGAACAATTCAAAGGCATTCTGTTTTTTATAAATTCAGGGAAAAACCCTCAATCCTTCAAGCCAGGTCCCTTGAAGGCACACGAAGGTGTGCACTGAAGCAACACCTGCTTAGAAAATGATCACCACCAGGGACTTGTTACCACTTCAGCTGCACGGATACCACATCGCTTAGACAGATACGAGTATTTTGTTCTAGTCAGCGACCTGTGGAGCTGCCTTGTACCCCGATCATCCCATGTGAGGGCTGTAAGAATCACCCTTGACAAGAAGAAAA
>VZRW01011835.1:37409-350797 GCA_013398125.1 Aegotheles bennettii | reverse complement strand
CCCGGGCGGGGCGGGATCTCCCTCGGCGCTCGGTGGGGCGCTGGCGGGCACGGTGAGACACGGCGCTGTTCTCGTGTCTCCATCCTCCCGCCGACAGGCCCGTGGCTCTACCACAGCTCGGTCTGCGCCCCGCGACGGCCCCGCACGGGGAGCCCCGAGCCCCGGGGGGAGCTGGCTGGGCTGCCCCGGCCCCTTCCTCCTCTCCCACCTGCGGCCGACGAGTGCCCCGGCCGATCCGTGCTACTGCAGCTCCTTTCTCTTCCACCCCCTTCTTCATCCCCCCATTCATTCTCCTGAAGCTGCAGCCCAAGCCCCGAAGCCTCAGCCAGGCTGTGGGACAGAAGATGTTCACCCTCACCTGCCAGCCCCCAGCTGGGAAAGTGGTGGGGGCTGAGGCACAGAAGGTGCCCAGGACACCGCGTCTGCACGAAGAAGGAGACGGGACATGAGCAGTGCTGTCAGCAGGCTTGTATCCACGCCTGTGTTACAGGGCCATGGAAACGCATCTGCAGTTCAGTTTGAGCTGAAAACCACGCTCCCACCCCTGGTGGTTCAGGCTGGCTGGCCTAGGTCACTGCCTGCGGTGAAAAGAAGTGTTCCACGTGACAAGAGCAGAGAAAAAGGCTTTCCTAGATCACTAAAAAGATACCCGATTTAGTCCATCTCTCCCTGCTTCAGTTAAACCATTTATAAATCTGAGAGGCTGAGGGAGCTGGGTCTCTTTAGCTTGGGGGAGACTGAGGGGTGACCTCATTAATGTTTATCAATATGTAAAGGGTGAGGGTCAGGAGGATGGAGCCAGGCTCTTCTCGGTGATGTCCAGAGACAGGACAAGGGGGAACGGGTGCAAGTTGGAACACAGGAGGTTCCAGGTGAACATAAGGAAGAACTTTGTCACTGTGCGAGTGCCAGAGCACTGGACCAGGCTGCCCAGAGAGGCTGTGGAGTCTCCTTCTCTGGAGACATTCAAACCCCGCCTGGATGCGTTCCTGTGTGATGGACTCTAGGTGACCCTGCTCTGGCAGGGGGGTTGGACTGGATGAGCTTTCGAGGGCCCTTCCAACCCCTAGGATTCTGGGATTCTGTGATTCTCCACAGTGAAATCCAGATACAGACTTTCAACATCCTATAATTTTACCCCATACCATGTTTTCCTTGGATCTGTTCTAGACACATGGCCCAATTTTGCATAGGTCCCAAAACCAGATCCTATGGTTTTCTTTTCTTACCGTGTGAAAAGGCCAGCTGGCCTGACACTAACTTACGTCCTGCCCAGCTACCTACAGAGGAAACTCTGGAAGCATTCTACCTTCTCACACTGTGGCTCACACTCCCCCGGATGCCTTTTTGTTTGCTGTTTTCAGGGCAGCAGTGCCTCGTAACTGCATTCAGCCAGCTGTTTCTGTTCTGGCCAGTAACAAGGGTCTTTGTATCAAGTGAGCAAAACTGCAGCACTGCAGGAAATACAAATATTGGCAAACTGCATCCTTGGGAAATAAAGACGGAGGGAAAACATGACACTGGTAATTCGTGGGTAAGCAGCACCAGGTGTGGTTCTTTTCACCTCCATACGGGGAATGTTCACATGAACCTTTTTTTACAAACCTCTTTGGCAAAGAACCTGAGAACCAGAAAGAACTTTTTCAAAATACAGTACTTTCCTGGAAGATATAATGGCTGCAAAAAGTAGCTAGGTTCACCAGTTGGGTGTTCACTGTTCTCATCCTCATCCAGACTGATCACTGGCTTTTCTACCTCCAAGGCTGAGATGAACAGACAAAAAATACCCACAAATTCTGGTTGCAGTTCCCTCAACTGACAGCATTTCTCCTTCCTCTCACAGAAAATCTCATTGCCTTCAGTTTGCATAATGCCTGGTAGCCAGTTTTTAAACCAGGATAAGGGAATTTTCTTCAATGTGTTGTGCGATTTGTCGTAGAGCAGAGGAGGATTGCCACCAGCTCTCGAGTTTCTGTTTCCCTCCTTTATATCTGTAGCTGAAGTTTTAATCTTTTGCCAGATGGGGTTACCAGACCTGGCTAAGGCTGAACTTGGGATACCCCTTGGATATATCTGCTTAAAGATCTGTTTGTTTCTTTGGTAACCAATCTCCTCCCTCTATCTATCACCAACCCTAACATTAGCCCTTGCTCAGCTGGCAAATCCATTCATAAGATGCTTGAATGAGGCATGCTTGGCTAATTCTATCTGACAGATTAAAATATTCTGTCAGGCCAAGAAGTTGTCATACCTGGAAATGTTTCACAATAGAGCACAGGGTCAGCAGCAATATTTGTAAAGACCCAGATAACCTTTCTTTTCTTTCTTTTTCAAAACATTGTGTTAGCAATTGAAATGGACAGATATGAGGATTCACTTTGCCTTATGGGTGCTGTGTGTTGTTACGCTGAGAACACAAAAATTGCTGGGGGAAAAATCAACATCTTGGCTTGAATTTAACAAATGCTGCAAATTAAAAAGAATTGACAGAGAAAGAAGGCAAATGGAACAATGAGGGAAGGACAATGGGATGACTGGGAAGATCAAAACTTTCAGTCTTCCTTTGTTTTGTCTTAGCAGACTAATCGTTCATATGAGGGTCTACTAAGACAGCTCTTAAAGGAAATCAGAAAATTACCAAAGTTCTGTAAACTATGCTGTTCCGTCTCTTCCTCAAAGTTTTCAATTATTATCTTCAAGCAGGAAGGAACTGAAAAGAAACATCCAAGCAATACTTTTTGTGAGCTTGGATCTTAGAACATTTTTATTTTAGAGATGATTTTACTAACTGTGAGTATGGGAACATTAAAGCATACTTGCAGCTACAGAAACAATGTATTTAGGCAGCTTAAATTATTACTGAAAAATCTTTTTTTTGAGGTAGATGCATTTATTCCACAAACAAGTATTTTTTAACAAAGAAAATGTTCATCTTTAATGAAATGAATTTGACATAAATCAGTGTCACTCTTTCTCAGCAAGGTGCTGATATAACCGTTGATCAATATAAATCTGACTGATTATAATCAATGGAAAAAAGAAAAAAAATCCTGACTAGCATAGGACAGAACGTTTTCTTTGAAACCATTGCCCTCTGCAGGGGGAATGAAAAATCACGGAAGGATTAGATAAAAATTTCCTTTTACATCACTGTGTAACTGAATTTATGCTTTACAGTCCAGGAGCAGTTCTACAGACTGATGTGAAAAAGGAATGCTCTGTCAGAGGAGCCACAGTGGCCACAGTGCTTATGTCAGTGAAGGCTGGAGGAGAACTAATCCCCATCTGTCCACCCCATTACTCTCCTCCCCTGTATCTCTAAACTCTTTATCTCTAAACTCACTGAACATCCATTCTATGACAGATGTACTTTCTCTTCCAGCTTCATCTTGGATCCCTTCCAAGCTTGTGTCATCTCTTTTTATTTGCCAAAATATTTTCCTATGCAATCCCTAAAGAATTCTTGCCTGCCAGTCTGTATTCCATCCTCTTTCTTGACTTTTCTACTGTTTTTGTTTGGTTTGTTTTTTCGTGGTTGGGTCTTTTGGTTTTGGTTTTGTTGTTTGTTTTGGGTTTTTTTTGAGGGGGGCAGGGTGGTTATTTTATTATCTTCATTACCCTTTCCTTCTTGATCTTTTATTCTGGCAAGGTTTAGAGAAATTGTGTTCTCTTCTTTTTATCTCTCTCCTTTCATGTCTGGCATCTATTTAAATAGACTCTTTCCCAGCTGTCTCTGCGAACTTCACAGGGATTTTTTCCCTTGGCTTTTAGATATTGATAGCTTGTATCTTGGATAATCACATTTAAATGTCACCTTTAATGGAATATGAATACAAGCGAGCTCCTTCCTGCTCAGATTTTGCCTATATATTCTCCCTGTGTTGCAGGGGAAGTGACAATATCTCACAGGTAGTTCCAGTTTGATTTACAGCAATCTGATGTCTCCTGACTGCAAATCTGGTGATTGTTTTAACCTTATGTAGGACAAATGCACTGAAAGAATGTAACAGCAGTACTAGTCCACCTGTAGGGCTGGCTGTGTTCAATATCTAGTGTTTCAAAGAAGAGTGCAAAATTCAGAAGTCCAGAAGCTATATTGTGCATTATGCAGGAACAAAAAAATTTCTCTTGGCCTCCACAACCCAGCAAGAGGAACCATGAATTTTGAAATTAATGCAGCAATCCAATTTAATTTCAGCTTTCATTGAACTGGGGCAACATATATTAAGGATTCAAACACGGTCATGTTTTTCTCCTTGATAGCATCTAGAACTACTCCTTACTTCCTGTCCAATAACTACACTGTGCATTTATGTTCATCTGGGTGTGTGAAACATCTTCCTCTCTGTCTTCTAGTGTCCTCTGCCACTCCTTAATCCTCCAGATCCGAAATTGCACAACGCCAAGTAAGATCATGGTATTTACAAATAAGGTCATAAACCAAACAGAATTTCAGCTGCAGGAAAAGGTTGATCTCCACAAGAGAGGTCTCAAGTCTGGGAGTACTACTCATCTTTCTATGAGGGGTCTTAAGCCCAGAAATAGGAATCATTCCTGGGAGATGGGTGCCCCAAATTAAAGATGGAAGTAATGTTAATCTAACAGTTTGGGGCTCTATTTTTAGACCAAAAAAATAATAGGAAATAAAAAATATCTTTCTTGCTACTGTTTTCTCTTCCCCTAATAAGTTATACTCACAATAGTGATTACCTTATCTGGCTCTTTATATCTGTTTGTTACTTCTTGTTCTTCCTTGAGTACTTTCTCCTTGCTTTTGTATGTTACTCTCTTTATGATTTTATACCCATCTGGTTTTTTTATATTCTTGCAGTCACCTGTGTGCTTTCCTCTGCACGACTCTCCACCTTTGGTTTGATCTTGAATAATTCTATAAGGACCTAAAGTACATATTTAAGTCTTTCTGGAAAACAAAATCCTGCTTTGCTGTTTATAACAGTTACTCATTTGTATCACAATGTACTCTGTTCTTCCCTGACCTGACATTTGGAGGCTGGATGTATCCTGAAGTCCAAACTCAGGACAGCATTTTATTTGGATTTTAGTGCTAACCTGCCTTACTTGCACATTCTTTTTACTGGCTTTATCTGACAGTTTTATTACTTTGTTTTATCTGTGAATAGAGGGCAAAAGCCACTTTTCATTTCTACTCTTTTACTCTGTGGAGCTTCGTTTCTTATATTCATAAACATACATAAATGCATATTTAAAGAAATAAAAATCCCTATGAGATAATTCCCAGATCTGTGAGAAAGTAGGGGAAGAACCAACAAATGTATCCACTGTTGATACCACCTAAGGAAAACACTTAGACATTTGTGGGTTTTAGTTTCTCCCCAGGTATGATCGTCTTTCCTGAAAGGCAGCTTAGTAGTGGTAATTAATGACAAGACCCTCCTATCTGATAATGCTGCAGTGTAAAACTTAAGCTTTATATATTTATCAGTCAAAAGTATGACACTACAGTATATTGTTCACATATTCTATAAACCTGAAATACAATAAGTCTTTTTCTTGAAAGCAAACTAGATGTACAGTAAGACACCTGTAAGATACTGTAACGTGCATAAACAACATCGTAATTCTCCTTCTTGTTCCATTTTTCTAAACCTTCACTGAAATAATCTTTCATGCTATGCTTTATTTATCAGTCTTGTTTGGGGTAGGTTTTCACTTGGTGCATCCCTGTTATACTTTAATTACTGACACAAAAATATTTGTGGCCATTCTGTACTGTACCTTTATCCACACGGCTGTCCAACTGTGACATGAGGCAGAATCATTTTCAAAATTATTCTTCTTAAAACTTTTATTTGAATGTTCCTCTAATTTTTGAGCTCACTTTCAGCAATTGTAAACAACATTTGGGGCAGTTAACTGCCAGCCAGCATGTCTACTGTTCCCCAGTTTCTAAAGCAATGCTTAAAATCTGTTTATTTGAATCCATAACTGCATAAGTTTTATTGGAAATATCTTTCATACGTCATTTCATTATCTGCATAAATTTGGAATGTCGTGGCACAGAAGAAATTCAGGTATGGCATCTAGTTCCTTTGTAGAAGTCCAGCCTCATCCCACCATAATGTCTTCCTTGAGCAATGGAGGCAGAGCTGCTTGGTTTGTGAAAATGAATTATAAAGGATAGCAACAAATTACCCTTGTCATATGTTGCCATAAACAAAGCTGGTGTACTTGCTCACCTTTCCTAAGAAAGCAATGGCAGCTACACAATCACCTTCAAGGGAGAAAGAAGTTTTTTTAATACTATCAGAATAATAATTTATAATTTTTATTTATAATATAATGCTAGCAGAATAATAAAGCTATATGTGGAGCTATATGGATGATCTTTGATATCCTTGAATAAATCTGTATGCTGCAGTGCCAATTCTGTACCATTCTCATGAATCTGCATCTTGACAGAAAGTTGCAAAAATTATTTTGGAATATATTGCATGAATACTGCTTTATTTTGCAATATTTCCTAACAAGTGTGGTCAAACACATTATGCTTGGTAGCTCTCCTGCTTACAGGATCTTCAGTGACTGTCATCTTCCAGCAGTAATTCTTCTTTTAGAGGAGCTGATAGCCTGTATTGGCTCACTGAGCCAATGCTGCATACCAGTCTACTGAATCAGCTCAGTGTAAGTCTGTTTTGGTATGTAACCCAGCAAGCATCCATGCTGAGTTATTTTTCTTTGCTTCAGGCACAGCAATTAAGAGGTATTTTTTACTGCATTTGCAATGCAGGCAATTCAGCCTTCTTCCCAGTGTTGTAGTCTGGGAAACGCAATACTCTGAAATTGCGTATACTTTGCAGCATGGACTGAGAGCAGTTTAGATTGGATTCCAGTAAACTGAGGCTGAGTAGTCTTTTGTCACACTCTGTCTTCTCAAAGTATGTTGATGTGGTCACAGGTTAGAGGACTATGTGTGTAAGTGACCTTTTTTGGCAGCACAATATATTCTCCAACTGATCCTGATTTCTGCAGGTAAAGGACTATACCTACCTGTTCAGTTAGTGAAGAGAAACACAAGACTTAAGAGTTGTAATTAGTCTATTGTCACATTGCCGCATTAATGACTTCAGAACAACTGCCATGAGCTTTAATGGCATCTTTGTCCCATTTACTGCAGCCTAAAATAAGTTTCTGTGGATGTATTTTGTTCATTCTTCTGTCCTGGTTCATCACCCTGTCTTCTGTTCTGACAAATGCATGTAATTGGGGCAAATACATTTACTTAACAACAATTCAGTTCTGAAAATTCAAGAGAGTGTAACTTATTTATGTTGCTTCTCATCTGAAAACTACTCTTCTCAAAATATTCTTGGACTTCTGATCCATTTGTTTTGCCGGATTTTAAATTTTCCTTAGGAGTAGGGAATCTGTGGTGGCCTTATGCATTGGCAGGTCATTTGGCTGCAAACTAAATTTCTCATTATCATCATAGGCAGTGTGCAATGCTTCTCCAGACATGGTATTTAGCTTATGAGGGAGGTAATCCTAATTAAATCTTTAATTTATTGCATTCCATCCTATGTTACCTAGTATATGCAGCATATCTTGATATTAAGTCAGTCATAGTTATTATCTCTGTACTGGTAAAATGATAATTTCTGATGAGTGCATACAGCTTTTGAATGTAGTGTACTCTATTTAAGAATGTTCAAAATATGTATCATCAATTTTCCAGGGTTGTACAATTTTAGTTTCATCTTCTTCACTTCTAGAGTCTAAGTTTAATGTGAAGTCACTGATGGTAAACATGTGCAGCCAGTTTGTCTGCAGCTGATAGTGAAGATACTGATCCTTATTCTTGCAGTATTTTATGTTTGTTCATGTAGTGGACAGCAGCACTTCACAAATCGCGTATCATTCAAGTATTTATTGTCCCTTGAGGGGAAAATGTTCTGTATAACCATTTCCTCAGGGACTTCCTAAAAGTTTCTTCCTCATCAGTAACTGCTACTTTGCTCTTTTGATAAACAGAATATAGAATTATTTTTTTTCACCATGAAAAATAACATTGGAATTTCCAGTTGTATATAATGGTATTTAACTCTTGTTCAGGTTTTGAGGGATATCTAGAATTTGTGCTTGCCACCATTTGTTTCTCACAGCATCCTAGACTGGAATCTGATACACATGGGCTGCCCTCAAAGAGTATTCAGTCAATTTTTATTCTCAAGGAGCATTAGATTGGCATTTGTCTCCTTGGAAGTTGTGAATTATGTACATCCTCTGTGCTCATTTGGAGGAAAGCCTTCTGAGTCTTCCATCTTCCATGCTTAGCTATGCTTGTAGTGCAGAACTTATGTTTCAAAACTTCAGTAAAATATTGCACATTCTGTAAACTACACAGAAATGTCCCAGTAACTGGTAGCAAGAGCAGCAGCAAATACTTAGTTTGCTTAATGCTAAATGTTTCATAGTTCAGCAAGTAAGTTCTGGCAAAAATGCTGCTATGTACTCCAATAGGATAGCAATGTGTATAGTGTCTAAATACTAATAACAGTAACAACAATACCAAATCCTTCTATTCCTTCTCATTAGTACATTGCATGGCGATTTTCAAGAGAGGTCTGGCTCTCCTCATTTTACAAATGAAGAATCACAGAATCACAGAATCACAGAATCCTAGGGGTTGGAAGGGACCTGGAAAGATCATCCAGTCCAACCCCCCCTGCCAGAGCAGGGTCACCTAGAGTCCATCACACAGGAACGCATCCAGGCGGGGTTTGAATGTCTCCAGCCAAGGAGACTCCACAGCCTCTCTGGGCAGCCTGTTCCAGTGCTCCGTCACTCTCACAGTAAAGAAGTTCTTCCTGATATTCACATGGAACCTCCTGTGCTCCAGTTTGCACCCATTGCCCCTTGTCCTATCATTGGTCATTACTGAAAAAAGCTTTGCTCCATCGTCCTGACCCTCACCCTTTACACATTTGTAAACATGGATGAGGTCACCCCTCAGTCTCCTTTTCTCCAAGCTAAAGAGCCCCAGCTCCCTCAGCCTTTCCTCATAAGGGAGATGTTCCACTCCCTCAATCATCTTTGTGGCTCTGTGCTGGACTCTCTCAAGCAGTTCCCTGTCCTTCTTGAACTGTGGGGCCCAGAACTGGACACAATACTCCAGATGTGGCCTCACCAAGGCAGAATAGAGGGGGAGGAGAACCTCTCTTGACCTACTAACCACCCCCTTTCTAATGCACCCCAGGATGCCATTGGCCTTCTTGGCCACAAGGGCACATTGCTGGCTCATGGTCATCCTCCTGTCCACCAGGACCCCCAGGCCCCTTTCTCCTACACTGCTCTCCAGCAGGTCAGCCCCCAGCCTGTACTGGTACATGGTGTTGTTCTTCCCCAGATGCAAAACTCTGCACTTGCTCTTGTTGAATTTCATTAAGTTTCTCCCCGCCCAACTCTCCAGCCTATCAAGGTCTCGCTGAATGGCAGCACAACCTTCTGGTGTGTCAGCCACTCCTCCCAGTTTAGAAGCTGATGAATGAAAAGGAAAAGTGATTTGCCCACATTCATCTAGAAGTTCACTGGCAGAAATAAAACCTGTGTTAGTATGATTTGTGCCCACTACATGATATTGCTGTCTATCACTTGTCTTCCTGCAATATTCTGAAAGTTGCTTGCATGAGAAGCTTTCCTGTCCCAATATAAAAGTGTAAGACATAGACAAGTATTATAAAGTTAATTTAAGTGTCTATTTCTTTGCCCTTTGCTCAAAACTACAAGTCTTCTCTCTGACAAAATGGTCTCAGTCACTGAAAAATGTAGATTCCAGTGCCAAGGATCAAAATTTATTTGTTGTTGCTAGTTGTGAACTCACACAGAGGAATACAGAGATTGTATTTCAGAAATAGTTAATTGTACCATAGTAAGAGGCTATGAATGGAATTGAAGACTGCAGGGGAATTTTTTTCTTCCATCGTTATATCTTTTCCTTGTTCCAACTGCATCTGATGTCCAGGATGCTTTGCTTAATTTTCTTTTATTCCTTGTGACTAATCATCTGGCGTATGCCATGAAGCAGCCTACTTGATTTACTGCCACTCTTTTGATTTCCTGAAAAGAAACATGATGAGCATGAGGAAAACAGGGCAGGAAAGTAGAGAATGGAAGAGAAAAAGAAGCACGAGGAATCAAAAGAGAGGAAAAGACAGGGAAGAGAAACATACACTAAGAACCACAAAGGAGGAAAGATTGACCAGAGGAAATTGATTTGCCTGTGTGGGGTATTTACTAGTGGGGAGTTTACTAGATTTGTGCTCTGTGTTCCAAACTGGCCTTCTCCCAGGCTCTCCTGTGCTATTGTCCTTCAGTCACTCCTACAAGCTGTCTCACCTACTTACCTCACAGCAGAAACCATCTTTAGTCCTTGCAGCACACCTGAGAGGTGTGAAAAGCCTGTCCATAGCTGATATTGTCATACTTCTCATCTGCCTGGGGGTACGTGAAGATCATTTCCATTTTTTACTGAAAGCTGATCAGCAGGCTGAGAAGACAACAGACTCTCTAGGTCTAAGTAAGCCCAGGAAGAACACACGCTACCTTTGCCTCAGTATGGCTAATTTGGGAATAGACAGTAGAATTCAGACTGAGAGAAACATGATCAGAAAATGAAGGAAAGGAGGGGAGACACAATTACGCAGAAGGAGAAATATATCTTTGGAGGAGGGTACAGTTTAAAAAGAGGAAGAGGCAAAGAGTGGAGTTGAAAGAACGTGGAAAGTGAGAGAAAGAATAATCTAGAGCTAGAGAAAAAGAACAGGAAAGCTGATCAGGGGAAAGATGAAAAACTGTGAGTGACTAGGAAAAAAGAACAATTAAGCACAGGAAGAAGCAAAGATGGAAACAGAAAGAACACAGTGGGAAATACAATCAGCTATTTTTTCTTCCCTATAGAAAATACACTGCAATATGTTGCTACAAAAATAATATCTAAAATTGTTTATATAGAATAGAAAATGAGGACAGCACTCTAGAGAAGTGACTGAAATAAACAGGCAGGTCCCCGTGTCCCCTTCTCTCAACACAGCAAATCCAAATGCTGGATTTGTCAAGACCAGGGTTGGGGTTTTTTTTTTGAATGATGTTATGGTTGTATGTGTGTAATAGGAAAATATGTGAAGCATTTCTTTTCTGACTGATCCACTACTTCTCTATTATCACAGTTTGCACAAAAAAAAATCACAAGAAATAAAATATTGTAGCACTAAGACCCAGTAAAATACGTTAGGTGTTTTGGCACTACATGTCACAGACTGAAGTGCAGGAAATTAATTTGAAATGAGAGTATAATTAATCTAGTACTTTGCACAAATTTGTTACTGCTGATTAAATAATGTCATTATTTGTCTCCATTTAATGTGGAGTGCTGAAATAAGTTCTGGAGCATGTACTAATTTATATCTTTTCAAAGCCCATTGCTCTCTGTCAGTACCCATTTCCAAATGAATGGCTGTTAAGAGAGGAAGAGAGTGAAAAAGAACAAAATAGTGAGATATTAAAAAGAATTCATGTTCTAGAGTGTATGTAGAGAGAGATGATTTTCAGACAGACAGACATGTATTAAGGGACAGAGATATATGTGCACACAGAAGAACTGAGAAAAGCAGGTAATTGAAAACACATCATAAACCAAAATACTTTTCCTCGCAGGTCACGTAGATCACTTTAAGATTAACAGCTGGCAATTAGGTAGAGTCATTGTCACAAAAAATTAGGTTGATTGAACAAGAGCTAATTCAAACGACTTAGCAAAATTGAGAAGTGCACGAAGGAAGATCATGAAAACTTTTGTTCAAGAGACTGATTAACTCACGTGCCAACTGATCGTGAGTTTAGACATAAAGTAAGGGGCATCAATAAGCTAAGTGGTTCTGGTTTTTGTCATTCCTTGGCAGGCGGAGATAACAGTGTTTAATCACTGACAAGAAATGGAAAAGGGGAACTGTGAATGTTAATAAGGACTGCCTTTAGGTGTCTACTGGTTACAGCCGGGTATTCTGTAGAGATTTGTGTCAAAATGCAGGATGTCAGAAAGGACACTAATGCTAATCCCAACATGACATTGCGGAGAGTGCTCCAAAATGTGTCCACATTCTGCTTGAAATATGAGTCCAGGACTCATGCTTGGGGGATACTGCAGAGGTATCTGGAGGTAAAATTATGCTCAGATGTGGGTATTTGGGAATCCTTACAGCACACTGGAAGCGGCAGTATGGGCCAACATTAGTTCTTTGAACCATCCTAGGCATGCAACTTTCTCGCCCTTTCCACCATCCTGTAATTTATCTCATTTTGCAGTGGCGTTGCAGTGGCTGCCATCAGCCAAACAAGTCAAACATCAAGGCCTTTCTACATGAAACCTGACACTGAACCCTGGAAGGTGGGATGTGATCACCGTGGGGAATGAGCACAGGATACCATCTAATCACACCACCATACAAGTGCTGATCTGTTGGCAATGTGGGCAAATGAATATTTGTTCTAAAGAACTCCCAGCTCGTGAAATTTCAGCTTCTCTCATCTATTATTGAATTATGAATAACAATTGAGAAATGAGTAAATTTCAGAAAAACTGTCATACCTGAACTTGGTAATTTTCTTTCACTTTTTTGCTTTATTGTATTTGTCCTAAAAAAAAAAAAAAAAGTTGAGGAAACAAACATTATGGCATTACCAACAAACTCTGGAAAAAGTCTCACCCTACTAATGTCATTATGTACCAGGATCAGTATTAAATAGGTGCTATTTTAATCTCTTTCTGTCCACAGTAGAAACATGTATTGCTAAATGATGTAGTAAGCCTTGTTTTGAAGAGCAGACACACTAACACCTAGCGATATTGGAATGTTCAGAAGTTGAGTCTTATATTTTGTTGTCATGCAGCTGCTCATGTAAGGTGACAGTTTCCATTTCCTTCTGCCATCTAACTTGTGCTGGCCTAGTTTGTGCAACACCACCAATAAAAAATCTGCTCTTTTTCTGCACAAGCCAGGATGGGTATGGCAATGTAGGAGATACAGAAAAGAGGGATTTCTGGTACCAGGACATGTTACTGGTTTGGCGCAGAAAGGAAACAGTGAGTCTGTCCTATGCTATGGGATTCCGTCGTATAGTGGTTGTCTAAATCAAAGTTGCCTGTATGCAGATCCTTCAGCGTTCAAGGACACCACTAGCACTGAAGTCACTGGACATTCACGCACTTTGGCTTGATTGCCCATCTTTGTGAACCTGGGAGTGGCAGAGCGGACAGGGGTGGTGTTTCAAAAGCCCCTAAACATCTGAGATACCAAAGTCTGGATCCTTGGAGACCCCTATATTCTTCAGCTTCCTAGTCTATTAAAATGTTAGGAAAATAACAGTAACCCTGAAAAGGTGTTGCAGTAATATATTTTCTGAAGACAAACATACGACACATTTTACTTTTCAAAGTCAGCAGCAGAAACTAAGTATATTAGATTTGTTTTCCATACCTACCTACCTGGTTTTCCTCTTTACTGTGCTTTTGCTCTTCTGTGTACCCAGAGGATCTATATTCTTTGACTGCATGGTGCTTTCTTGCCTGGTTGGTCTCAGGGAGCTGTGGAAGGCTTCCCTTGCCCTTACACTCTCTTCTTTGGGAACTGCTGTACCTTGATTGGAGGAGGTTTGTTTAGGAATTTCTTCTTCCTCTGTTTTGGGGTTAGGCACATCTTGTGGGTCATCCCTCTTGAATGAAAAAAATGAAATATTAACAGATACAGTAGCAAATGACATAAAAAAGAGCTCCTGAGTGCAGAGAAAAGATGTGCATGCAGCACTGAGCACTGGCCACGTGATTGGTTTTTGGTTTTGTTTTTTTTCCTTCCTGAGGATGTGCCTCCTTGGCTAAGAGCTGGGTTGGCTTGAGCAGGAACTAAAGGCCCATCAATGCATGGGCTGACAAACTGTTATTTGCTCAGAACTTAGGGGAAATAGCTTTGGATAATGTTGAGCAGCATCATTAACCTTCCAATTTCCTTCCTAAGTGTAATTCTAAGGTAACAGGTCCCTTCTGTGCTTTAGTGAAATTTCTGTATGTGGTTTCTCTTTAGAACTTCCTGAAACATTTTTGCTGACCCTCACTGTCCTTGTTTCTCTCTTAGCTACAGTGAGCAGCTGCCTTCTGCCTGTCTGGTCACCCATTGTAGCACTTCCCTCAAGAACTTTCTTTTTCTGGCCTTTGAATGGATCAAATGCCTTTGCCCCCTTTGCTTATCAGCTGTCAGTCTCTGCATGGTCTCAGCTGTGCTGTGTCTTTCCTTCTCTGTTGTTTTGTGGAATTCAGTCAAAAAGAACCATTTAAGAACATACTCCCTGATATGAGGGAAAACTAAACACTGAACAATCAGTAGTATGCCATTTATTGATTTACAAAAGTTTGTCAGGACTGTGGTGTGCCTAGCATCCTCACTTCCATTGTCCTGGAATTCTGTAGGGAGTTTACAACAAGCCAGCTATTTTGATAAACAGAACCATAGCTCCTTCAAAGAACACAAGAACTTTGACTTGAGAGATAGCAAAGAATATTGGCACAAGTGATACTTTCTGATTGGTCAGCTTGAACTTTTAATATATATTTGCTAAATACTCACATTTTCTGATGGGTTGTTTGGGCTGGGAGCTTTCTTGTGACACGTGCCAAAATCCTTGCATTTTACATCAACTTTGGTATTGCTGGTATTTTCTGGGGGTTTCAGGAGAGATATGAGCTGCAGCCACAGGTAGAATAGGTGTTCTTGCTGGTCTGGTGGGGCACAGAGCTCTAGATAATAGGAATGGCCATTTACTAATTTTAACAGGAGGTGATGCTGATCGGTGCTGTGGACAGAGAGTTCCACAAACTCCAAGGGGAAGAACCTATAAAAAAGGGGGAAACTCATTTAGCACAAATGGAGATTCCTCTCAAAGTTACTGTGTCTGTCAGATCTACAGATAAAATAAAAGTGAGAAACTGGAATAAGGAGAAGCTGCCAAGTGGATTTGGACACTCTTCTTATGAGTGCCTCTAGCTGGTTATGGAAGAAATGTTGGGCAGCAGTACACAGAGGAGGCAAAGGAAGTTGACTTCTTTACAATGCCTTTATTCCACTGACTTATTTCTTGACAATCCTGTACCCCAAATCTTCCTACCAGCTTCCTGCTACTGCTTTATTTAGAAAAAGGTTTATTAAGTATTCCTAGTCATCATCTATCTGTATGCATGTGGATAGTGTGGAGCTGAAATGATAATTGGAGTGGGGCCTGAAGGTGTGTGCTAAAGTGAGTCTCCTAACTTTACTGTGCTAGTGCTGGGACAAAGAGTCAGTGCAAATATGAGGTCTGTTAATAAAGTGATACTTAAAAGAAGGAAAAAGCTGTATGGAAATGGGAAATACATTCATATTTCTTATAAGCTCTCCAAAGAATATTCAACCCTTTTTGATGCTAACTGACCTGGTGAGTTCTAGCTGTTCCATGTGGGATGGCTGCTCTGAGAGTTTCCAGAAGTTTGTCTTACTTTCCTGTGGGGACATGGACACCTCTCGTGCTACCAGCATCACATTGGGCATTGGTGAACTGGGATTGGCAGCACAGATGCCGATGGTCACGCAGCTGGTTCGGTTATGGACAGAAATTGGTTCCCCTCTTTGATTAACCTGAACAAAAAAGACCCCATCAGCACTGACATTTGCCATATGTTCTTTCAGAGAATATACTGCCAACGCATTTCATGGTGTTCTGGTTTGGGGGCCCTAGAGCTTAGGTACTGGGCTGGTGAGAAGAGAGGGAAACGTGGAATAATGAGACAGGAATGTCTATGAATTAAGAGAATAAAGAAGTTTAAGAAAGATGAAGGAGGACTGGAAGTCACTGGCTCTTGTGTAGTCTCCATCATTGGGTATCTGACTGCTGCAGTCAGAAACCTCTTGAGTATCATTATCTTGAATTTCTCTTAGTATAAACTTGATGGAAGAGGCACTCTGTTCTGATGATTCATTGTCTTTGTCAGCATTACTTTGATATTAATGAGACCTGGTTATGAACCAGGATCCTGCTAGGTGCTGTACAAACACAGAATGGAAAAAAAAAATATCCCAGGTGATTCATATGTAAGACATCAAATTACAGAAAGAGAAAAATGAGAAAATACAAGGAGATAAGAATAAGTTTGATTGAATCATGTTATGTACCATTGTCAGGGTTTGGTTTTGATAGGAATCAGAGAAAATGTGTGTCCTAAGGAGGAATTTGAGGGAGGACAGTGCATTAAATTTGTGGATATCCAGTAGAATCTCCTCCCAAGTGTGAGATGCAGCATGTAAAAAAAGGTCGAAGGTTGTTGTTTTTGTTTTTTGGGTTTTTTTTGTTGGTTTGTTTGGGGTTTTTTTTAATTTATTTTTATTTTAATGTAAATGAATCAGTGATGGAGCTGTGTTCTTGGATTGATTGGTTAGGGCAACTGCCTCCTTGATAGTAAATGAGGTCTGATAAATAAAGCAGGGATAAATCATAAAGTACCTTGAAAACAGAGACTTGTAGCTAATTAACATTCTGCATGTGTATCAACAAGGCAAGACTGAATTAATCAAGGCAAGACCAAAGCATGTTGCAATTATCACAGAGTGAGGTGATGAAATCCTATGAAAAACACGGTTGAGATGCATCATGTAAATAGAGTTCAGATGTTTTAGACACACTGTGAATGCAGAATTATAGGAGTGTAGAGTGTTGCCAGAGTCTCACAGGGTTCTTTGTGCAGAGCTTAGAGTAAGGGACAGGCAGGGTAGTGGTATTGCCTGCAAGGATACTAGAATTTGCCTGTGGGAGGAGAGTTTCTGGGAAAGACTGGCTGCCATTTAGGCTAGGTTGAACTGATGTTGATGGCTAAAAGCTTTAATGAGATAGCACAGAAACAGAATTTTGCCAGAACAGTTCTAGCTGTTGCTACAGGAAGGAGTTGGGACTGACAAGGGAGGGTGAAAATATCACTTTTTGTCCTCTTTCTCTAATTTGCAACGTTGCTGTTGGTGTGTTTCTGGGCTATTGACTGTAAAGTGTGAGCAGAATGAGTCTATAGGTGAAGGGAAACATATCCATATGTGTGTCATAAAGAAAGGATAATGATAGTAAGAATAAATGTGTGAGAAATATCTGTTGAGATGAGGGAGTAAAAAACAGGATAATAAATGCAAGCAATTTTAACTTGAGCATGCCAAATGATTTCATTTGAACGACTTTTTACCTCAATAAACTTGCTCTCGAAGATGGGAGCAGAGGTAAAAGGAGGATATTCTCCCTGGCTAAGAAGCCTCTGAAGGTCACCCATAATGGACTCCTGACTTGAACCGATGCTCTTAAAATCGAAGTTGTTGTTCATTTTGCCTGTCCACAAAACAAAAACAAATTTACAAGTTACAGGGAATAGAGATGACAAGGCTTATATGTTAAAAAAATCCTGTTGATTATGAAAAGAAGCAAGCATAATCCTTCCTGAGAAGTTTTATTATGTTACTAAAGAGCAGAACACCTCCCCCCCAAACATGTGTTTTTCAGAACTTGTAATCTCAAGTGCAAAGGAGAACTTAGTAAGGCTTTCTCACATCTCTGGACTCCTCTTTAACTATTTTTTTAAGGGAAAAGGGCCTGTGAATCTATAAACAGTAGTTTGAACTTGTGAATCTATACTTCAGTATGTTCTTCTTGTTTATAAGTAATCTTGCATATTTTTGCTACTGCTAGGATGTATTGATGTATTTTTCATGTGAGTATAATGACATACTACATACTTTGCCAAGAACAGTAGAAACCCTTGGGCTGTTCTCAGGGCTAGATGGTGACTGCTGTTTTTGTACCTCTCAGTGCACATATACTTTTGTCAGGAGTGAAGAAGTGGGCAGGATTTAGGAGACATTCTGAAGTAAAAAGTCTCCAGCAGCTGACCAGGCTGACCTTAACATGAGAGCTGGAGAATACGTGACATAATATTGATTGACTCATTGAGGGAAAAACAAACAAACAAAAAATCAAGGATGCTCATTAATTACTTTTCATAAATGTTTATTAAACAGCTAATTTTTATTAACCCAAGAAGGTACAAAAGTCAAATGATTTGTTCATGATTGCTCAGTAAGTGTCGACAAGAACAGAAATACCCTGCTTCTGTGTTTTTTTAAAAAAAAATGTAGTAAACTTCTGCGTCCTATTCATACCTTGTTTCACTTAGGTCAATCCATTTCTTACACACAGGAGTATATCCAAGAAAAGAGAGGACATGAGTGTGTTAGTCCCTTGTGCGGAGGCCACTGGAATTGTCCTGGCACTAGAAATCCATGGCTGGCAGCATCATTAGGCACGGTCTTGATATGTTTTTTTCTGCTCGAGTTTGCTTAAGGAGTGATGATATGAAGAGAAGTGGTATGGGCACGTATGCGTGTGAGGCAGCAAGTTAGTTGTAACAGGCAGGCAGGATGGTTTGGAAGAACTCAGCCACATCATTGCTGGCATCACAATGCATCACCTGGTTTGTGCTCTCACCAGTCCTGGCAGCAGTTCCATTTCTTGGAACTGAGTCCAGCGCAGAGCCACTAAGATGATTAACGGAGTGGAACATCTCCCTTATGAGGAGAGGCTGAGGGAGCTGGGTCTCTTTAGCTTGGAGAAAAGGAGGCTGAGGGGTGACCTCATCCATGGTTACAAATATGTAAAGGGTGAGTGTCAGGATGATGGAGCCAAGCTATTGTCAGTAATGACCAATGATAGGACAAGGGGCAATGGTTTTAAACTGGAGCACAGGAGGTTCCATGTAAGTATCAGGAAAAACTTTTTCACTGTGAGAGTGACAGAGCACTGGACCAGGCTGCCCAGAGAGGTTGTGGAGTCTCCTTGGCTGGAGACATTCAAAACCCGCCTGGATGCGTTCCTGTGTGATGGACTCTAGGTGACCCTGCTCTGGCAGGGGGGGTGGACTAGATGATCTTTCGAGGTCCCTTCCAACCCCTTAGATTCTGTGATTCTGTGATTCTTGGTTGCATCAGGGCATAGCAGTATGACAGCTTCACCTGTAACACAAGCACATTAAGAGCATGATAATATCAGAGATTTTTCTATAGGTGTTGTCCATGCAATGCAGGCTTCCAGGGAACAGCAAGAGTTGGTCTGCTCCTTGAGGGATGATGATCTAGGAGCCAAAAATTAGCCCCAGCAGAGGCATTGCCTTCAACAGCCAAGGCATTAGTCCTGCAGAATTCAAAGTGAGTGGGCAAAGCAACATGGTGGTAAGAGGGTCTGCTGACAGGCACAGGCAACAAAAGGTGCAGAATCAGATCTGGAGTCCATCCTGAGACTCTGTTAATAGAATCATAGAATCATAAAATCATAGAATCATAGAATCATAGAACGGTTTGGATTGGAAGGGACCTTAAAGATCATCTAGTGCCAACCCCCCTGCCATGGGCAAGGACACCTCCCACTGGACCAGGTTGCTCAAAGCCCCATCCAACCTGGCCTTGAACACTGCCAAGGAGGGGGCAGTCACAATTTACTTGGACATCCTGTGCCAGTGTCTCGCCACACTCACAGTCAAAAATTTTGTTCCTAATATCCAATCTAAACCTACCCTCTTTCAGTTTGAAACTGTTTCCCTTTGTCCTATCACTTCATGCCCTTGTAAAAAGTCCCTCTCCGGCTTTCCTGTAGCCCCTTCAGGTACTGGAAGGCTGTTCTAAGGTCTCCCTGGAGCCTTCTCCAGGCTGAACAACCCCAACTCTCTCAGCCTCTCTTCACAGGAGAGGTGCTCCAGCCCTCTGATCATCTTTGTGGCCCTCCTCTGGACTCACTCCAACAGCTCCATGTCATTTCTTAAGTTGCAGACTCTGGAACTGAACACAGTACTCCAGGTGGGGTCTCATGAGAGTGGAGTAGAGGGGGAGAATCACCTCCCTTGACCTGCTGGCCACACTTCTTTTTATGCTGCCCAGGATACTGTTGGGCTTTCCAGGCTGCAAGCACACACTGCCGGATCATGTTGAACTTTTCACCAACCAACACCCTCAAGTTCTTCTCCTTGTGGCTCTTCTCAATCCATTCTCTGCCCAGCCTGTATTTGTGCTTGGGATTGTCCCGGCGCAGTGCAGGACCTTGCATTTGGCCTTGTTGAACTTCATGTGGTTTGTTGAACTTCATGGACAACTCAAGGATACCTCATGGAACCTCAAGGATAAAATTGACTTGCCTTTCCCTCTCTAGCCAATGGAAGTGTAATTGTGAACACCACCATGGTTGAGTGACGGAGCTGGAGGAGACTGACTCCACAGTTAAGTGGTCACAGCTCTTTCCTGAACCATGGAGGGTGTGAGTCCCATCTACCTACCCCAAATAGGCGCATACACTCAGCCCTTGTTTGGAGTGTGCAGTAAGTGTGGTATGTGGATACCAAAGGAAGGAGAGTCAGAGCTAAGACAGTGTTAGGAAGCAGTGGTGCCTGTAGTGCAGGATAATAACATTTTTACACCTAAGACAGCATTACCATATGATACTCTCTTGGGCCATATGCATGTTCTGGCAAGGACAGTGCTAGCTAGCTCAGGTGCCTCTACATCACTCATTTCTCTAATGTGTCCACACATTTAATCTCTCGGTTTCAGGGTAATGCATCTGTTATTGTACGAGATGTTGCTATCAGTTTTTTGAGACATGTTTTGTATGGCTTTCTGGGAAGGTGGGTGGGTGAATCCAGTAACCTGACAGAAGGAAGGCTGCTGCAGATCCATGCCCCCAGGTCCAACCACCAGCACGGCTGAGCATGTATTCCCAGTTAGTACAACACACAAACTCAGGTACACAGCACATGTACACAGCACTCACACAAGCACAGACAGCACCAATGGCCTCACCCTGTTCCCCTCTCTGGCTAATCCGGATGGAGGTGTATTAGTGGGATTATAGGCATGTATACAATGTGGATCCCTTCAGCAGCCAGGCTCAGACACTCTGTCCAGTAGCTGGCTCCTGGATCCCAGTCTCCTCAGTTGTTGACAACTGGACATATGAGCCCCTGACGCTGTTGCTGATACGGAGCCCTCAGTCACACAGGCTTGGACACAAAGTCCACCCAGTAGCTGTTTCTGGATCCTTTCCAGGTGCCTTTTCCCCCTTGGACACACACACCCACACTCACACACCCCTACACACACACAGAGAGACACACAGACACAGACACACAGAGACACACACAGACACAGACACAGAGACAGACAGACAGACACACACACACACACATAGACTCACACACACAGACACACACACACACACGTCTCATGTGACCTGCAGACCCTACGGTCTCTTCAGCACCCATGTGGGACTCTCCTGGTCCCTCAGTAGCTAGCTCCTCCCATGGTCTTGCCTCTTCCTCACCCAGGAAGCAAGTTATAAATTACATTTAATAGGACAGACTGTGGTGATCAGGAAGGGCACAAGGCATGGCCAGACAAGGCTACCTGTACTTGACTGGCCCTTTTTATCCCATTATCCCTCTATTTTCCTCCCCAATTCTCCTACACTTACCTTTTACCACTTTTGATTCTACTCCTAAACATCCCATAAATCTTGTCCAATCCTAAAATGTTTTTCCCCTGCATCTCTTAATGTATCCTGCATTCCCAGCCAGGGGAATCCCCAGTTTGAAAGGTGATCATGAGAGCCATCCCATTGCCTCTTCTTGATGGGTTTCACACCTGGGCAGGGACTGAGGGGCTGCTGCAACAGCCCTGGGAGAGGCCCAGCCAGGGTGACCAGCTGAGCCTTTAACTTGGGTTTCCACCTTCCATTGTGTCCCTGTGCTCCCTGGGTTTGTGGAGATGGGCCTTTGATAGGCTGATGGCTCCTTTGATGGGTCTGGTAGTAGTTGGGGCAGGGTGTTATTCCAGTTCTTCCACCTGCCATGCCTTCTGTGATCCTTTGTGTGTGCTTTTTATCACTCCCCCCAAAAAAGGACTGTTATTTTTGTTATATTTTTGTTTTAATATAACCCTAGCCACCACTTCTTAGAAAAACTCCAGATAATGGAGAGGGCAGCAGTGTGATTCCTTAGCAACGCAGGCTGCCAAGAGCGTATTAAATCCTGTCTTCTGCTCTGTTCTCTGGCTTTTCATAGCACATTGGGCAAATTGATTGGATTTCGCCAGTAGGGAGTAAATTACAGAAAGCCAGCCATGGATGTACAGTGCCAGCTATCTTTATTTAGACGGATTCAAGTACCATCGCATCTGCATGCGTACCGCTCCCCTCCTGAAAGACTGGCAGATGAGTAGCTCTCAGGCCATTTTTATTTTCATTACTCAATACCTCTAGTGATGAATAGCCTACCTAGTGCTGACACAAACCCCTTGACAGGCTGTGCTTGCAGAAAGGCATAGTATGCCACAAACAACCGGCTGTAATCAGCATTGGCTCCAGTTCACTCGCCTACATGTTTCTGTGAGCTATTTCCCCAGAGTACAGCACATTGCACCTACCAACAGCTCTGCAGAGCCACATCCCAACACATTGCCCACCAGTCTTCACCGTGAACATGCCCATTCCAGAAACCTCCTCCAAATATGAGAAAGCTATAGGAAAATATTCTTTTTTTTTCCACTGCAGCTTCTCCATGGATGCACAAGAGTGGTCTTGCCTTAGGTGGGATTTATTAGGTCAGCTGGCAGTTCTCCAAAGCAATGCAACAGCATCCTAAAACAGGAGCACAGATGAAAAGCCTATTTCATGGTGAAAAGCCAGCACCAGCTGGCAATAAACCACGAGAAAAGATCAGGCATAATGCAGTAAAGTATCAAGATCATAGCATAGCTGTCAAGCCACCAAGGCAGGTCTTTTCACACCCTATAGAGCAGATTCTCAGCTGAAGGAATCAGTGCAGTCTCCATTATCAGATTAAATTAGAGGCAAGTAAACTAAAGGAAGATACTTATTTACCAGGACCAAGAACTGCAAGTGGATTACTCAAAATTGAGTGGAAGTGAGTTAAAACAGCTGAGGAAATTCAACACAGATAAAAGTAAAACTATGCGGGCCACACAGTGCAGGGAAGTTTCTGGCATTGTGTTTTCTCCTTCTCAGCAGTTTCTCGAGTAGTCCCACAGAAGCTGCCTTCTCCTGCTGGTACCAGCCATGGCCAGTGTAGGAAGTTGTGTCTGCAAACATCTAGGTTGGCTTCTCCTGGCCCAGTGTCTGGTCTGTGCATTGTTGCAGAATTGTGTCCCCCTTAGTGTTCCAAACAGCACAACATTTCAACATGATGAAGTCACTGGTTACTTTGACACTACAGACGAACATCCCAGTTAGGAAATGCTCTGGTCAGACAGGCAATAACGTGTTATGTTGTTTTCTAAAAGCTTTACATCCTTAATGTGCTAACTCTCATCTGCCCTGCTGATCTTCTGATTTCTGTTTGGCAATGGCATCCTTTCACACCATCTTGGGCCACAGCAAAATCCATGAGGAGAATGTCAGGTACTGACAAAAGCTGCTTTGCATGCTTTCTTTGTTTTCTTATCAGCCCAGTGGGACAGTTTTTTGTGTGCCAGGGTCTGGTAATGTCAGTATTGCACTATGACTGTTTTTTTGTTTGTTTGTTTTTGTTTTTTTGTTTTGGTTTGTTTTTTTGTTTTTGTTTTTGTTTTTTTTAACAGAAGCAATGCATCTGGATATGGCTCTCAATCTGGCAGTGTTCCCCACCCACAAAAGGAGTAAATCAAGGCTTCGCGGTCTTACCCCACTGTTGTTTCCAAGGTAGTTTTTACACAGATATATACTTACCTTCCAGCTTCTCTTACAGTTTTCTTGAAGTCACTTCTACTTTTGAATCCCTGGTTATCAAGATCATGCCAGTGCATTTGGTTTCTCTGCTATGTTCAGAGTATCTGTGGAGTTACTGGCGCTCAATCAGGTTTTGGTTTTGCTTATGAATTAACTCTACAAAAACAAAGTTGACTGCCAGTATTTTTAAACCCAAATTGGGGTTTAAAATGCAAATGCAGAAGTTGTTGCATAGGGACAGAGGATGCTGGATGTCGCTGTACAGCACTGGGATGGAGCAAGTAATCCCAGCCAGACCAGTCTGATGACTAGAGAGCTACTGAACATCTGTGAATTGCCCTTTTGAAGGCTTTATATTCCAAGAGCTTTGTCAGCTTGTGTGCTATATAGCACAAATGCACAGAGCAAGTCTTAATCTAATGCTGATATGAGTCACCACACCCTTTCAGAAAACATGTATCTAGCAGCACATCAGAGGCTGTAACATTTGCAAAACCCACAGGCTTTTCCTCCCCATGAATTAGCCAATTAGTGTCTGTATTTCAAAGCTGAGTTTAAATCCAGCACTGGGACTCACCTTTCTGGGTGGAGGCTAGAATATACTTACCAGAAAACAAAAGCCAAGTTTGAAATAAACCAGAAAAAAAATGACATAAAAGAAAACATAGAAGAAATAACAATGTGGATTCAGCAAGGAAACTACCATAGATATAAAGCATTTAAGCAAAGAGTTTCTTATCTGGAATACTGGAAAAATGCACAAAATAACCTCACAAAAGAAATATTAGATTGGGAATATATTCCTGCATTTATTTGGGATAAAAGTCTATCAGAAATGTTTGGAAAGTGTCAGCATAAATGACAGACAATTTTCATGTTTTTATTTTTCTGATATTAAAATCTAGTTTCAATCTTCCAGCTAAGGAAAAATACTTTTTTTGGCAAATTTTGTGCTTGAGCTTTTCAACATTTACCCCCTTCTTTCTTATTAGTTTCCTGTTAGGTAAGAGGAAGAGTGTAAGGATCATTACATGCCAGCCCAATTTACTGCTCGATAATGTAGCCTGAACTGGGCTCTGACCCCTCATTTGATGCTCTCACACTCTCCCACCTCATTCTTCAGGAGAAATACGACTCCATAAAACCAAATATAGCAAATAAATGTATCCAAGAAGACTCTGCCTTTAAAACAACCACTGACCTTGACTGCTGATGAATTTTTATGCACTTCTGGAGAGATGTGCCTTTAGCATTAACCAGTATTTACAGCCTTTTGCTATCTGGCCCTTTGCTTGTTTTCCCTTTGTCAACTGCAAATACAGGTACCTGGAATCACCTCAGTGCTGTTATCATGTAAGAAAACAAACCTGTGATATGTTTCGATCTAATGTATATTTTTCTTATTTAACACAAATCCTCACAAACAATTCAGGTGATGGTGTTATTTTTGAGAAGCTGAGCATCAGAACATAATAGAGGGCCATAGGAAGTGCTTGGGCCATCATAATCCGGCATCTGCTTTCCAAAATAATGATGTCCCAATAAATTCTCAACTCTCAGACATAGTTCCTGCCCTGTAAGTGCTGGCAGAGGTGTCAGCCTGAAGAGCTTTCCTGAGCATGACTTGAGGCAGGCTCTGAACACTGCTGCCATACTAAGGCAAAGAGGCTGGCATGAGCCATCCCAGCACTGACAGATTTGGAATCGAGGCAACTGGAAGCAAAAGGTGGATCCAGTCACTACACTGGGCACTTCTGTGGCCAGTGCAGGGTATGTGCAGTCTGCCTGTAGCCTGAAGACCATCTTTACTGGGCATGAGGCAAGCAGCACATCTTCTGGACTGAGACGTGTCAAAGAAGACAACCTTCAGCACTTGGTGCAGAGCAGCAAGCCGGGGAGGGCAGACAGAACCTGCAGAGTGATTCCAGTCGCATATTGTCCTTAAGCAGTATCCATGTTGTAACATGCTTAAAGTGCAACCCTTCAGCTCAAGAATCAAGAGACTAAAGATTCCATGTTAATTAGTAATCTCTGGAGTCATACAGATCTGTAATAACTACCTACAGATCAAAGACATTTCAAGTTTAGCATACTTTAATGTCAAGATCAAATTAACATTGTAATTTCTGTAATTGAAGTACTGAAACCAGTATTTGGCCAGTCTATTTTTCTGTTTATCTGACTGAATACAGCCAATTTTTCAATCTTGTTTCATATCCAGGTGTACAATTAAGATTTGGTACCAGCTAGCCAGGATACAAAAGTTGCTGTATGATTTATAGATCTCTGCAGGATTATCACAGCTGGATGAATGGGGCTCAGAACGCCCACAGCGTATGATCATTTCCATGAATAGGTGCTGAAGAAAATGCTGCAAAAAGAAGAAAACTACAAATGTTAGAATACCAACCTTATCTTCAGTCATTGCTGGCACTGCTTTTTGTTGCTAAGTAAGTTACTGTTTTGATTGTGCTAAAACCTTATCTACAGAAGTAAAAATAGTGAAAATATTCCTTAAAATGTTTCCATTTGCAAGTCTCAGTCCTTGAACCAAAGTAACCACATACCTGAAGATCCATTTGTTCTTGATTTCTTTTTGGGAGCTTCCAACCTTCCCTGAAACCATGAGTTGGGAATGTTAAAAATAAAAAAGTGATTTGAATTTATATCACATTTCTATCCATCTATATTACAACAAACAAAGCAAATTCTTCAGATTTTAGGCTTGATAATTGAGACACAGTTGTAATAATGATTTATTATACTGCTCCCAGAGCTACATACTGCTATGGCTTTCTGTGTTAATGAAGACTGGGCAGTGAGCATCTCTTTCAGAAACTGCAAAGCTCATTTGCTTGCATAAAAATGGACACTGGGCAGAGGGGATTACAAAAGACAGTAGAGTGGCTAAAGCAGTTTGTATTATCAGTAATTTGGAAAAAAAATGTCTTGATTAACCTCTGAATGCTTTACTTGTTACAATGGGAGTTAAGTGTTACGATGCTGAGATACAGTTTAAACAGTGCCATGAATTATACACAGCATTGTGCCAACTCTTCCCTGCCACATTTGTTTTGAGTAATGGTTTTAATGTAAACCAGACCCGAGATATTTCTGGCTAGGTTTTCTCACATCTCTCTTTTATCTTTGTCTAGCATCTCCAATTGCATGAACAAACTTCCCCGAGGTTGTTGTTACTGGTGCCCTTTACAAATTTCTAATTTTCATTATATGCGCTGCCTGTAATAACTCCTAACTATGTAATAATCCTTTGGCTTATAAAAGGCAGTGTTCTACACTGTTTCTCAGAGATGAGTTAACTTCTTCTTCTGTGGTTCACAGTATTGGTACAGTAAATACTGGCATTCGTGAATTTAATTTGGTACCATCCTGCTGCTACAGAGAGATCACAAATGTGGCCACGTGGTCTGGAACAAAGAAATGTGATTTGAAATATGATATGAAAGCTGTGTAACTATTTTTCTGAAAGATCAGCCCCCGGAGTGCCTTTGAACATGGTGTATGCCCACCTGCCTTCAACCTCCGCAATGGCCTGTGCAGGGAGTATTCAGGCTGTTGCACAGCACAGTTGGGTTTTAAACCCAGCCTCAGGGATGCCCTCTGCGGTTACTATGGGACTACAGATCTGGTCACTATGGCAGTCAGGACTTAGACCCAGTTTTCTACGCCCTCCCTGACAAGGTCTTCAAAAAATACTGTATACAAATGTTCTGTCTTCATGAATGGAGTTGATGGGATAGCATTTTACCCATGAAATTACTCCAAATTCCAAATTCCAAATTCCATTTTGTCCCCTGGGAGATGAGTGAGAGAGAGCTCACTCTGTATTTTCAGTTCACTTGTGGTATCATATGCAAGGGAAGGCTCTGGATTCCATATAGTTTTCCCTTCTTTTCTGTCCTCTCTCCCCACCCACCCCAAATACCCTCTTAAAACACTAATTTTTGGTTCAAACAACAAGGCTAAACAGATGAAATTTTAAATAATGATTGAGGATTTTTTTTATTCATTTAAGTTTCAATATCATTACAGAAAATGTTATGGTACAGAGTTGTTTAACATTAGTTTTATTTCTTTGCTCATTTAATTTCCACACGAATGCTGGTAACACTAATATCTGTACAAGATCAGTCTTTGATTTTTTTTAGTTTTTAGTTCTGTACATTTTTAAATGTATTGGTTAAAAAGGCTGTCAGCACTTAAGGAAGCAATTTTTTTGTTTGTTGAAATAAAAGGTATCCAGTTACTGCCCAAGAGTACTGAGCTGGGTGGCTGCCGGGACAAGAGAGATCCCTGAATGCGCAGCGAGGTGAGAAAACCTCGGGGCTTCATTGGGTTCCCCGTGCAGCCACTCTGCTTTTGGCACTGTGCACATCAACACGAGATACAAGATAAAGAACAAGCAGAAGCTCTCTGTGAAGCGGTTATGAAGCATACTAATAAGGGAAATCCAAGTGTTGTCTACGCTAGTATAAATAAGCAGACAGCCTTGTTTTAAGAGCGTAAGTAGTTGTATCTTAAAGATGAGAAAAAACACAAGTTCTGCAGGCACCTACTGCTGTCTACTAAAAGCTACCGCTATTGGAACTAGCATTGAACACACAAAGCAATTGCAAGGAAAGGAAAAAGTTGCTTTGATATAATCAGAATAAATTTCTTTGTTAAGATTTGTTTTAAAGTTTTTTTTTAAAAGGTATTTATTTAAATTCCATTTGAAATATAATTCAAGATGTTGACTATACTGATCAACTTTTATCCAAATCAGAAAAACTAGCTGTGCCGTTGCATATTACAGGATACAGTCAATGATATGTGGACATGCATCAAAGCTTCGCTCTTGCTGGTGACATCATAGCCTTCCAATGACCATGACATCCACCACCTCCCCCTTGTGAAGCTCCACATACTGCTCTGTCTTTGGAGGTAGCATCAACAGTCCATTGGCACTGCGCATACTCATCAGACGACTGCTCATCTGATTCCCTACAGGAGAGTGAGAGAAGAATTTCAGTTAGGATTTCAGTTAGTTTCAAATGCCGCAACACACCATGTGGGAAACAAGCTGTTCTTACAAAGATGTTCGGATTGCTAACTTATTCACAGAGCTGGGATCTCGCTGATCCAAGCTGGATGGAAACAGACAACTCTGCAGAGAATCAGTCAGTCTCTCTTCGCTCTGGCCCTCAAAACTCTCATCCCCCTTGCTGACTGATTTCCTATCCAGCCTTCCACATTATCTGTACCTCATATCTTGCCGTAGTAAAATGCTTTTCTGTTGGAATTTCTAATCCTATCAAAACGACTTTATTTTTCAATTTGTATACCTAATTCTGAGCGTACAAAGACTAAAACCAGCACAGTCCAGAATGTTTTTAGTATCCTGTTTATAAGAGCAAGTTTGATTAACTGTGTTCTTCTCTCTGAATAGCCTCGTGTAGCATTAGTAGTTTAGCACTAGCAGCTAAACTATTTGAAGTCTTAGGCTGGAAGAGCTGACAGAGAGTAAACCTTCTGATAAAGCTAATGCTGCTAACATAGAACTAACTGAATCCAGCAGATGCGGGCAGAATGAAGACAGTAAGGGCCAAGGAAACAATTCCAAGAGAATGAGGTAACTTCAGAAGAAGGCCAGCTCAGCAACAAAGAAAACCAGTAAGAAATCAAGAGACCACCAACCAGAATTAAGTGATTGGACTTGAGGATTGAGTGCTGGGTGGCAGAGGTATAACTGGAAGGTGAGATCTGGGGTGGGGGTCACTCTCCAGAGTCACCCAGCTCGAGCTGTTACCTGGGAACTAATGAAAGAGGAATTGGAGACTTTCACTCAGACTTTGTTTTTCAGTGGGATCTTAGGGTCGGACCCTGTTACAGTGGCTGGCTGTGTGAATCTGTAGCATGTACCACCTCAAAAGAATGGGTTTCTTTGAGACACTGAGCTTCACAGCATGTCCTGAAGATAAACTGCATCATATTGGTAGTACTGACAAAAAATGAAAGTGTGATTAAAAGTCATGCCCTTTATAATTTCTCAATTTTCAAACTTCCAGATTGACAAGGAAAGCATTCCAGATACTCTGCTTGCGTAAGGAAAGAAGTGACGCAAAACAAAACAGAGTTAAACCAAATACAGCATTACAGATGCAAGTAATACCTTGACTTATACCTGGAAGTATGTCAGAGGCTGTCTCATCTTTGGAGTCAATGGTAAGAACTTTCTCTGAGTATACGGTAAGATGCATTTGAGCTAATATTTTCCCTATGGAGCCTTGTATATAGTGCTGTGCATTGAGCAATTTGGATGTAGTAAAAAGGCAATTGGTTGTTTAAAGACCTGAATCTCTCAAGAAACTGGCGAGTCGGTCTTCTACAGCTAAAAAAGTATTCAAATATAGTATTTACCTCAACTGCAGCTGAGTACCCAGAATATCTGTAGGTGGCAAACGTGACTAATAAACGTCTTAGTCTGCTCTAAGAGAACATATAGAGCCTCTGCTACCTCTTCTACTTTTCTAGTTCAGCTAGAATAACACTTCTTCTATTTGTATTGTTCCTACCTATGACCCAAGTTGTGTTTGTTTAGTACATGCACAAGAGCAAAAGTAAACAAATGTGCCTCTGAGTGCAAGTAAGCATGGGTGGATGCTTATAAAAAGGAATTTGTGCACATATGCAAGCATATAGGTGTATTTTGTGTGTGTGCATAAAGGCAGGTTATTCAGATAAAGGAAGTTTTAATGGTTATATCGGTAAGCCACATCATGACTGAATTTTATACTAACATACATGTATCCATGTGCACAACTATGTCAGCAAATCAGTCTGCATAAGGAAGGTTATATGAAATAACACGTGCACACGCTTGGTTGTTTTTAGACATCTATGTAGGAAGGCAAGGACCTGTGTGAGTGTGTCTGTCAGCCTGTGTGACTGGGCACTAACCTGTACTCTGTGCCCAAGGTAGTGGTTCTTGGTGATGCCAAGTCAGTATGCACCGATGATATTCTGGGCGGGGGTCCAATTTTACATCACATGATAACTGTAGAAGAAGCAAAGAAAGGATGACAATGTCATGCATTCAGATTGCAGTGTCTGGCATAAAGGAATCATCTGCTCTGTTGTTTTTCCTTAAAGACAGTATTTTTAAAAACTTGCATTTTGAGGTCAGATGGTGTCTAGTGCAAGATCAAGAGCTGTAGAAGGTAGAGACTGCAGTATTTAAGGGAAATACAACTGTGATACTGTAATATCAAAGTGTATGATAAAGTCTACATAGATTAAGTGGAATATTCCAAAGACAGTATTTCTCTGGAAAAAAGCTGTATCATTTCTAGTCTCTGGATTACATTGCATAAAGATAAAAATTTTATTTGAATTCAAAATTCAGCTAGGTCTGACGAAAGGGAAATGGCCAGTCTTTGAAATGAAAAGACGTATGGGGGATGGCTCACAAGGGAATTTTTTTTTTAAATGCTCTCTTTTAGAATATTTTAGCTGTGAGATAAAGAAAAATCTGGATGCCTGAAGAAGTGCGAAAGAGAGGCACGGGATAAGCAGCAAGAGAAAAGTGCATAGCCAAGAACACTAGGAAAACTATAAAAGGTAATGTGTTCCTTGGTACTTTATTTGAACAAAAAATAAAAGAATAATACGTTATAACCACATGCCTTGAATTTGTATTAAACAGAGTTACATTACCCATGATTTCTCTTAAAAGTGAAATGAATAGTTTAAGGGATTTATATTGCTGAGGGTGGGGTCATGTGGGTTACTTATATAAACAATTCAAGAACAGAAAGCCTTTAAAGTTTGTCTTTTCGATTGCTAATACAGAACTATCCAGCTCCTTAGTTATCCCCAGATTACTCTGCAATTTTTGCCACAGGTTAAAACAAATGCTTTTTTTAAAAACAGGAAAGTGTCCTTCCTGCTTGACTGGCAAATGGCTGCCTCTGCATCTGTGTATCTTGCTCCATTAGATGGCCATCTAACTCTTAGAAATTATGGGACTGAATACTACCATTAACAGATATTGAAAATGTATATCTGTTTTGTGTGAACTTCCTTCAACTTGCCAGAATTAGTCTAGGGCTCAGATTCCCCAAACAAGACACCCTTTCAGAGCCCAAAGAGCTGTTCTTCAACATCTTGAGATAATTTTTAAATAGAGGACAAGCTTCTTACCCTGGCTTTGATGATGGTGGGCCGAGGATCCAGGATACCCTGCATTTTCCTCAGTGCGGGAACAACAAAGAGGTTGCAGGTGACAACAGCTGACACGGGGTTGCCTGTAGGACAAAGAACAGTTGGTGGTGACTCCCTCTAGATTTACTCTGTGAAATGCTGAAAGCGATCTCATGTTTCTACAGCAACTGCACTCCAAAGGACTCTTTAGAGTTTTTCATGCTATGTACAGGAAACAATACACTCAAGACTACAGTGGCATGTAGCAAGCACACCTGCTGCAAGTGACACTGGCTGATGGTGTGCTAGAGATACTATCGAGAGATCCATCTGAAAATCACCAGCTTACCAAGAACAGGATTCCTTGTCTAGTCTGAAATGCATGCAAAGCCAGAGCAATAAGAACAAAATAAATTCCTCCTGGTTTAGGCAGATAAAGATTTGTAGCCAGATGCCTATGGAAATGTTTATTCTGAATGTGGTGATTTCCCAAGCTGAGGCAGCACCCAGGAGGTTAAGCGACGCTGCTGCCCTCTCTCGGTTCCATGGTAAGATTATGCTAAAAAACCTCCCCATTCTGTGACATATTCCTTAGCACTCTTCATTTTTGTCTCCATTCCAACACTTCAGAGTGGATGCACTGACTTACATGTACGGAATATTTACTGGGAAGGTGGAGGGAGCTGTAGGAAAAAACCCACCCCTCTAGAAAATCCAAGGAAATTGTTGGATGGAAGAAATCATAACACCTGTACACTGGCAAATTCTGAGGACAGGAACAAGAAGGAACTCCTTAGTGCATCCCTGTAAGTCTGCTGCTTCTAGAAATTTCTGGGCAAACCTTACAGCTACCTTCCTTAGGGATGCCAACACAAGACACGGGTGCTGTGAGACATCATTATACTGCTTCACGTTTGTCATCTACGCACAGCAACAAAAGTAATCCACAAAACATCTTACCTGGGAGTGCAAAGATTATTTTTCTTACGCCATCAATATCCAGAGTTGCAAAAGTTGTTGGCAGGCTACGGAAAAGGAAAGCTCCTTAATATCTGCACTAGAGTTTGACTGAAAATTATTATGTTGTTATTTAAAACATTTTGCAAAGAAACCAAAACAGGATCTCTCTCTCTCTCAGCAGTTCATTCACACCTGCTGCTTATCCCATACTGGGGGTATAATCCTCTCTTTGTGATGAGGGAACAATTAATTCTTCTTGATATTCAGCTTTGAAGTAGACAATTCTGCTTCTAGTGAGGAAACATCTAAGAGCAGATGAACTAGTAATCAAAATTCTAAATCCTGTCTTCATGCTAGAAGCCAATTAACAAAGAAGTGATACTGAATTTATGCAGTTACGGAGCTGTATTTTTTTCATATAAGGCTCTCCAAATTTTTTGTAACATGAGTGACTCTAATTTTCCTTGCTCCACTGCCTAAAGCAGTAGGGACAATGGAGCAGTATTTCCGAGCAGTAAATGCTAGCTAGTCTGCAGATGAACAAATTCGGATACAGAGGCAGAGCTGCAGTCAGGAAAGACCAAGGTCTATCAGCAAAGAGCTCTCTCTACCTTTTAGAGCTGCTCCTGAGTGATCTTTAATGACTTCTTTGATGACAAGATGGAACCTTACATTAGCTCAGCAATTTTCAGATCAAGTGGAGGAATGGTAAATCCCAGGCACCACTCTGCAGTCATGTAGCACATCAAAATACAGGTATACAAAGAAAATTCTGGCCTCTCTCTTCAAATTTACTCAAGGGAATTTTTTCCAATATAGTAATCACAATTCATACCTAAGGTCTTTTAAGACAGAATTAATAAAACCTAAGACACATTATTTGCTATTGCACTAGAGCCAATGAAAATGCGAGTGCTTACATTCTCAGTAAGATTAGATGACCCAGTGTTTTGGTAGCAGTAAGAAATGTCTTTCTTATAGCATAAAATGAAAATGGATGTTTGGGGAAAATAAGATTTCTTGAAGCTTTTCTGGCTAGTTATTAAAAGTTTATTGCTACAAGTCTACAGAGGGATCACCAGAAGAAAGAATTATGTTTGCTTTCAAATAAGCCAGGACAAGAATTTGATATTGTGAATTCTCTAAACCAGGTTATCCATTCTTGTCAGCAGCAGATGCTGGAGTGCAGATTTCACTTTTGGGACTTCCCCACACTGGCTGTAGCAGTCTGACAGAAGCAGTGAGCAATTTCCATGCCTGGGCTACATCCAGCACAACAAGAAACATGCTTTCAGCTCACTCGTTCCTTTTACGGAAGGGAGGTGGTCGTAGCAGCAGCACAAGAGCCAAACCCACATGAAGTTCTTTACTGGATTGTATGCAGAGACAGTAAAAATATTCGCCTGTTTTCACAGCAAACACCCACTTTCTGCTCTGCTCTCTGGGAACAGTCATGGGCTAGAGGGAATCATTCCTCAAAGCTACATTTGGCCTTGTGTTACTGGACCATGCCAACCTAGCTTGCAAACAAGCTGCACTCCATGGTTAGTGAGGCAGAGCTGTAGACGTTGTTCCGCTACTGCACTGTGAAAGGGAACTCTCTCTTTTCAATACACGTAGTTTTCATTTTCTCTACAAAGCACACTTTCAGACTCATTAATTAGCAGTGCTACAGGAAAGGAAAGCAATGCTGAAACAGTGTTCTGAGGCAAACTAAACACATAAAAGGACTCTGTTTACTTTAAAATTGTTATGCTCAATATGCCAATTAGGGAAAACTTTGTAAATTACCTGTCATTCCACCTCTCTCAAGAAATTGCTTGTCTGTAGGATTGACTTATGCAAATTTTGAAGTGAAATGAGATGCTCATTAGGCAAATCAGCAGTTAAACATCCTTATATTTTCCGGTTATTTCACAACAGTGTCAATATCTGAGCTCTGTGACCACAGTGAAGACTGTGGCCATGTTTATACCATGCTGGTTTCTCCCCAATCCCCACACCTGATTTTGCAATATTAATCAGAAAAATATCTCTTACTGGTAAAAAGCAATCTCTCTGTTTCACCCATAAAGATGATGGCTCATCTGAATAGGACTGACTTTGCTTCTTTTTCCCATAGGTATCTACCATGTAGTTTACAGTATATTTGGAAAACTGATATCTACTGAAGCACTTATGTAGGATATTTGGCCCAATACAGCCTCCATCTATTCTGCCTAAGTAGAAAGATTTCTTACCCTGGTTTCATAAAAACTCTGCCAAAGTGAATCTGTGCGTGAAGATCAATATCCAGCACCTGTTTAAGATAGTCCTGTTTAAATTCAAAAAAGAAAATCGATTAAGTAACATCAAAGCGACTTACATCATCTAAGCATTCAATTAATTAATATCAAGTGAAGATGAAAGACTTTTCATATCCTGAAAGTGCTACAGTCCGGTGTAGAATTTCCAGTATTTGAAAGAAAGTATTTTCACAAAGACGACGTGAAGAACAGACTCATTTTAGGTGCCAAACCTGACTCCACAAGGACAAAGGAATAAATTTACTTAATAGTTAGCTGCAGCATCAGAATCTAAGAGGACTCCACAAATACCTACTACTAAAACATTTTCTATGTCAAAGATTGAAAAAAGCCTTTATGGTTAGAAGTTAAGACTTAAAATCATCAAGTTATTTAACTTTTGCCATGAAAGCTATCTAGCAGTAGAGTCAGAGATCTCCTAGTACTTTTGAAATCAATACCGTATTGTAGAAATCATAGTTTTCCAGGATACTGTAATGATTGTAATTTCTTAGGGACATGGTCTAATTCACAGTGGTCGGGTGTAACAGTCCTTGGAAAGGAAAAAACTGTGGTCGCCTTGTGTGTTAGTTCAAGTTAAATGATTTTGCAGAAACACAATTGATTCAGTTATTAAAACAAATTGAGTTATTTGTTTAGGCTTTATTGAAAATCTCTTTGCTCAACAATGTAGTATCCTGTCTGTTGTGCTTAGTAAGATTAAAGACACAGCACATAACAGTCATGTCTGAAGACAGACTTTGGAAGCAGCAAATCTGAAGCTCCCTTGCAGTTTTCCCATCTTTTTTTTTTTTATTTTTGTGTGTGTGCGTTCGAATACTTGGAAAGCAGCAACTTTTTTCAGCCAGGCATGAATTTTCAAGTATTAATTGCATTAACCCTGTTTTTAGTTTCTATTTACTTTTTGGATGTTCACAGTTATGTCATTAGAACTGTTGAAAGCTCAGCATCAGAGGGCTAACCATCAGTGGAATATAGAGCCTATTGACTTCATGCTGTTGCCTCAAATTCAGACTGGGGAGAAATCAGCCAGAAGGCATAAATGCTTGTAAGAGCATTCCTCAGTCCAGTCACTTCCTAGTGTTCCTGTGTCTGCACTACATTGCCACGTTCCCGATTTAAAGACCAGCACTTGTCCTTGATTATTTTTCTAGGAATACCGAGGACAATGATGGGATTGAAAGTAACTGGCACTGGTTTAACTAGTTATCCATTTTCATGATGTATCCAACAATATGATTTCTACTCAGAAAATGACAAAAACAGCACTCATGTTTGCCATCTCCTAATGACCATCTTTAGTATCTCTTAGTTATAAAAGGAGAGATGTTTCTTTTACCTGCCAAACTCACAGATTCAGCCTGGGATCAAAAAGTAATCTGAGTTTTCCTTCGCATAAGTCATGATTAATAAATGTCCTGCAGGTTCATCTACGCCCCACCAGCATCTGTGTATCCCTATTTTCTTTGATGGTTTTGGCACAGGGATTACCAACAGGAACTCAATCAACAATTCTGTTAATGATTCAAAAGGCAAATATATCAGCTCACTGTGTCTTGTATCTATTGCCTCCGTAGGACTATCAGGCGCAAAATGTGATAAAACTATTTTTGTAACAGATACAGCTTTGGCATATTCAGGAAACAGATCTGCTGAGTAAGAAAGAGCTATTTATATACTCAGGTTGCTTTGCTAAGTACTTTTAAAGTATCTTTATTCTATCTACATTTTACCTGCTCTAAGAATAGAAAGAAGTCTGTTGCCTTCGTGTGCTATTAACCAAGCACCCTCCTCATCATAATTACATAAAGAATTTCTTAAATAAAAACACATTTGCAAATCACACTCATCAAGAGTTAAAATCTTCCCTGTTGTACTATGTCTACTATAGTACAGTAATAAGAACAAAGGTAATGAGGATAGCATTGATGACTACTTTCTTAATTAATTTACATTTAAGTGTTCAAAAAAAAGTAAGATCGCTTTTAATAAACATTAATACAAAGGTAGAAGCTCTGATGACAGACTCTGGCTTGAAATTCTTACATATATTGTAGCAAGTCATACTTAAATGCAGCATACCTTTTCCCCCATAGATACACCTCCTGATGTAATGATCACATCAGCACGGCTGATACCCTCATTCAGTGCATTCAGTAAATCATCTGGGCTACAGAAAAGAACAGGCAAGCAGATTAGAAGCATGGAACTCTTACAAGTTGTAGTGTGTCTATGTGCACACATACAGGTGTATATACACACACCTATTTTAAGTAAGATACAGCTCTAGGATAATATCTTTTCCTTCTTCAGACTTCACACTGCTCTATTCAAGTCAAGAACTGCATACTCATCAAGTGAACACCACACTGCTTGGCACCTTTCTAAGAGCTTTGCAATAGGAACCGTGGGCTACTTTAGGCTGGGGCTGAAGAACACTAACACAGGTATCTAAAAGCATGTAATTTGCACAGTAGGGAACAATGCAAATTATGATTTAGATGAACTGACAGGAGTATATAAAGGGACCTGACACATTAAAATCACTGGCCACCAAGCAGGGTGCAGTACTACCTGTCTAGCTTATTTGATGTGTGCAAAAATGGGGGCAAGGCACCACTTCAAACTTCCATCAGTGAAAAACGGGAGTAAATCCTCTGTTTGTCTTCTCCAGCAAAGCCAGCTGTACATCCAGTTCAACTTGAAAACACATTCCGTCCTGTTCAAGTGTTTATTTACCTTCACGAGAAACAGTGTAAGGGGAGCTGAGATGTTCCTCCATACAAAGAGCATAACTGTGAAGGTGAAGGGTAGAAACTGAGTATATTTCAGTTTTGGTGTCTTAACTCTTTTCTTTTTTTTTAGATCTAAACTGGAAACTTCGAAGTGGGCATTAGCTATTTAACAGCAGTACTGATGCTAATACACATCTTCCAGGCATGCAGTAGAGAAACTCCGTAATACAGCTTACACAAGATCAAAAGAATAAAACAAAAGTGCTCCTACTTATATATCAAATACATATATGTGTGTGTGTGTATATATAAAATTAATTAACAAAGGAAAAAAACCCAAAGCAAATCCCAAATAAGCCCAAACTCAAACCAGGTGAGAACTCAATTCACACCTTTGTTTATGAGGGTAGTAGCATACCAGTGGAGTAGTTCATCATACAGTTTTTTTTTATTACACGTCATGTAAAAAGTTCAAGATTACTGGACTTGGTGCATTTTTTTAGTATTTCCAGTAGAATGACCTGTATAATACATCCATTTCTTTACCATCTGTACAATGCAAGACATTTAAAAATTCTACCACTAAAACTTTATCTGACCAACAGCACTGCATATCATCTTTAGATAGTTGCAAAATACATTCTTCTAAAATGAAAGATGTAATAGAAATTTTATGATAATAAACTGAATCATTATGCTCTTTTGGGTTTTATTCTGAAGAAAGGAAACATTTACAGAATTCCCTTCCTTGCCTTTCAGAAGGCTTCTCTCTTTTTGCTGTATTTGGCACATTTCTTTTTGTCACTCAGATCTAACTTTCTATCTTACTTGAGCTTCATGACTCTGCAATTAACACAAACACTCCTCGCAGGAGTCACCTGCTGTAATCTTCAATCAACACTGTAGCAAACATTTTCCTTGCCTTTAGTGGATTTAATGCAGAGAGTTATCATTCAAATTGCACATTAACACCTATTTGATATAATCAGATAAGAAGACAATACTTCTTGTTTCATTTGTTGTATAACAATGAATAGCTTCCCCTTTGGAAAGGGAATAAATAATCGAAGACTATTAACTTCCAAAAAAATAGACAAAATAACTTTGGCATCTGAACATAACAGGATAAAGGCCTGTGACAGATCACCATGAAGCTGAGAAGTAACACTCACTGTCTCAGCAGGTACAAATCAGAAGCTACATTCTGAAGCCCTGGCCATTGCTAAGGGCAGGATACTGGATTAACTAGACTAACAGTCTAATTTACTTGATAAGTCCTTTAAAATGTCTTGTGAAAATGCTATTCTTGGATTTTTTTCCTCCATGGACAGAACTGTAACAGGTGATCAAATATAATGGTGAATACCTTATTCAATGTGGATTTTGATGGGAAGTCTCATTTGTAGCTGGCAAAACGACTTTGTTTCATTTGGTGACTGAATTTCAAAGTCAGAGTGACATTGGGCACAGGGAGTGTGTTTTTTTAACATGCTGCAATTGATTAAAAAAATATACTCTGTATGTTTCAGATCACATCCTATCATCTTCTGTAAATCCAACTAAGAAAATTTGTTCTATAATGATTACATACAGTTTCCAAAACTATTCATATAGGTAAGTGAGCACAAATCCAAACTTTCTCTCAATAGTAGAAATCCCCATCTACAGCAGACTGTGCCTGTACAAATATTATGTGTATTGTACACATATTTTTGAAGCTCCAGACATAATGCTTTGCATAAAGAGTCGATGTACTTTTAACTATATCTTTAAATTCTCTGCTAATTTTGCCAGTCTGATAATCAGAGTATTTACTTTATTACCTCGATTTCCTGACCCTCCTTATTCAGTTTTATGGAACAGAATGAGCAGTATGATCTGGAAATTAGCTGGAGGTTATCTGTGGTATCGTGGCAGCATGACATGGCAGTTGACATGCCATCTGATTTCATGAGAGTGAAGAGAGGGCTTGCAGGACAGCAGTATACCAGAATAGGAACACCTTCTGGATTCATGAAAAAATTCTGATTATCAGAGCTAGTTTTGGAAAACTGTTATACAGCACTTGATTACTTCTGACTGAGCTGTCTTTGAACTGAAAAGACACACAGGAGCTGAAGAGCTTGAACAAGAAAATGATGCAAGCCTCATTAAAACAGATATCAGCCACGCAGAAGATTTTTTCCTTCATCTCTCTCAAAAGAAATAGCAACAGTACAGTCAAGACTGAAGAATTCTCTATGTTTTGAGTGCCATTTTGAAGTACCCTAAATTACAGTGTAATTTTCTCTTTCAAATAGAAATCAACATCTGTTTATTCACTTCTGTTGATCCTATTGTTGTGCTTCACTGTCATTAATTATAAATCTGTCAGCCTTTTCTGTGATACAACCCTTAACATCAACAGTTTGATATATGCAATTAAACTGCTCAGTTTTATAATTTAATTTGGAAAACAAATAACAACAAATAGTGATCTGCATCACCTACCACTCTTGCAGTAAAATGAGTGATTCCTGTGGAATCAAACTGGAACTTGTAGCTACGATTGACTTACCAAGTCATTTTCACAGTACTAAATCCATAGTTCTTACTCATTTCCAGGACCATTTCCACCAAGTTCTTTGCCACAGTAGTCTCATTTATTCAAATTAACCTCATTACCTGAGAGTCATTTCCAGTCCTTGTTGTTCCTATTACTGTTGGAGGACTAATAGAAACCTGTGTGACAGCTGTACTCTTCTATGCATCAGCCCATGCTTTTGTAAACCCAGGTATTCTGGAAACCTGTACTTGCAAAATCTGTATGTGCAAACCACCACAGTTAGCACCTCAAACCTGTGTGCTTTACAGATATATTGGACACAGATTCAGAAAGATATGCGTGCCCCATAATGCACCAGATGCACACAGATGTGTCTAGTGTGAGTACAAAAGCAGATCTGGGTAACCTTTCTTGTCTACTGTTTTACTTTATTTGAAAGCTTCTCAAGTATTTCAGTTACCTGCTGAAATAATTACCCCTTCAGACATGATTCCTCACAGATTCAGAGGAGCTACAGATTCCTGGACACATAGTGAAAGTGAAGTGCCAGCAGTGATCCTACAGCAATCACACCACAGACCAAAGCAGACCAGCTGCTCCTCTAAACTACAGCAGTTGACTGTAAACTTCAGAAGGCTACGTGCCACCTGTAGGTACCCTGAGCTTAGCACATTCTGGCCATGCCCACACAAACTGGGAATAGTTGTTTGTGCTAGTTTTGCATCTTATGAGGTCTCTTTTCTGCTAAATGGATCTCTCAGGAAAGATTTAACTAAGGTACAAGGAGCTGCTAGAAATTCCCCTTGTATGCAAAGGTCCCAATCAAGCTTCAAGTTCTACATCAGAAAAAAAACCCACCTCCAAAAGCTACAAAGAATTTACTGAAGTAAAACTTTCATCAAAAAACCAAGAGACTGTACTTACTGCACTCAGACAGAGACCTCCTCAAGCTCAGTAACATTTTTGTTTGAGGAAAGATGGGATATGGATTTGATCCTTTATGATTAACTCTCATTTTTCTTCTGGTGCTCATTCAGTTGAGGTGACAGATTTCAAAATGAATAGATGAATGCAGTTAGGCATAAAGACAAAGTCTGTCACCCACTTCGCACCTCATGGCCAAGAGGAATATTTTGCATATCAGTAATTTGCAGGATGCAGAAAACTGGCATGAATAGATGCCATGTTACGTTTAACCAACTAAAACCCAACTTCCATAGAATGTAATTTGATGAATGCATTTCAATTAATGTAATTCAATGAATGAATATTTGAATGTAATAGGAATTCTGTTTTGACTAGTATGGTTTTCTAAAGCAGAAGATCCAATTTTGATGATGTATGTAGGAACATATGGGCACTCTTCTGAAACTGTATTTGTTTCAAAATTCTCCAGTGTATTTCACCATGTTCTCATAATGTTTCGTCCTTCTACCTTCTGTGGCATTTCCCTGGATCACTTTGAACAGATGCAATATGTTTTCCCTAAGAATATAGGCCAGCTTGTGAGGAAAGCTGGACTAATTACAGTAGCTTTTTTTTTGGCTTGTTCAACATGACTACGTAAGTTTTGTCTGTCTGATAGCAATGTAAAAGAATCTGCCTTTGTTCCTTTTTGCTGCTCCTTTAATTGATGTTGTGGCAAGAACACTATTTTGCACAGTATTCTTTTTTATGTACATTTATGAACTCAAAAAGACTTTGATTAGAGGTCTTCAACTCTTTTGCTGAAGTTAGCATGAGCATATCCTAATGCCTTCAACTTTTTCTCTGTATCTGATTGATAACATGCCTTACTCCACTGTTTTAATGAACTGCTTCAGAAGCCTCCCACTCAAATATATGCCAGAATGACAAAAGATCAGAGAGGTCAGAGAAAGAGACAGCCATGGGAGTGCAACAGGGAAAGGTCCCATGTTGTAGGAGCCAGGTGCTTATGTACTGTGGAGCACATTCCTACATGAAGACATTACATTGTTGATGGTTGGGTCCTGTGTCACATTATTGTCTGCTGCTTGTGTACATTCATCTGCAAGCATTTGCTTGTGAATTGTAGCGATTTTTTTCTTCATCAATGCTGAAAGAACAGGACCAAAGCTTTGATAACAGTTGTCTTCAGATGCAGTGCCACTGTACTAACCCATGAGCACGTTATCTGTTTTAAATCAATGCTAGTGTGTGGCCACTGAATGTAGGAAGAACCCTGAAACCAGCTGGTTTTCATTAATTAATAAGTTATCCCTGGCTATTTTACTGGCTGAGGACAATGAACCTTGTTCTAATACTTACCAGAAATCCATTAGTTTTTCCAAGAAGATGGTTGGGATTTCACTGAGAAAGATAATAGCTTCTATTTTATCTTCCTTCTTATGAAGGAAGTGAATCTATATGGATTCACTGAAAAGTTTCCACTTTTGCAGTGGAAAATATTCAACAGTTGTAGCTGGGTTGAAATAGCATGACTGAAGATTATACCACACGATACAATAATCAATGCCAGATATTGCTCATCAGTAAAGATGCACCGGTGCACTAGTTAGTCTGAAGGGTAAACATGATTCTGCAATTATTTCTTTCCGAGCACTCATGAAATATGAGAATTGGTGCATACTGACATAACTGAAAATAAAATATTATGATTGATGTACTTAGTGTCAGTGCTTATATAAAGCAAACAGTGTTACAAATTATGACACTCGGTGACATGGTATTGTTACAATGGAATTTCTCACCTTTTCATTTTGCTTTAGCTGCAATTTTAACTAAGAGCAAACAAAATAAATTTTAAGTGAATTCACCCCCCCTGCAAACTGATGTAACTGGTATTGAACTACAGTTATGGATGTCTCTGACAGGCAGAAATGCAGACCCTAAAGGCAATGCCTCAAAATGAAGGTTTTCTCTGTAAAGCTCTACTTTTCCAGGATCATAACTTAGTCATTTGGAAAAATGTCTGTCCCCAGAAGAAAAATTACATGGAAGCCACAGGTCAGAGACAATATAAAAAGGCCTTTTAAAATTCCCTATCATCAGCTATGTCTTAAAACAAATAGTTATTTTTTTAGAAAATGTCAAATGAAATATGACATCGATTTTTGTTTACTAAAACATCATACAGAAAAGCAAGCTACAGTTTGCTAGAAAAAAGTGAAGAGAAGAAACAGAAAGAGAAAAGTATCCTGTTTGAGACCAGGAAGTCAATTTTTTGACAACTGTTAGTCAATGGAAGGAACTAGAACTCCATTTATCTCTACAATACTGGACTATATTCCTTCAAGCACAAATCTGGTTTTAGTGTAAGAAAATGCTCGCTGATTTTCTCCTGCTCTGAAAGCAGAAGCATCTTCTTACTGCTCGTGCTTTGGGTAAGCAAGGCTTTATTCTAGGGGCTGTTTTTTTTATGGATGCTTGCCCCAGCACTGCTTAGAAGAGCCTGAAGGCTCATTCAATGTGTCCTCTAGATTTAGGCTGTTAGCAATGATACATTAACTGAATTGTGCGAGTTATGCCAAGTCGATCACCTGCTGGTAGATTCCAGCTTCTAAGCAATTTCTGATAAAGCATAGTCCTATACTGTGTTCTTCACATTAATCTAACATGTTTTAAAGACTGCAGGTTCTTCTAAGCTAATTGCAGTTAAGTTTTTTGGGATATGTAGAGCACATTGTAAGATTCTAGAGGGTTGATTTCTTCTGTCAACTTTATGAGGAAAACATTTATGACAACCTGGCTTCAGCATGAACAACCTAAACAAGACCAAGTCTTTTGAAGGCTAAGGGTATGGCAGATTGATTCAGTAATGAGTACAGAAACTTGTTTTTCCAGTATGCAAAGCACATGTTAAGCTGTAACTCAATCCTCCAACCTTTTGTTATGAAAATAGGCACATTAACCTCAGTGGGGATCCTCACATGACTGAAGTTTTCAGGTACTAGACTTTGATAGGTCTTTCATTACTTTTCTGCCTATTTTTAATTCCTACAAGAATCAAACTATAGAAACTAGTTTTTGTTTGTTAACAGAGAAAATGACAGGTGCTTTACTCTCCCACTGTTACCACTCCTGCCCCTTCAGTCTGTCTGTGATAAGAGGTAAATTCTGTAAATTAATCTATCATCTCATTAAACAATCCCCCCGAATAAAACCTAGTATATAAGTTTACATATATTGTGGGAAAAAAGCACAGATAGTTTAGAGATTTCATGAACATTCCAGTTAGCCTGCTTTAGAGATGATCAGCATGGTAATGGTAAAACAAGTATGCAGGTATGACTGGAGAGTCATAACAGTGACGTCCCTAGAGTTGTACTCTGCTACTACCTTCAAGCAGGTTTCTTCCTAATTTCCTGTATTTTTAAAAGTGAAAAGCTTTGATGGATAAAGATATTTACTGCTACTGATGAGTAAGGTAAACATTCTTGATATTAATAGAATTTTAATTTTATCAACGTTGTGCAGCCATGTATATCTACGGTGCACTGGTGCATAAGAACTTTATTGACAAGGCAGTGTTACTTAATGGACAGAATAAAACACCATTTGCTTCTGAATGGCAACCACTGGTAGAATCCATGCTCCAGGCTCTGCACTAACAGACACCTTGTCGAGCCTGCCTGTGAGCATGCATGTGCCTCAACATCCCAAGTGTTTTAAAAACAGTGCTCACCAATCTGGTAGGCCTGTCTCCGCAGTGTTCTGGAAGCTCTGTGTCCCTTCTTCTTTAAAAACATCTGGCTTCCTGAGGGTAAAGGAAGCAGAAGGGGTATAATAAAGAGCCAGGGAAGGAGAGAGGCTCCTGGGGTGAAAGGGATGCTCTGTGCCCAGCTGTGTCCCCCTTGGTGGCTCTAAATATTCAAAATAATCATGGGAAATGCTTCCTCTCTGCAAGGCCAGCCAATGGGAAAGAAAGGGAGTGCATGGGAACACCCTTCTGTTATAGTTTGGACAGGCTTCTCCCAGGGATGAAGAGTGAAGTTATGGAAGGATTTAGACCCAACTGGGCATGCCAAGAATGCATAGTTCATCTTTCCTTTTGGAGTCTATAGAGAAACTTCTTTACTCTTGACTTCCAGACAAAGCAAAATGAAGTGTTAAATACCTGGACATTTTGGAAGGAGGACAACAGATAATGGGAAAATATTTGGAGATGGGCCCCACTGAAACATTTTTACTCACTCTTTCTAGCTTCTTATTCAGGAAATGAGTCTCAAGGCATATTAAATGTCACCTTCCTGACTACAAGGGGGAAAGGGCTGTATTTATCCTAATTTTATATCTCCATAGTCAATAAAGATGCCACTTCATTCATGAGAAGCTTCATACCCAGCTACCGTGCTCCAAGAAGCAGGATTAGAAAAAATGTCCAAAACTGAGAAAGTTACTGCTATCAGGACCTTATTTAAAACAATTGATGTTTTGCTATGAATTCCTATTTTATTAAGACAGCATATCCTTTCACATGTATTTCTTCCAGGTCAGTTTCACTGGGAAGAAATAATTTTCAGATAGTGTCCTTTGCAATGGGAATATGAAATAAGACAAAATCTATGTTTTTGTACTCTTAAATGAAGGACAATCAAATGTAAAATTAAAAAAAACTTCATGTGACATGAAGATTTATAAATGTCTCTTTTAAACTAAAATAAAATGTTCAAGATGGAAATGGACCAGGTCATGAATCGTCATTGCGCAACTTTTGAGCCCTTTCTTCTTCTCAGCTGTCTGGACTGTTAACAGAACCAACCTCCCTCCCCACTCTCCATCCCAGGCTCAGTTGATCCTGCACACAGCAGCTTCAGTCTGTCATTTCAAAGATCACTTCTGGGCACACACAGACCCTGTCTGACTGTTGAACGTGAGGAGATGACTGGGGCAGTGGCCTTCACTACTGTCACACTGTTACTCAAGCACATGGACACTGCCAACATGAAATCTAAAATCCTCTTCATCACCTTGCAAATCCATGTCTGGTTTCTCCTCATAGGTTGTCACATAAAGGGTCTGGCAGATCAGATGCATACTAATGTTGTTTGGAAGTCATGGAAAAATACTAAAACTCTTCAAGTTTTGAGTTTAAGTGTCCAATTCTTTTGACAGTTTCCCCAAGACAGCCATTTCCCAAAATGGCTTCAGCCCCTTGTTTGTTCTTCTGTTCAATGCCAGAGAACAAAGTCAGAACAAAAGGGTCGGTGTGTCAGAAAGTGACATACAAAAGACTTTCAGATTTCATAAATGATCCTCATTTCTGGTTTGTCCATCAACACTATGGACAGTAACTCAAAAATCAAGGACTTTTCCAGCAAGGTGCTGAACTCTAAGAGTACTCCCACTCTCGCCATCCCTCCCTGCACTGCTGGGGCTCCTGCAGCCTGGTCCCTTGCTGGAGAAGAACAGCGTGCACAGAGACAGGTCACCTTCTCCCACCTCCTTGAGCAGGACTGGTGCAGCCACACTGATGTTCTGTGGGCAGTTGTCGGAGACACTGGGTTCAGTTACCCCCATCTGCTGCTGAGTCCAGCTTGGGACTTTCCTGGTCTGGACATAATCACCATCTGGGAAGCGTGGGCTTCATATTTGCATGTTCATTTATATATCTGGATACACTTACATATTTGTATATAATTCACCATCTTTATTTTTATTATTGTTATTATTTTCTGTTTCATTAAAACTGTTCTAGCTTTTTCCATCCTCCAAATCTCTCTCCCTTATTCCCATTATCTTCCCCTGGGAGGGTGGTGGGGGGATAACAGAAAGAACCTCTCACCTGGTTACTGGCCAAACCTGTGACATCCTTTGAAGTCAGAGTTAAGAGATTATTCGCACCCAGAAGAAATGATTATGATAAATTTGACTGATTTGCTATTTAATATAGTTTGGGAACCTCCCTGAACTTGCTTCTGTTTGAACTATACATCACATTTAAATAAATATTCAATCTTGCATTGAAATTAGTATCTAACAAAGCATTTGACATAGTTTCCTAAAGACAATTACTTTCACCGTTAAAATTTTGCTTGAATTAGTCTGAATTAGTCTAGCTTAATATCTAGTCATTGCTGCTGAAATAAAAACTTTATTCAAGTTTATTGTCCATGTGGCTCAGTATTATTGGAGTGTAACCAAGTGATCTTGTAAGAGTCTCTTTCATGAACTAGACAGCCTGAGTTATGACACTGTTGGAGTATGTGGACCATCTTTCCACCACTTAAAATAATTTAATGCATCTCCTCTGAATTATATATATATACTGTTCTACAACTACTGTTGTCTTCTTGTCCTGGGAATACAAAGGTAAGGTCAAAAATAGCATTTTAATTCTACAGTAGACTCTTTATACATATGCTAGAATTTGTATTTAGCATATTATTTACTATGATTCTCAAATCTTCTACATCTTTATTTCTCAGGCTATAATCCTCCATCTTATAAATTTTACTTACATTCAGTCCCATATATAACAATTCATACTTGGTTGTATTGATAATATACTAATAACCAGTTTTCTAAGTGATCCATATTGCTGATATGGAGACCCATCTTTAACATTCACCACTCCTTTGATCTTTCTGTATCTATTCCTTTTGTTAGTTTCAATTATTTTCTTCAAGGGTATTAATAGTAAAATTTCAAACCTCAAAAATTACTCAGTGACTTGGGAACCCTTATTCTTATATATGATCTAGACATCAAGGAGGTTTATAGTCACTTAAGTGAATGATATTTTGGCTCCTAAAGGCTGAAGTTCTCTTGTGAACAGAACTTATGTCTCCAAGTATTTTTTAGAATGTTAACATAAGTCTCAAAAATAGACTACAGTTGTTTTTATCTCCTTCCAGCAAATAGTTACAGATTCACACCATTTTCAAATATAGAAGGATATTCATAGTATTCTGTTCTCTTTCTTATTTGCTTTTTAGTGTCATGTTCTACTACTATTTTATGATTCTATAAATGCTAATTCAGGAAGAAGTCCATGCTTCTGTTGAGGACAATTATGAGAATGACACACTGTTGTGCATTAGCTTTGCACCTGCCACTTCTACAGCATGGAATTTTATTATCTGTCACACTATGTAGTTTCCTACTGGTACAGAAGATCCCCTGTGACTTGCACCACCCCGTTTCACAACTTCTTTTTTTCTCCTCTGTTTTGGTTCAGATGTTTCTTTGTGTTTTCTGAATATTTGCATTAGATGAGATGACTTGCCACATATGAAAACTTCTCTGAAGTTTGCCCTAATGACTATCAAGAGTTGTGACAGATATTAAATATTTCTGCTTGAAAAGGAGAATCCTCTTCTTGGCAGAGCACAATGAGCAAGAGGACCTTCATATCTGAATCACCTCCAAACCATTACCCAGTGTCCCTGGATTCATTAGGCTATGATCACACTTTATAACACTATCATTCTTTGAGCAGATCTAGAACTGAAGTCCCTTCAGCAAAAACTAATATTGTAACATTTGATTTAAGGCCTTTTCTCTAACAAGTGTTTTCTTGCAGTCATTTGCTAAATGATACTGCTAATAATTCTGTTCACAGTGTATTTGATTGTACCCAAGCTGGCCATTAAACGGGTGCAGGGAGAGGCTAGAATTCTGTGGCTGAATTCTGTCTCTAACTCCGATTTTAACTCATATGATGATATATCTCAAGTTGATATTGCATGAGAAATTTTAGAGTTAGAGCAGTTTACCCACTCTTCTCCCTCCACTCCAGATATTCCATCTGAATTATAATACTGGTAATTACATGCAACCCACATGATCCAAAAGATTTAAATCTCTTTTTGGATGGCCAACATAAAATTCAAGCTGACTAAATCCTTCAATGAGATCTTAGTATCCCTTCCAAAACATGGAGGGACTCTTTCAAAGCCTTTCTTTTAGGGATATCATACAGTAATGCTGTATGCAATAGCAAGGGTGATTTTTAATGGGAGCTCTGTCAAACAATGTGATAAAAGAGATGTATACGAATGAGAAACCAATCACTTCTAATGTAGAAAAATCTCTCATATGCTGCTGATTTTATAACTATTCTGGTAAATTTTTACAGCAACTGAGCAGATAATGTGAATTTACTAAATTTTTCTCCTAAGGAGAGAGATACTCTTTCTCTCTCCATTGTGAAAACACAGGCTCATAAATGAAAATGCAGTTGAAAGCAGATAATGTTATACAAGTCTCCGAGAAAAATGATAAAGGAATATAAAAATAGGGAAAAGAATGCAGAGAAGGGGAAAACACACTATGTAAACAAAGGTAAAAACAGAGCAAATTGAATTCATTACATATGTGATCAAAATTCTTTAGCAAGTTTAATAAGAGAGTCTCTCTCATAGAAGGAAAACTGTCAAAATGGAAGATGTTTCTAAAACAGAGGCTCATGCTATAGCAGATTTTGCTAGGGCTAAACTTTACAGCTTTAAATAAACAGTGGATACAAAGAACAACTCGAATGAAATAACCAGACACCAAAATATCCTAATAATTAAGTTAATAGAGTTCAACCAAATAATTTCATAGACTATAAGTAAAGGAAATGTAATTAGAAGCCTTTTTAACTTGGCCTTGTTATATGAGACAACACTCAAAAGTACATTGGAATACCAGCTTTACCTGGCCCGTTGTTTTAGCAATTTTTTAGCAAGTGATTCTGTGATTCAGACAATGATGTAAGACAGAACACTAAGAACAACATCAGAAGTCTTCTTCATTTTTTTGGTTCTGCATTTGTTTGTTGTGTTTGTAGTTCTGGACATGGAATCTCTTCCATTTTTACCCAGAGATGTGTGCTTTTCAAACAGCTTGGTTTTTATGTACTAAGGACAGAAATAGAGAAAATCTTGGCTTCTAGTCAGACATAACTTCAGCTGTATCACATTTTCCAGGTTATTCTTTTCTGCTGTTGCCTGCTTCTAGGATTTTAACTATAGATTTTATTTGTATGCTTTGGACTTGCTGTTTTTCATCCTGAATATTGAGTCATATATACTATTTATGAAAACGGAAACGACGACAATCTCAGAAATTGTTAAAATGCTCCAAAAAGAAATAAAATATTGGTTTCAACTGAAAATACAAACATAGCCTAAGTGAGATCTGAGTGGCTAGTTCAAAATGTAAGTTGCTGGACAAACCATTTTCTTACCTAAACACATCTGAGTGATTCATATGCTGAAATGAAGTATACAAATACTTATCTTTAAGTTTATCTTTGCAAATACTACTCTAAAACAATTTTCATGCTTGAGCATTAGCTCTGTTAATATGACTGACAGAATTCCCAACCTTGTTAAAAAACTTGATCTGTTACAGCAACAGTAATACTCAATTGTGCTCCCTATTAGCTGCTCTCTCAAACTCCATTCAGTGCTTAAGGTATACAGCAAGTGACACTCCCAGTAAAATGAGTAAAAATTTACTCAATGTAAAATGTATAAACACAGAGACATAGAAAAAAAATATAAACACCAAATATGAAATATGGGGAGACATAGATTACAGTGATACTTTCGAAGAAAAAATTACAAGTTGTTAATTTTCCCTTCTGAAAAGTATTGCTTGACAGTATTTTTACTACATCTGTAGGTATTGCAGGAATATAAAAATCTCTTTTTCACTGTCTAGATACATATTATACACACAAAATAAACTGCACTTATAGATGAGCATATAAACACACAATCTATGGTTTAACTCCAGTAAACCATATAACAGACAGTGAAGGTTTGTTTATCTTTTCTATAAACATGCTAACTAAACCAACAAAACTCTACCCTTTGTAGGATCTCTCTAGTAAGGCTCTTGCATTTGTTCAAGTGCCACAGTACTCCATTAAATCAGCCATGTTACTCCGAAAGATATATACTGAAATATCCATATGGGCAACATTCTTTAGCTTTATTACATAATGAAATAATACTATACTTATTATTAAACTAATTTACATAAATTTTCCCTTTGAAACAGAATTGCAGATGCATTTTGTTGTAAATATATAGATTTGGCATATGAGTGTGAGAACAGCAGACTACTTGCTAAGACAAAATCCTGGTATCAGGTGGGGAAGATTCTTGGCTAAGACAACACTACTGAATTATTCTTTCAAAATTTACTGCAAAGTACAAAATCACTCTACAATTGGAGGCTCATTATTTCTATTCCATGAGCTAAGGTACCTACCTCTGCAGAAATGACTCCCCAAGCCTGAAACCAGAAGTTTAAAAAGAACTCTTTTTGCCAAAGTAATACTATCTCAAGACACAGAGAACATTTTAATAGTGAGAATTCAAAAGTACCTACCCCTCTCGTAACTCAAAGCAAAGTTGCAGACACTTGCCTACCTTTGACTGATACATATGTTTGCTGTCTGGTTTTCAGCTAGCATCCAGTAAGTAAAAAAGGGTCACAATACATATTTGTAAAAAATATAGAAAAGTAAAATGTAGAAACGTAAAATATATCTTGGGCCTTAAATCTTACTACAAGAAGGACTTGAAGTGCTGGAACGTGTCCAAAGAAGAGCAACGAAGCTGGTGAAGGGTCTAGAGCACAGGTCTTACAAGGAGCGGCTGAGGGAACTGGGGTTGTTTAGCCTGGAGAAAAGGAGGCTGAGGGGAGACCTTATCCCTCTCTACAGCTCCCTGAAAGGAGGTTGTAGCGAGGTGGGTGTTGGTCTCTTCTCCCAAGTAACAAGACAGAGAAGAAGAGAAAATGGCCTCAAGTTGCACCAGGGGAGGGTTAGATTGGCTATTAGGAAAAATTTCTTCATCAAAAGGGTTGTCAGGCACTGGAACAGGCCAGGAAGTGTGCAGGGAAGTGGTGGAGTCACCATCCCTGGAGGTATTTAAAAGATGTGTAAATGTGGTGCTTAGGGACATGGCTTAGTGGTGGGCTTGACAGTGCTAGGTTAATGGTTGGACTCTATGATCTTAAGGGGTTTTTCCAACCTAAATTATTCTATGATTCTATGAGTTTAGACTTGTTTGCATGAAATCATCACCTGGAATTAGAAGCATTCACAGGCAGGAGGTTTTTGATATTTAGTGCTATTTGGAAAAGCAATGGAGTTTTTCCAGGCCAGAGAAGCAAATAGGATGTCTGAATGCAGTGCGAGTACCCAGAAGGGTGTGTTTTCCCTAAGATCACAACCACTGCTGCAGTTGCTGTATGTCACATTTCCTGTATGAATACAACTGCATTTCCCAGAGCCAACATGTTGGTTCACATAGTGTAAAATGATGCAGTGGTTGGCCCGTTCATATGCTTTCTGTCAAACTAGTGATGTTTGCATTGAATCTTGAATCCTGTATTGAATTGACTGGTTTTGAAAGGAGCTGTTCCCTGGCAGTAACCTTGTCTCCCTGCTTGGGACTTTTGTCATCAGTCAATGTGAAATGTGGGTGCTAAAATTCACTCTTTTCCTTCTTTTTTTTTCCCGTTTCTTTCTGATCTGGCCTCACTTTTAACTCCTCACAAGGAATACCTTTTTCCTCAAACAGGTGGAGGTGAACCTGAACGACTCCCTATCAAACCAAGCCTGTCAGTTGGTTTGATACTCAAAATGAGAAACAAGAAAGTCTGTTCAAAGCCTTTGAGGCTTAATAATTGAGGAAATACATTATGCTGAGAAACTCAAGCCATGGATGACAGGCACTGCACAGTGTTGCAGATGAAAAAAGACCGAACACTTCAATCACTTATCCTAGAACTCTCAACAGGAGATGTGCCTTCACTGCCACTGGGAAACAAGGAGCAATCACTGTCAGATGAACGGAAAGACTGATCACAGGGTACTACTACTCTGTGGCAATCAAAGTAGAGAGACCAGTAAAGGAAAAAAAATGATTCTTTTAAATTCTTTGACATATTTCTGGAAATGCTGAGCAACATTCAGCAGTGGGGCCTTACTCAAAAGACTCAGAATCTGACGAGATTTTATAGTATAAATTAATTTTGGCATGGAAAATAAACTCTGAAAGAACCTTTCTTTCTCCCTTTATTGGATCAGAAAAAAAGTACAATTGCTGTAGCACTGTCTCCTCTTATGTGTATTGAGTATGGTGCTTGTGATAATACCACAGCAATAAATTCAATTTGCAGCAGTAACAGATGTTTCAACAAACAGGAGGCAAAACAAGATAAACACAATTCAATAAAAAAATTTATCAAATGATTCCTCTTCATATTAGACTTATTTCTTTCTCTAATGAAAAGGGTAAAATATGTTCTCCAAGATATGCCCTGTCACAACAATGTGACACTTGCTATGAGTGACATTTTCTGTGGTATTTCTTTTTTCTATGGACGCCTTAAAGTGCACTGCATGAATATGAAGTGACATCTTTACTAACATGTGGTACTTACTTATCTCCCACAATTCCCAAGTTGATTGTTGGGTAGCCATGTTCTTGAATTGTAGCTAGGAGAGTTGAACGGTTACTGTCCCGAATCTTTCCTGGCAAGAGGTCATCTTCAGGATTCAGTAGCTGTAAAACCAGAAACACTATAGTCAGTGTCCTTGGAATACTGCGCCTTTACACAACCAAGAATTTTCTTCTTCAGACTGGACAGGATATTCTTAGACATCTATCATAAAATATATGTGTAAAGTTATTTAGTGAATTTACATGGATAAGATATGTAATGTGCTTGTTTAGTCCAATCCTCCATGTTACTTACTTTGTTTCTACTCGTTCATGTCTGCAAAACCCTCTTTCTCTTTATGTGTACCTGGCTTCTAACCTCAAACATCAGAAATCAAAACACAAACTTTAAGTTTCCAAGTTATTGCTTCTATTTAAATGGTTTTAAAGGAACCTCATTGATGTTGTTAACCAGATTAAAAGGTATTAAAAGAAATTTTGAAATTCATTGTCTACTTATGACTAAAGGTGTTTTTTAAGTACAACAATCTCTACTGGAATAATAGACAACAGCTTAAAGCTTTGTTCTTATACTGGTTACCGCTTTGGATGAAAAGCTTTCTCTCAAGATAATATCATGGCAATTGCCTTATATGTATTACATATTTTGGAAGTTAAACTACTAAACATACATATGTAAACATATTTTACATATATCAGGAATTATTTTGTAGGACACAGAAGGACAACACAATAAGGAGGTTAATAATAATAACAATAACAATAGCAATAACAGTAATATAATACTGATGTATCTGTCAAAATTACAGCAAATAGGTACTAGGCAGTAAGGTAAGAATAACAGAATAAGGTAAGAATAAGGTAAGAATAACAGAAGCGGAGCATGGGTTAATTTGATGCTTTGGCTAGGAGCCTTATTTCTGTGAAGGTTTCCATAGGATATTTAAGAAACCCACTGTGCAGGATCTTTTTTAACATGATACAAAAGAGAGTATCATTAGTAAAGGACTCTTTAATGACATGAAAGAACCCTCAGTCATACGGAAGATACTATTCAGAAAATCATCACCTGAAATGCCCGTAGTTCTTTGGATTTGTTCTTTGGTTAGCGGTATGTTTCCTGCATGACTCACCCTATTATAAAATCTGGCAAGATTCTGTCCCAGCAAGGCTGGCCTCAGCCAACAACAGTACCCAGTAGTCCCAGAGTAACCTTCACTGGAGTTGTGGAAGTTGTAAGGACACCACCAGGTGACAAAATTCAACATATTAAAAGTTTTCAAAACCTTTCAAAATTCAACATATTCAAGTTGTAGGAGAATACAGCTATTGGGTTTATGTTTGTGTCTGGATTTCAAAAAAGTTTGTCTCAAAGGACAGTCAAAATCATAGGTCAAACTTCATGCTGTCTTTAAACTCCAAACTGACTTTATCTCAACCCACAAACTCTTTTGCTTTTGCTCTTCCTATTTTCTCTCTGTCCTGCTGCTGGGGTCAACCTACAACGTATGTAAAATTACTAAATTAAGTAAATCTTGAACCTGATTTTTCTGATATTGTTAAGACAAAGCAATTAGAGAACTGGTCTGAAGTTCTACCAACAGGAGATTGGCTGGATTTCAACATGTGCTACTATTAAAAAAGTATTAAGGCACAATACTACAGCAAGGCATTTGGTAGTACTATTCTGTTTTCACGACAGGTTACCTGCAATTTGCACCAAGCTATAGAGGAATGTTGCTCAAAAGAAATTACTCTTCTAGGCATGATTTGCAGTATGAATTACAACCCTGACTACCCATCATCTCCTGGTGGCAGGAGGAAAGCAGCTGCTACATGGTTGGATACACTACCAAAATTTTGTCTAAGACAGTGTGTGAGATTTGTGAGGGAGCCCTCGAGGGAGAAAACACAAGCAGCTGATTACAGGTTGACCACTCACAAAAATACCTCATGTCAGCACAAGTTCCAACTCAAAAAGCGAGTCTACTTGGGAACAAGGGTGGAAGTCACTATCCAAAACACTGTCCCAAAGAAGATACAGTAATTCAGACCTTGATTCTAAACATACTTTTCTTACCTCATTCCCTGTTGACATGACTGCAACCACTGGAAACTTGTTAACTTCTACTTCGGTTACTCCAACAGTTGCCAAGAGACCAATCTCAGAAGGACCCATGTGGGTTCCTTTAGCCAGCACACATTCACCTCTTTTAATGTCATGTCCTATAGGTCTGAATATCATAGCACAGAGAAAAAAAAAAAAAAAGAAAAGAAAAAAAAGAAAGAAAACCAGAATGAGATTGAAAGTATCTTCCCTTGATTGGTCCTGCTCCAGGTGAGGAGTGCCCAGGGATGTTCATTAGTCAGATTGTCAAAATATCAGTACTAGTTATGGTTAAAAAATGACTATAAAAATCACCAGCCCTTCTATTCCTGACAGGTATTTTACTCTTTATAAAGTAGGCTGTTTACAGACCTGATATCTTGGCCTGGTCGAGCCTGCACCAGGATTCGAACCTCTAGTTCTTCAGTGCCCTACAAAAACAAGGAGATCAAATACGGTCAGCTGGCTATTCAAAGAAGATTAATCAGCTTTAATTTCTCAGAAGTCTACACAGCTTAACAGTATTCATTACACTGAGACCTTATGGTTTAAAAAGAAAAGTTGTTCTCTTGATCTGTGTGTCAAGATTGTAATACAGTATGTGCTAAAGCTGAACATCTTTATAAGAAATTCCCTCTTTGATGAGCTCACTAGGGAAGGACCAGCATTGAATACCTAGTTTTACCTTCCTTTTTTATGAACCCTGTGTTTATGTATCTTTCCTATGTTACATTGTCTTTGTTGATCTGGTATCCTGAGTAGAGGCTTTCCACTCCTCTCAGTCATCTTGATCCACTCGAACAATTTTAAAGATGGCATTTCAAAAAGACCATTAGTCTAACAGACAATATGTCACTATGTCCACAGAAAGGTGGGAAGAAGCTGTGTGCTCTAGCTGTTTCAGGATTTTCATGTAGATTCCTGTAGTGGAAACTCCTACTTGAGAGCTTTGTACAAACCAGAAAGAGGCTTATTCATCATGTTTATTTACTGTGAATGAGAGACAGTGGCCTGAAAAGTCTGATGCTTACTTTAATATTTGTGTTTATTTCTTCAGAATTTCAATGGTTTGGTTATTCCTTCAATGCCAATAAATAGCACACGACCTGCACTGTTAATATTTAATTTTTAAGCCCTGGGATGATATATACACTCAGCTTTGAGATAGTGTCAGCCTGTCAGCAGCACTAAATCTGCACTTAGTTAGACTGGAGCAGATTTTTGTTTTTACATTATCACATAGTGCCTCACCTTAAGTACCTCAAAGTTATAAATTAGGCAACAATACTACAAGACAATCAAGGCACATCACTGTCATTTGGAATTTTTACAAGAATGATAATGTCACACAGGACACTGGGACTTGTCTCTTCTTAAAAGTGACATGGACTGCATTTTCTGAGTTCAAACTAAGTGTTTTAAACTAAAGGCCCCAAAGTTAAATTTAATGAACATGTTGTTACAGATTATGATTCTGTTTACCTACTGTGAAAATGGATAAATTTAACCCCCTGGAAACCAGGAAAAGACTAGCAAAAATTATTAACCCGGAAAAAACTGATTTATCACAGTATTTTCAAAATGTTTTTTAAATCAAATTCTGTTTCTTTTATACCTGTTTCTTTTGTATAAAAGAAGAGACTATCTTTGGCTGCTGAAGCTATAAAAGACATTTTAGATTCGTGATGAAAATCTGGGGCAACAATTAGTCTAAGAATTATTTTATTTTTATGACACTCTGGGGATGGTTGGCCAGTCATGAAGATTTGAACTTTCCATATCTTTGATAACATTTAAAGACAGCTAGGAAGTTTGTAGGGAATCGAGAGGAATGTCAATGATACACCTGAGTAATAGAAAAGGTCCTATTTAGGACCTCTGGGTTAGGGCAAACTAGAAAAAAAAGGCTTTTGAGGAATTTAGTAATCCCAGGTTTGAAAAGCACTGTGGAAATTGTGACTGTGGACAACATGGTGATGTGTGGAGCCTGTTATCTATGGAACTGATGGATATCCCAGAACACATTAGGAATACAAGATAATTCAAGGTGGCTAGATGTAGGGCTTGCAGGGAGGTGTGGCATTCTGCTGAGAATATCTTCCATTTAGTGTGTATCAGGCAGTAATCTTGCTGTGTATTAACACATTGTGAACTCTGTCTGAGTGGTTTACTCTGATGGTTAACAGCCAGCATCCATACTGATACACTGATGCTTGGTCTTGATGTAGGATCTAACTCTTGTTTTGGTTGATCACATTGGCCTCCTTTTTCCTACAAGGTGACATAAAAACTCAAAATGAAAAGAGTCTAGACATGTTTTTCCAGGATCCTTCTCAATGATTGTGTATTTGGCAAGCTGATGAGAACTCTTCCTGCTGGATAGATGTAATTCCTTTCAGGCCTGTGACTTCTACAGTCACCTGGAGAATGCTTGCTATGATATTTAAGTACTGCTACCACAATTAGAGGTCAAGGAGCTCCTTTTAAAAGTACTCTCTGTCTTTTCAGAACATTTTTCAGATGTTAGAGATTTCATTTGAGTTAGATCTCAGCCCTGAGGGAGTTCTTAACACTAAAAAAAAAAAATATTCTTGAAATATGTAGCCACCAGGCATGAAAAAAAGAAGAGAAAAATAACATATTAATTAAACCATACTAATTATTTACATACAGGATTAGCAGAGTGGCATATTCAACGACAATTAGAAACAGAAGGCAGCAAAAGGAAGCTAAAGGTGACTGACCATTTGCTAAAAAGTTCAGTTTAAGCACAGAGCCAAATAATCTGTTCTCACATGCAGTGGAGAACATACACAGAAAAGCTGGAATCCAGGAAGACAGTTACCCAAAGAAGTAGAAAATAACAGGTTATCATGCATGTTGCTTTGCAATGTGATAGTCCTCTCATGACGAGGTCAGCAATGGCCACAGAAAACTTGCTCAAGTAAGGCTAATGGAATGATTAACAAGCAATGAAGGCAGTGGTGTATTTTACAGGAAGATAGAATCTTCACACACACATCTGTAACCTCAAAGCTGGACTGACTCAATAAATTCTCCATGAGGAAGAAGGCCCGCCTAGACAGCTTGCTGACTTCATCAGATGTAAAAACCTATGCAGTTACAGTAATAAGGCACGAGAAAGGATTATGAGAGTATGTTTCAACTTTTGCTGTCTTCATCAGCTTTGAACACTAGAGTTCGTCTGCTTACACCCCAGCTGCAATTGCAATGCTAGCACAGAGCTATGGCAAAATGGAACAGCTTGTCAGAACAGCATCAGAGAAGCAAAGGCTAATTTGAGCAGAGAACCACGCAGACACTTCATTCCAAAACTGAACTTGTAAGTTGTGTCAATAAGAGACTTATCTTCTTGCATTAAAATCTGTCAGATGATGGCAAACATGAGGACGGTGCTCTGAATTCACAGCTGGGTAAGTGAAAGTAATGATCCAGAAGGAATTCTCTGAACACAAAGGAAGTCTAAGACAGACTGGAATACAGTTGTCTACAGGCAGCCCCTGTGCTTCATCAAAAACCACACTTTACTTTGTTAAGACAACTGTGCATACAGAATTAATACTACAGTATGCGTATTCCTTCTGTGGCATTTTGCAGCATCTGTAAGGTAGAGTGCTAATATGATTTACAGGTCTGAAACATAGTTAAGACTATGTTCTGGGGGAATATGCACCATTGCCTGTTTTTCAGCAGTCTTAAATTCAGTAATTTTCTCATTTTAAAGGAGCACAGAGGTCTATTGAAGAAACTTAGTTATGGTTTAAAAAAATTGCACTTGCTTTCCCTGTTACACAATAAACCCCCTTATTCTAAATATATGCATTTTTTGAAAGGTATGTGCACAACACATATTCTCCAAAATTACCTTTGTTGAAATGAGACCAACTTTGATAATACAGAACCATCTTCATAGAACAGTTCAAAATAATCCAAGTCATCCCACAGATTTTGCAGCACTTAAAACAGTTCACTTTTGCACAGAAAATCATATTCAGCTTTAATTACATCAGTGGCAATGCTGTACTGTAATATTTCAATGTATTACTCTGGGATCAATGTGTATTTTAAGAAAATTTTTCCCCTTGCTACTCTGCGAGTTTAGAACTTTTAAAGTCCTCATCTTGCTGAGTTTCAGGATGATCCTGAAATATAAAGGAGATGGCTCTACTGCTAAATGCAAACTCAGTAGAAAAGAAGGAAATATAATGTCTGATTGCCACTATGCTATGTCAATACACATAGTGAATACACTAGGCACTCATATGTGAATACACTAGGCACTCAAATTGGACTGTAGTTATGGCTCTCCAGGAGGCAATTTGCCTTTCACTCAAACCATGCTCCCAAATACTTTAGTGTCAGCATTCAACAACTGTGATGAAAAATCAATGTTGGGACAGGCAGGTCTGCAGTACTGTTATCATAGCCTGAAAAAGAGAAGAATTGCCACTAGGAACTGATGTGAAAATCCTCAAACAACTGAGATGAATAGAAGAGCTTTTCTGTAGGACTATCTTTCATATTTGCAGGATTGTATCATGAGCCATTTTCTGCTGCACACAAAAGAAAATTGAGTTTTAACTTGTGACTCACATCATCTGATTCCCTGATGAGCTCTGTATCTTCCACTTGCACCACTGCATCAGCACCACATGGAATTGGAGCACCAGTTGTAACACGCATTACCTGACCTGGCATCACAGTCTGAGTTGGCTGAAAAACAGACAAACAAAAATTAATGTACTTCTGAAAAGAAAAATTTCAAACCTTTATGGAAGTAATCTTAAAGACTAACATGCTTATTTGTGGCATGACTCTTGATATACTGCTAGTGATACCAACACGTATGAACTCCATAGAATCATAGAATCATTATGGTTGGAAAGGACCTCCAGGTTCATCAAGTCCAACCTTTATCCCATCATATTCCTAACCATTAGACCATCAGACCATGGCCTCAGGTGCCTCATCAACCTGTTTTTTGAACACCCCAGGGACGGTGACTCCCATGTATTTAAAGATCACTAGATCATCAGTTATGGCTTTTATTATACTGTCACATATTAGGTGGCTTCAGATTTTCCCCCTTAGATTTCTATCACAAGATTAACTTTCAGAAGAAGGAATATACAGATACTCTGGTTGGCTCAGAAAAATAACTGGCTCAGGAATATAACAGGTGGTCACCTTCTAGAAACTGACATGAGCAAATCTAGTAGTCCTCTGTACATAAATATTTTTGCGGAGTGCTGTGGTCCCCAGGGTTGAAATTTCTTTCCTTTGGTTTGGTTGGGTGTTTGTTCTGTTTTGTTTTACCAGCACACTATATACGGAAAACCAGCAGCTTGTAAGTAATGGAACCAGCTGCTTCATTTTAAAACAGATTTCCTCATACTGAGAGACAGCTCTACACTAGCTCACATAAAAGTATCTATCTTTGTGAGGGTCAGTTTAGCAATGCCTAAAATTGATAATATTTTACAATTATGTAAAGTCACAGTACATGACAAAGTTTCAGCAGAAGCAATATAAAGAATAGAAAAATATCAGAACAACATGATAAAACAAATGACATGGTTTTAATAAAATTTCCCACCAGGCAGCCTATTGTATTACACATTTTTCAAAACCCAGAGTAAAATTTTAATTTGACTATAACCACTTAAGAAATAAATAACTAAAAGAAAAATATTTGTAAAAAAATTGCAACTAAAAGAAGCTGGTATAATGACTGAGATTTTATTGCTGCAACAGGAGTGCTTGTTCCCCACAGCACTTAAGTAAGCTCAACTTACTTAGGCTTTACTGTTATTACTGGACATGTGCTATACACAGATCAACACAGCTGTGATCAGACCAACATATTCTGTATATGTCACATGTGTAATTCATGTGCAGATTGACTCTATATTCCATGTGCAGCACTGGAATATATGAGGGACTTCTCTGTCTGTGGTTAGCGTGTATTTGATAGCAACCCACAGACCTGCAAGCAGTACTGCCCAAGCACTACTACCTGCTTCCACCCAGCAGTCATTTACTCCATGACTATTGACAGGAGGTTGTTAGACATCTGCAAATTCTAGACCAGTGGCCAGTGTTTCAGCTGTGCAAAGCTGTGTTTGCCTTGCCCATTCTTCTACTCCACTTCAGCACTGTCATAGCCTCTGAAATGTATTACTTTGAAATGTGTGCATTTCAAAGGTTGCTTGTTGGGACAGAAGCCATAGGGAGAGAGGAAATGGTTTGTATCTGCTTTACCATAGTATGACAGTGCCCTATGTCTCCCAAGAAACAACTGAACCTGGAGTTGATTGAATCCTGACCCTTTTCTAAGTGTAACGGAAATCTAACATCCTTTGAGAAGAACATAAATAAAATGCTAAAATAAGCTAAAAAAATAAAATATCACACTTGCCGTATGTCACGGTTAGTGTGTTTTTATGGCAAGATTCATGTTATCCTAAAGTAAGTATCTGAAATAGATGACATAAAAATAATACTTTTTTTAAAAAATAGCATTTATTTCTCACAACTGGCTGTACAAGGAGCTGTGGATGAAGAGCTGAGATGCTGCCATTTATACTGAAGATGCTTAAAAGTGAAAATAATCTAGTCTAGTGTGTTATTTTGATTTTTATGAAAACAAATATTGCAACTGCTTGGGCGAGGAGGTTGCACAAGATTGACCCACTGTGGTCCTTTCCAACCTTACCAATTCTGTGATTCTGTGAAAAGGCAAAGCTCATGCCTTGGATTATGGGAGCTCTTTTGCATATTGTTGTAGATATAGTCTACAGGCACATTACAAATAAGTAACATTGTTTTGAACTTACTGACATATTGATGTCTTCAGTGACAATTTTTAGAAGAAAAATGTATTGCATAAAATTTCTCCCATTTGAAATTTAAAAGGACTCTGCCAGAAATTAGTGTCTGCGGTGATAAAATGCACTGTAACTATCCATGCTTTTGAAGTTTATTACTAGATGAGTTATTTTTTTTTAGTTGTAATGATGTGAAACATTTAAACAAATTCATGATACAATAACAATTACTTTTAGAATTGGTTGCTCATATATTTAATTTCCTTTTTGTCCTTTGAGAATTTGACCAGATTAACTTTATGAGTGAAAGTCAACCATCAGATTTGTGTGTCAATCTCCAGGGTTGTGTTCTTCTGTGCTAGAGACTATGAAGATAAAGAAATGATTCCTTCCTTCTCAGAAAGCATATTAATGTACAACAATTTCACAGAAGCTCTTTTAAAGGCCTTTGAGATCTCACACTTGGAATGGGGCCGTACTGGGTTCTGACCTTTGTCTTTATCACTAATCATTTGTTTCATGTTAGTAACTGAATACAAAACAGAAATAATCTATTGCCCCATTTCAGGCAGTTTTCTTGCACATGATTACACCACTCCTGTGCAATTTACAACAATCCATGCTTCTTTCTGTAAAAATGCCCAAGTTAATGGAAAGATGAAAAATGTCTCTTTTCCATCCTATATTATAGCTGCTTAGTCACAATGCCTCTCACAAATGTCTTCAGGAAGTCTTCTAGGAAATGCTGAGCTCCAGCTATGCAAGTTTACAGGAGGAAAAGAATTGCTCCCTGTGGTTGAGTTTTTCACACAGAAGCCATGTAGATGGTTCGTGACTAGTACCTTCAAATGTGCCCTAACCTCCCCAAAGCAGGAGAGTGTCTGAAATTTTTCCTCAATACAAAATAAAAAAAACGTTGTTAACATAAACATGACCACCTGGAAATGGAATCACAGAATCACAGAATCACAGAATTCTAGGGTTGGAAGGGACCTCGAAGGATCATCTAGTCCAACCCCCCTGCCAGAGCAGGGTCACCTAGAGTCCAAATCAGAAAACAATACACCATTTACAAATTGATGCAGAAACGTCCAACTTGGCTATATGGCCTCTCTGCAATTCTCAGTCCCATTTTCTTCCCCTCTATGTAGCATTTACATAACCTTTTTCCTTACAGGAGGAGCCAAATCTAAACCTATTTTGCACTCCCTGCTGTGAATCATTCTGTTAATTGGTCTGTAACATGAAAAGCAGCATGTTGCTGCTGAGAGTGACTGAAGGGTGAAATGAGACTGAGGAGCCTTCCAAGGGTATAAATAATTTCTTGGGAAGGAGATGAACCTGAAGATGCATTGGCCCAAGAAAAAAACTGACCAATTATTCAGAGGTCAACAGCCTCATTTTTCTAACTTGTCACTGGTATTTCCAGAATTATTCTCTCTGTGTGTGCCTCCTCCCACCCAATTTTTGTCCCTTGCCAGAGATGTTTCCCATTCTCATTAATCTGAGAGGACAGACTGTCCCTGCAGAGAAACATTTCTGAGCTCTTGAATTTTGTAGGAGGAAAGCAAGCTCCCATTTGCCCTTTTATCCTTTGTACAAACCTGCTGAACTGTTTAGGACACTGAAACCCTTTAGACCTGTGGGCACACCCCCCATTAGACACACCTTCAATAGTACTGTTTTTAAGCACCACTGTGTTGTTATATTTTTTAACTAGCAAAATGATTATATTGATGACAGGTGAACAATGATAGGAGTGATAATTCATCAGGTTGCTCTCCTGGTTCTTGCTATTTCATAGTGACTATAAAAAGGGTTGTAGAAATAGTTGCCAGTCTTTTGGATTCTGGATTAATGCTTGAAAATGCAGACTGAAGGGCTGAAAATCGAAGGCAGGTAAAATTAATTAGGTTAATTTTGTTAGTATTTAAAGTAATTTTACATATTTTGTATAACAGATTAATTAATCTAAGTTCATGTGACTATCAGTATTGAGAAGATGTCTGTTATAATAAAATATAATTTGCAATGATGGATGGGAACTACAGCAAAAATTATTTTCATAGTTCTCTGTATCTATCCTGATTAGCCAAATTAAATGTCTACTACACATTTAGAGGCAGTTCAACTCCACTTTTTAAAAAATGGAACAATCCTGCAACTGCTAATACTTAAAAAACCTGAAACAACTTTTGATATGCATCTATTTTATTAAAGAATTTTTTGTTTAGCAGTCAAAACGGCCACACTGTAAAATCCTCATTAAAACCAATCAATCCTTTGTTTTGCCTGTTACTTATTCCATTTCCGCATCATTTCACATACAATACACAGAATTACAAACTGGGACCTGAAATAGCTGGAGAAATATTTTGGATTAACCCATGCTCTCCTGAAAAGAAGATAGCAGATACAATTAAATTGACATAAATTGACAATAAAAAAGTGGTTGAATGCAATTGATTTTTTTCCTATCACCCCAGTATTAGTACAGGAACTTTATCAAAGGTACTCTTGAGTTTGAGACCAAATCCCAAATACTGCCCATTCATGAATATTTTATACAACACAGCAGGTCACCAGGTCATGGATGCTGCTCTGACTTACTCTTTAACTCAATCCACAGATCTGCTAAGGTGCACAAACACTCTTGATTTAACAAACTGAAAAGGAGCAATACCGCAAACTAGGCTGCTGTCAGGCTTCCTCAAGATTGTTCTGATCATTACCTACCTTTAAAGGCTTCATACACAATTCTTACTCTTTGTTTTGCAGGTATCTGTGTGAAATATGCAAGCAGCTTGTGGAAATAGTCATTGGGCTGACATCCCTTTTAAAATCTGTCAGCAAGAATAGTTCAGATCTCGCTTTTCTCTGTTTATGAATTGTAATGCCACTAGAAACCTTACGTCCTCTGCCATTGTAATAGGGCAGAGCACTACTGTATGCTCTCCTTTAGGATATGTCAGCACAATGCCCTGAAGTATTTTGTGATATCCTTGTTAGCTCCTTATGTAATTGTACGCCATCAATTTCTGAAATCATGTCCCAAGGCACATGGCAGGAAGCTACGTACAGCTGTGTCCTACTTCATGCCACCTCCTAGAATATTGAGTTTTGGAGCACTAGGAAGGCTTGCAGAAATACAAAGCAGTATCTTACAAAAGAAAAATACATTAAAAAAAAAAAGAAAAGAGAAAGAAATTATGCTCACCTGCTCACCAGCCTGGGATTCCCCTATGATGAATCGGTCTCCTGGGCCATCAGCAGCTGTTAAGACAGACAATACAAATGGTAAAGGCTGAACCAAAGCAAATGATGGCATTAGAAATTAAGAACAGGAGAACTGAAGAACGACCTAAGATTCAGTTCTTCAGTGTCAGCATGGCAGAGGTTATAGAAGTGGACAAGTGTAGTGGTGACAGACTGTGTAGGTGACCATACAGGTCTGGCATTCTCTGAAGAGCCCTAGGGCTAAGATAATGCAAGTTGAACTGCCACATTGGAAGTCTGGGTTCTGCTACTTTCTGTAATTTTAGGAGGTGGCACTGAACTATTTTCCTTGTATCTTTCACTGAAGCCATTCTGAAAATTAAAAGTCAGAGATCATTGATTTAACAAACTGAAAGTCTCCAAAACTTCTAATTTAGCCAAATCTGTATTTTTACAGGGACAACAAAGGCACCATTACTAACAAAGTTTAAGCTTCTGCCTGCCTTAAAGATCTTTCAGCAAGTTGCATTAGTGGTATTATAGGTTCTACCATGGTGTAAGGCACACGTAGAGCACAAGCAACTCTGTTCACACACAGCATGCATGCTACCAACAGTGTTCAGACAAATTGAGTTCATACGATCATATTTAAATGTTTTTTTATTAATTTTAAATCTGTAACTCTCAAAAGTTGATTTCCCAGAGATGAAGTCTACTCAATGACAACCTGTATCTTAATAACTTCTGTTTTATTTCAAAAGCTCTGAATATACAGCAGTAATGAGAATAACTGCTTTCAGGAAGGATGCCCATTCAGTCTGTGTAATGATTTATCACATTTGTACTCATACATCTACTGGAACTCTGCAGATCATGATCTATAGTACTTAGTCACGTTTGAAGACTAATGATTAACTTCACTTTAAAAGTCTATCAAACAGCCTAATTTAAGAGCTTTCAAACAAACTCTAAAATAAGAAAGTGGAAAAGAACTACTCAACTACTTGTCTTTAAATAATGCATGTAAGACTACATGTTGTCAGACCTTCACTGAAAAAATGCACTGGGATGATCCAGCAGAAGAGAAAAAAATACTGAATAGCTAAATTATTTTAAACCTGATAAAATGCTACTGAATTAGATTTTATTCCCTCATTAATAATGATATGGAGACAAAGTTTATAGGTGATGTACAACTGATACAGCTTGAAAAAAGTGGACAAGGTTTTGAGTGGACAGGTTTATGTGACTGAAAGCCAATACTCTATTTTTCTGTAAAAAATATCCATTAATGTAGTCAATATTATTTCTGCCTACAAGGTTTGTTTCTATTATCCTGAGGTAACAGGTCTACAAGAACAATTAGAATAGAATAGAATAGAATAGAATAGAATAGAATAGAATAGAATAGAATAGAACAGAACAATTTCAGCTGGAAGGGACCTACAACAATCACCTAGTCCAACTGCCTGACCACTTCAGGGCTGACAAAAAGTTAAAGCACATTATTGAGGGCAGTGTCCAAATGCCTCAAACACTGACAGACTTGGGGCATTGACCACCTCTCTAGGAAGCTTGTTCCAGTGTTTTATCACCCTCTTAGTGCTTCATAAATGCTTCCTAATGTCCAGTCTAAACCTCCTCTGGTGCAGCTCTGAACCCCTGCCACGTGTCCTCAAACCAGATACCTGGGAGAAGAGCTCAGCACCTCCCACTTCCCTCCTTGGGAAGCTGTAGACAACCATGAGGTTGCCCGTTGGCTGCATCTCTCCAAACTAGACAATCCCAGAGTCCTCAGCCGCTCCTCACAGGACATGCCTTCCAGCCCTTAGCCCCTTCCTAGAGTAACTTGACCGTTACTCTATTTGAATCCACCACCAAAATTAGGCTCTTTTATGTTGGTTCTGACAGAAGTTGTTGAACATGGCGTTCATGATCATTCTGTTCATTTGGTGTATTTACTGAGATTGTACTTGTGTTTTCTATTACCTTATAGCAATCAAGTTGCAAGACAGAATTTGCTTGAACCCAAGGCCCTTGTCAGTCAGCATTATATTTACAGCTTCTCCTCTCAGCTTCTCTCAGCATTATATTACCTGTATTTCTCTGGCTACATCTACACTCCCTTGCTGCTATTACTTGGTCCGCCTGTGTCTCACACATGTAGATGACAGACATCTTGTACACCTGGAATTTTATTTTTATATCAAATCCATGGGGAAGCCTACATCCATTGCCTGGGTTTTCGGATACTCTATTTCATGGACAGTTGCTTTCCATTGTTTCAGCTGCCAGTAATAAAAAAGATTTTAATGTCCCTAGAAGACAGGTGGCTATTGTGTCCAAATTTCAACATGGTGTTATGATGATTCAACACCTACCACAATGAAATCACTACTAGATAATGTTCAACCATATATATTTTGATTTTCCTTTATAGATACTTGAGGTGAATATCATTAGTCTTACTCTACAAAGGGGAAAACTGATGTGCAGAGAAGCAACTTGCTCAAAATCATGCAGCACCTAGTGGCAAAGCAGAGGATGGATTCAGGTCTCCTGGAAAACCACTCACTGCTTCTTACATAAAACCACACTGCTGATTTTATTTATATACAGCAACTGCAGTATTTTCACAGTAAAATTGATTTTTCTTTTGAGGTGACTCCATAACAGTACATTCTGATATGCATTTTTAAAAATTCTCTAAAGCAATCATAAAATAATTCACAAATAGGAAGCTGGATCTGTGACAGTTCAATAAAGTAGCAGGTATGTAAGAAATCCCTGATTAAGTCAACAACAGAAGAATAAAAGAAGAGTCTGTTATTCAGAAACAGATGTTGTGCTACTCTCCTGAATTCTTTATGTTTCCAAGAAACTCATTAGCAACACAGGTGCATGTCTATGAGCACACACAGATGTACATTTGCTCGAGTACATTTTTATCCACTTAAAAAGATCTGAATTCAATTTCATGGTTTTCCTTCAAGGCAGCTGAATTCTACCTTAACTGTGACTTCAGCAATGATCAAATGTCAGCCAAAATAACCACTGCTGGATCCAAAATACGTGAACTAACATGTTATAAAGTGGTTTTACAGACACTATACTGCAAGCTTACAAAGTGATTGTTTACCTCTAACAGCGTAGCCGTCTTTTACTGATGCTGGAAATGGTGGTAGATTATCTTTTGCATATACATCTTGAGCAAGGACTCGGCCCATTCCATCTAGAAAAGAAAAAAAAGACCATGCTCCATGTCATTACAGCTAGTGAAAGAGGAAAAAACAAAGGTGAACAGCAGTGTGCTCCGGTGGATGAAATGTATGTGTATGTGACATTGATCTCTCAGGTTTTTGATTTCTGCCTCTACATAAATGAAAAAAGATTGGAGTCTGAAAGTACTGATGAAAGATTTCATAGAATCATGGCATTATAGAATGGTTTGGGTAGAAGAGAGCTTAAAGATCATCTAGTGCCAACCCTCTGCTGTGGGCAGGGACACCTCCCACTAGACCAGGTTGCTCAAAGCCCCTTCCAACCTGGCCTTGAACACTGCCAGGGAGGGGGCAGCCACCAGTTCCCTGGGCAACCTGTGCCAGTGTCTCACCACCCTCACAGTCAAAAATTTTGTTCCTAATATCCAACCTAAATCTACCCTCTTTCAGTTTGAAACTGTTTCCCCTTGTCCTATCACTCCATGCCCTTGTAAAAAGTCTCCAGCCTTCCTGTAGCCCCTTCAGGTACTGGAAGGCTGCTATGAGGTCTCCCTGGAGCCTTCTAATCTCCAGCCTGAACAACCCCAACTCTCTCAGCCTGTCTTCCTGGGAGAGGTGCTTCAGACCTCTGATCACCTTTGTGGACTCACTCCAACAGCTCCATGTCATTCTTAAGTTGCAGACTCCAGAACTGGACACAGTATTCATGGGGTCTCATGAGAGTGGAGCAGAGAGGGAGAATCGCCTCCCTCGACCTGCTGGTCACGCTTCTTTTGACGTGGCTGAGGGCTGCAATGGACACTGCCGGCTCATGTTGATCTTTTCATCAACCAACACCCCTAAGTCCTTCTCCTCAGGGCTGCTCTCAATCCATTCTCCACCCAGCCTGTATTTGTGCATGGGATTGCCCCAACCCATGTGCAGGACCTTGCACTTGGCCTTGTTGAACTTGTGGTTTGCACAGGCTCACCTCTCCTGCCTGTCAAGGTCCCTCTGGATGGCACCCCTTCCCTCCAGCATGTCAACCACACCACACAGTTTGGTGTTGTCAGCAAACTTGTCACTACCCATGTTGCTGACAAAGATATTAAAGAGCATCAGTCCCAATACCAATCCCTGAAGGAACACCACTTGTCACTGATCTCCACTTGGACATCAGGACATTGACTGCAACTCTTTGAGTGCGACCATCCAGCCCATTCCTTATCCACCAAGTAGTCCATCCGTCAGGTCCATGTCTCTCCAATTTAGAGACAAGGATGTCTCTAAAGGATGTCCATTCCATTCCATTCCAATTGTTATATTTGTTCAGTGAGTCTGTGTTCCTGATTATGGTGAAATTGTTGACAGTAGATCTGAATGTCAAGTATCCAAATCCAGAGGTAACAGCTCTGATATAGGATCAGATCAGGACAAGTTTTTCTCCTGAAATCTCTTAAAAACACACAGTTTTCTGTATTTCAATTTTTAAAAAAAGTTCTTTTTTTAAACGTTTTAAAGTAACATTTCAAAAGTGAATCCTGTGTGCACAATGTGAGAGGTGATGGATTGAACCCAGAGGACTCAATATAAACAGTAATGATGGACAAGTTTTCATCAATTGACAAAGAAGTTTAATTGCCTACAGCATTTCTGCTTAATGGAAGAGTGACTGCACATAAGTGTCGGGATTATTTATGTAAATTTACACTTTTACTAGTTCTAAATATTTTAATAGCTGTTTCAAACATACTCTTTCCCTTCACTTAGCAACTATAACCAATGAGTTGTAATTTGGCTCTGCCTCCCTGCAGAGACTGATATGAACTACTTCACCCTCAGCCAAGTGTGCACTACTTGTTTGTTTTCACAGAGTCACTAACACCTTTTTTTCAGTATGACGTGGAACAGAGTGGAAAATATGTATCTTATCCCTTCACACAGTGGGAGAGCAAGAAAGAAGATTCATTACATGTGGGATTAGATAGACTGGGAAGGAGCATGTGGGTCAGAACTACTGAGACTGGCCTGATTCCAGTATGTCTAAGTAGAAAAAGGGATGCTCATCTCATAATAGAGACCTTTGCTCTTAGGATTGTGTTGTGGCACAGGAAGGCAATATCCAGCTGAAAGTATGAAGGAATGAGAGGGTGCACAAATACCTGTGTCAGGAGAATTTGAGTGGATGTTACTTTATAGATTATGATCTTTCAAACATGCCAAAAAAGAGAGACATACATAAAGTGTGTTTCTTGTTTTAGAGATAGGGAAATCAATGTGGTTCTGGTTTGCTGGGAAGGCAGAAGACCTAACATTGCACACTAAATGGATAGATTTTGTTAAAAAGTACACCTACTTGATTCGAAAATGTTCAGCTACAGTGAAGTGGTATTATAATGGAGATTATATTTTACTTATTAACACAGTGATTTAGTTAGTAATTAATTATAACTACAATAACTGTAACATCATTGTGCTCATATCCATATGTATCATCTTTCAGCCTGAGGTGAATACTTTTGTTGCATTTTTTAAACAGTTATTGTCATGAAAATACTGATAAAACATGTTAAAGCAAATACAAAAGCACCTTTGTGATGTCTGTTAATATGTCTGACCTTTGCTGTGTATCACTGTCCGTGATACACAATATAGAAGTTATTATAAAGCTCACGAAAGCTTGTACACTTGCACTGAAAAATAGAATGCAGACATTTAAATTATAGCATAAAAGGGACAGCAATCAAAGGCCTAGTAAAAACAACCTCTGTCCATAGTCAAAATGTCATACAGAAAGTGATGCTTCTAATTTTAGCAGGCATGTTGTGTCTTCATTTTACTTTTTGTCTGCATACAAAATTCACACCAATTAAAGCAAAGTTGAACAGTATGTTCCTGGCATTCTGCTCTGCAATATTTGAAGGGAATGGCCAGCCAGTAGCAGGAATGAATTTCAGTAATGGGAGAAAAATTAAAGAATTAATTGCTGAAGCCTTAGGCATTTAAAATGAAGCAAGTCAGCAACTAAAGGACAATCTGAAGTACCTCTGTATTCTTCTCTATTTGAGCAATTATTTCAGAAATGCACTGTTAGACCTTATTTTTATTAACTGTAATTAAAAAAACATATTCTGAAATATTTTAATGTCATCAAACTGCCCCTTGTGATGCTCACAGCTTTCTGATTCTAACCCAAAATAGAGAATTACATTAAACTCACTTTTCATCTCTGGGTATTCCCTAAAGTTTAGCTGGTGAAACTGGTACAGCTCTGTGAAGAATTTTGATTTCTCAGAGTATTGATACAAATAAAAAAGCAGTGATAAAGAAGTGAGACAGGTATTGTACTAGAGGTGATTGATTTGCTCCCATTTTGTAAATATTGCACTGGTAGCTCTTCAGCGTGACATGAAAAGGCAATGTTATCAAAAAAATCAGCTAGTTCAAAATGAATAAGCAGTGGAAAAAAATGTCCAAGGTCCGCAGAAGTTACAAGGCTTTTGGATTTTTTTTTTTTTCAGAAAAACTGACCCTCTCTGAGTGTTAAGCCCATAAAGTGTGGATTACCTCTGGTTTGTACTTTTAGTATCAATTAAACTTCCGCCTCTGCTTATTTTCAGAAGAATAATCATTACCATTCTGTCTAAAAGCTTAACCTTATATACCCATGGAGCAATGTTCAGGTAACTGCATTTAGCTGGAAGAAAAGGCTAACTGGGGGCTTCATACCAGATATTGATGATGGCAGGTGGGAAATATGCTTCAGAAGCCTTTGGTTTATGGCACTTCCGTAAAATGCCTTAGGCTTTATATATATATATATACACACACACATATGGAAGAGGCTAAATGATCTATACAGGCACTGAGACACTTACCAATGTGAAAGTCATGTTGCAAAAGATAACTTTACTCATCCCCCTGCTTATGTTAAGAGAGAATAGGCTTGAGAGGCTATAGCATGCCTTAACTTAATCAAGAATAAAGTCAGGACTGTACTGGCTACCTGTACAGAGTAACATTCAGCAGCTTTATTTATAAGGATGAATACTACGGAATATGTTTAGTAATGTAAATAAGTTAGGTTAAAATTAATTAGGTAATATGTAAATGAAATAAATTGCAATACTAGAACTTAAAATATTTCACTTTCCTTACAGAGAAATTGTGCTCTTGAAAGATAATTTTTAGGAGTTCAGTGTTAATTCACGACATAAAACCACAAAGAAAACAAACATGTCACAATAATGCTTTTATGAGTACAGCTAGTTTGGATTTAGACCTCCAGGACGAAGTTTTTATTATCTCCTGAAGTTACAGGTATATTAACTGAAAAATAAATTAATACATAACTAAATGAGAAACTGGTTCTTATTTCATTCTATTTCAATCCTGAAATGACATACAATGTATTAGGAAACCTTACACTGCTAAAATCAGTGTATACTTGTTGAAAAACAAATTGCAAGATATAATTTTGCACTACAGTGCAAAAATATGAAGGAATATGTCTTTTTTAATATTTGAATTGTTTGTATAATTATGTTGACTATTAAACCAAGGATATATCTCTACAGCTGATGATCTTACCATCTAACTCTTTTATTTTGGGTGGGAGGGAAGGTCATAACTGAAGTGTTTCAGCAGACTGAGAGCACTTTTTTAAAGAATAACAGTGCCAGGAATAATAATCAATATGCTCCAGACTTAGAAACAGCCTAAATTTTATGTCAGTAATCAGGTAAAATGAAAAGCAAAATGAAATATCAACTAAGCTATTATAAAGTATACTAGAATATCTTCTCTTACCTTGACAGCATATTCCCATGTAGTGGAATAAGAACAGAAACAAACTGCCTTTTTGACAAATTAGAGTATATAAAAGTCTATAGAGAATATAAACATCCAGCTAAGATGAATTACTTCCATTCTATTTCTGTAAGCACAATTTGAAGAGAATGTAGTCTGAATAGAATCACTATGTTATTGGCGTGGTAACATTATCAGTATTTACACAAAATTGTTACTTAGTCTGTATTTTGAATGTTTTTTAGTATTAAAATAAATTACATAGTGAAAGCTTGTCCAAAGCACATTGCAGCAGGAAATTTTATCTACTGTAGTTTTGTCCAATTTCACCATAGTCGTAATGAAGAAGTTTACAAATTAGATATATGAGAAGTCTGCTACCTACTGTTGATATAAGTACATTTGCACAAAGACTGGTGTGTATATATATAAACAAATACTGATGTTGTTGTTTTCTGTATCAACATACGTGTAGCATTTGAGGATTATACTTATCCTCTGTCTATCTAGAATAATAGTTTAAGACACCTTTTTATTAACTTATAGCAAAAATACAGCTTTGTCCAGAAACACAACAGCAGCAACACAAGTGTCATGAAACAGTATGTAAGTTTTCATCCAGAAGTGTAAAAGATAGCTGGAGAAAAATGAAAATCAAGATGAAAGAACAAGAGAATAAGACACTTACAGAATCCAGAACAAAGAAAGGAAAAATAACAGTTTATCAATACTTGTTTTTCCCTATAATCAGTACAATCCAAATTCAAGAACTTCTTTCTTCACTTAGTTTTTCATTAGAAGATTAAAAACATAAAAACTTTTTTATGTAAATAAGCATAATAATGCTACCTTATATAGCAAAATAAACATATGTTGTACTTGCCAGACTTTTACCCTTTACTTCAGGAATTCACTGTTGTATATATAGCATCTATTTGGAATAAATGTACTTAACACTGTGGCTCATCATACTGTCCACAGAGAGCTGTCTTATCAAAGACTTTTAACTGACAGCTATACAAATAGCTATGCTCAGGCATTTATGCCTTAATGCCTTCTCCCAATCAGCACACCATTATGGAAGTGCAGGGTGTAATATGCATATTCCTGGTTGATCCAGTATTGGTGCTGTTCTGAATGCAGGATATGCAGCATCTTCTCAGAGTTCTGCTTCCTGCTACTAAGGCACAAGGAAATGCCGATCTCCACTTGGAGTGACTAAACACAGGTGTGATTTCATGTACAGTCTGCTAAATCAGTATGTCAATATGAAGACATCTAAAGATTTGTGGCAGCACAAAGATTTGGTGAAGAACATGGAAACTTTGAACTTTCAACCCGTAAGACAGAATATCCCATTCAGAAACCATTTGTACCTCTCTGCTATCTGGAGTCCACCAATGTCCTAAACATTTTGCCTCTTGGTTCTGCTATCTCTGCTCACCACCCTACCTTTGGAAAATCTGGAGGAATCCTTGGAGGAGGTTTCCTCTACCTACTTTAGGATTACAGTTAGAATACTTCCTGTCATGGTTTTGCTCTGTGCCAAGAATACTCTCCCAGATAATGCCCGGGCATGGTGTAAGGGATAGTAGAAGCAAGGGAGACACCAAACAGGCATTATGAAAACACTGTTTCAGAAAGGAGGATAGTTTAGCTGAATAAACATAACAGGTGCCCTAATAATTCCTTTTAAGGCCAGAAAATGTCTTCATCTCTCCCCATTTATTTACAAATATAGACGCAGTCACAAGGTCTGACATTTTGCCTGCTGTTTGGTGCCTTGTAAGACAACCTCACTGTAAAAATCCGTAGCGGTTACCCTTGATTATGAATTTTCAATAAATCAAGCATTAAATGCAAGCAAGTATCAGAAAAGGATCAAATGTAGTATTAGAATAGAAAGGGAATCATGCTGCATTTATGAGAAGAAGAGGCAAATTCTGAAATTACTAGTAAGCCAAGTAAGATGTGGAAAAACAGACTCAGATGAACTGTTAAAGGTACAGACGTGGAAAAAAGGTGACCTAGAATCAGTAATCATTTTGGTTTGGTCATTAATTTCAGGTTGGAAATGGAGTTTAATGAGAATCTCCCAAAGTAAGCAAACAGAGTGAACAATCACAGTACAGCTTGGAGCTACTTGGCATCTACAATAGTCCAGTGTTAAATCAGCCACTATGGTTTCTATGTTTTAGCTTTGTTGCATATAACAGAGACCAGAAGAAAATTTATTTACATATTTAATTAGAGTTCCTTCAGTGAGCAGTACTGAGCTCACCCAACATTCTCCTGACTTTGAAACGAGACTTCTGCTCCTATTACTGGTACATTCCTAAAGCAGTTTCTTCTGGAGAAAGTACTGTCTCAGACACCTCACAACATCAATAAAAAAGCAAGTGCTTAAGAAGGTTATAAAATAAGGAAATAACCACCCTAATCCACACAAAGAATCCAACTTAAAATACCTCTGTAATTGATGATTTCTGTTCCAAGAACTGGGGTCATCTCCAGAACTGTGATGAAGGCCTTGTCCATAGATGTCAATGGGAATGGAGACATACGGTGTCTTCTTGCTACCTTGGTAATGTCAACAGCACTGTGACCTGCAACAAGAGAGCACCAAGTTTATGCATGCCACAATGTGCACATGTGATGGTCATTTAAACCACTTTAGTGAAATTAATCCAGCACTTTGGGGTAAATTAAATTACTCATTTATCACTATTGAGCATTTATGTCAGACCCTGGGAAGGCACTGTATTCAACTAGAATCAAGAGAGATATTTAAAACAAATGCAATTTACAGTTGAAAAAGTTCACAAAAGTGTATGTTCTTACTTGTCACGAAAAAGATACCAGAAGACTTGATGAGCAGAAACCCTACAAGATGATGCAGTATTTCACACTGAAGATGATAATCTGAGGCTAACTCAGTTCTATGAATTATGAACGCAGGACGATTCACTCTTCATTCTGTTCTCCACAAACACATCTCAATATATTATGTGCAGTACACACATAAAACACAAAAATGGACACTGTCCCAGTTAGCTTGCAATCCAAGAGCATGGGAGTCAAAAGGTTTGAAAGGAGGATAGAGAGAAGCACAATGAAATCACTGGACAGATAGGACAACAGACAGTGTTCCAGCTAGTGGGCATCCAACCCATTGTCAAGATTTTGTAGTCACCATAGCAAAGTGACGTTTAAATGCAGAATATGAGTGAAGGTAGTAGGACAGATTAATGGAAGCTTACTTTTCTGAAGTATAAGGGACAGGTTGGGAGAAAATACAACAAAAGTTGTTTGAAAGTTAAGCCAGCAGCATGTTTCTTGATTCTTACTGAGAGAGGGACAACAAGCTGTGAAGGATTTTGAAAGTGAAGATAAGCAATTGAAGAGAGGGAACCATTGCAGGAATACATGAACAACAGTAACATAAAGCCCAAAAGATTAAGCCAACAACCTTTGTAGAAATATCTTGATTGGGTTTGTCTAGAACAAGAAGGTATTTATAAGAGCCAAAGTGGATGATGTGCTATGTGTAGTATATAAGGATATTCCTAAAGCAACATAAATTATAATAAGATAGCATTAACAAATATCAAACAACAAACTAATTTTTAGTGATGTGATTTTGCCTTGCAGTAGCTACCCAAATATCCCATTTGCGTATGCCTTCACATTCTGGAAAAAGTAGATTACTGCTTTAAGTGTATTCTTCTAATAAAAAATTAAAAAAATAGTAAAACAATCATGCAATCTAAGTTTTTCCCTTCAGAAGAGAAGGTAGCTTAATCAATCTGTACACACAAAACTTCTTTCAGCACTGACACGTTTGCCTATGTAGGAAATTGTTCATTAATTTATTTTTTGCTATTAACACAGTAACTATCTTGAAGAGGAAGAAGTAGAGACAAATAAAACTGCTCCACTAATTTCAATCCTAAGGAAGATTCTGGAAGGAATTATTTGAACAATCTCTTTGTACGTATTTACAAGATAACATGATGATAAAAGCAGGCACTGCAAATTTGTCAAGCACAAATAATTTCTGACTTAATTGCTTTCCCTAGCATAGTGGCTGGCATACTGAGGAAGAGAGTAACAGCTGATGAGATATATTTTGACTATGTTAAGGCTTTTCACACTCTTAAACATGACCTTCTCATAAGCAAACTAGGGAGAAATGATCCAAATTAAGCTACTGTAGATACAAGTGTAACTATTGGAAAAACTGCATTCCTGGATTTAACAACAGGGATGTACCTAGCAAGCTTACATTTGCTATTATTATGACTGTGTTTTGCTAGCACCTCATAATAATGAGGAAAAGGAATGAATCTGTGAGGCATAGTTATACTTCTCATACCTTTCTCTGCATAGAGAAAGAAACCCTGCCTAGCAGCACCATAATTCCTGCAAGTCCATCTGATTTCACACAATATATGGTTAAAACATTTTCCTGATTGTATAAATTAAGAGATTATTTTCTTGAAAGGAAAAGTTGGAAAAAAATTAAGAAAGATGCTAGGAAAAAATATGTCACAGCAGTGAAAGCTGGGGGAATTGTTTGGCAGCAAAAAACCTTTATGCTACAGCCATTAGGTGCTTTAATGTTTATGTTTTACTGCTACCTAAAACTCAGTTACTTCAGTAACTAATATTTCACCTTTTTAACCCTTAAAACGTGAATTAATTCAGAGACTTTGATTGGTGGTCAGAGTAGTACCTTCAGATTCAGAATTCTGAAGGAAAGGGACCTGGGGGTCCTGGTGGACAGGAGGATGACCATGAGCCAGCAATGTGCCCTTGTGGCCAAGAAGGCCAATGGCATCCTGGGGTGCATTAGAAGGGGGGTGGTTAGTAGGTCAAGAGAGGTTCTCCTCCCCCTCTATTCTGCCTTGGTGAGGCCACATCTGGAGTATTGTGTCCAGTTCTGGGCCCCACAGTTCAAGAAGGACAGGGAACTGCTTGAGAGAGTCCAGCACAGAGCCACAAAGATGATGAAGGGAGTGGAACATCTCCCTTATGAGGAAAGGCTGAGGGAGCTGGGTCTCTTTAGCTTGGAGAAAAGGAGACTGAGGGGTGACCTCATCCATGGTTACAAATGTGTAAAGGGTGAAGGTCAGGATGATGGAGCCAAGCTTTTTGCAGTGACGTCCAATGATAGGACAAGGGGCAATGGATGCAAACTGGAGCATAGGAGGTTCCATGGGAATATCAGGAAGAACTTTTTCACTGTGAGAGTGACAGAGCACTGGAACAGGCTGCCCAGAGAGGTTGTGGAGTCTCCTTCACTGGAGACATTCAAAACCCGCCTGGATGCGTTCCTGTGTGATGGACTCTAGGTGACCCTGCTCTGGCAGGGGGGTTGGACTAGATGATCCTTCGAGGTCCCTTCCAACCCTAGAATTCTGTGATTCTGTGATTCTGTGTTTAATACATGTAATTTGCTTAAGTTAAATCTTCTGTTAAAGTCCACTAAGAAATGCATTCTTCAACACAGTTTTTTTGAATATAGATAAAATTCCCTAATCTCTGACAACTTTGTTCCAACACCAAAAGTAACACCCATTATTTCTGCAAGAGGAGCCAAGAAAATAAATAGAGACCCATCAGGTTTATCATTAGCATGAATAACCTTAATGAAGAAAGGAAGAAAGACACGTGTAACTACTGGCCTTTCTCTCCCCTCCAAACTCCCTTCTTCCTACAAACAAATGCTAACTCTTCATTTAGAGGTATTGTACATTTAAGCAGAGCTGGAGACAAACAAATAATGATTTTGCAAATTTTAAAATTACTCAGTGGTACTTTTTAATTACAAATAAATGACACTAAACAACTCCTCAGACATTCCTAAGTTACCTTTCTCTAACGTCAGATGGCTCTTAAAATAACTACTTACATTAAGCAGGATTTTGCATGACAAAATAATCCTCTAGCTTTGAAGCAGCTAAGTCAATTGGTTGCATAAGGTAGAAAGTTCCTGGCAGCCTTCTCTCTTATCGCCAAAACAACTTCCTATTCCTGTTGTCATATACATATACATAGATGGTGGATCAAATTTTAGACTAGGAAAGATTCCCATAAAAAACAAAAGGAAAGGGATTGTGCAAATTAAAGAATGAATCATTTGGATCAAATCTGAATTCTTAACCTTTGCAATTTTTAGTTTGGTTTTATGTAGCCCAACATTCAATTTCATGTTCAGCTATGAAAGCAAAAATAATATATATTCAACTTGAGAATTTCCACTTTCATTGTTTTAGAGTGTTGATTCTTTTTGCCCATAAAACTTGCACACACATCATCATTTACAGTAACACATCACCACAAACACAGACCTCCATGTCATTAGAAGAACAACTTGGAAGAAAAAATTAAAAGGCAACTATCTGTTAATACATGAACACTATGAGCTATTTACACTTTCATTTTCTCTTCGGACTGAAATTCATTGTCTTAATTTATTAAATTTCTTCTGGAAATCCACTTATGGCCCAATCATATCCTTCTCTTCTCATCTGACGAGCATCTGCTGTCTTATGAGCAGTCTTAGTTTCTCAATAGAGCGATGAAGTTTAGGACTTACTTGCTCTGAGGATATTCTCTTTGCTGCTGCACCTAGACTGGACCTGCAGAGAGAGCACAGAGTCTATGAGCTACAGAAGTTAACTAGAATGCAAACTACAGAGATATAATGGGCAAGCTCCTGGGATCTAAGACAGAGGCTATATATGTTTTCAGCAACATTCTTACATACTCTACATGAGATAAGTATCTTTAAGCAGAACGGTAGTAGCTGATGGTCAGAACCTGATTCAAGTAATTTGATTTCACCAACACCCTCCCCCCCCCAAAAAAAAAACAACCAAGATTGCCTAAAGACAGTAATAGAGCAAAATCAAACAACACAGTGGTTAAAATTACATGTGAAGCTCCCGTTTTAAACTGAATATCTATGTTTTCCTATACAATTGTAATTACAGGAACTCTGAGTCTAGGTCCTGTTTTACAATTAGACATAATACTAACTTAACTATATTATCATGACCTGCTTTAAAATTCTACAGAAAGAGTTTTAAATACTCAATTTAGATTGTATTGATTATGAAGATATTTAATAAGACTTCTTTGGAATTATATAAGCAACTCACAATTGTATAAACAGCTCCTGGTTGGAGCCAGATTAATTTACTCAGTTGTTTCTGCTTGGTTAAAAGAAATGTTATGTTCGTATGAATTTTACAGAACAATTCTATTTTAAAAAGTAACTGAAAATGACAACTGGTTTCTCAACAAATCCTCTTCCTAGATGCTAAGCTGCCACTGTGCTATTTCAGATACACTAGTCTGACTCCAGACACTAGGCTGACTCCAAACTGATTGAAGGATTCACATTGGACTAATATTCTAGTAACACTGGATATTCAGAGTTCCATCTGTTTACCATGCATATTTAAAAAAGAATTCTTTTTTCAGGAGTATCAGTCCTGTAAACACAACACAGTGTAAACTTTATCTATACTGAAGCATCAGCTCTTGTTAATTCTTAGATTTGGAAAGATAGCACATTGTGTAACACTGAAGTTGCAAGTTTTTAGCTGACCTAACTTGAACGGCAGTCTATCTTCTGGCAGGTGAGCTGACTGAGCTGGTAACACTTGAATAAAAAGCTTTTTGTGTGGACAAAATCCCAGCTAAAGTGAACTTCACAGGAAGACAAACCTCTGAATGAGTATGAACAGAATCCTTCTCTTTTTACTTTATTGACAAATGTATTGCTACATTTCAGCGAGAGGACTGATAAAGTGAAACCGCATACACGTGGTGAAAAAAGTGGAATAGCACGGGTGATGCTGAGGGTGTAATTGCCCCGCAGAACATTTGTCTCTGCTCAAAAAGAGAAGGGGTGAATCCAGATTATCTTTCAGACTTGCAGAAACTGAATCTTTCAGTTTCAATTTGCAGTTAAAGAAAAATTGCCTAAAAAGTGAGTGAGTATGTATGACCTAGCAATTGATGAAGAATGGTACACACTCATTGGTACACCTCAAAAAGCTGTCTTCAGAAAGGAACAACCATTTAAGGCTGAAACCAACTATGCCTCAACTTCTAAACCTCTTTCTTCTGTTCCACAGCAGCTTGCCCCAAATATATATTCACATAAAAATTGGATTCTACAGCGCAACACAGTCTACTTATTGTAATGGAATAACTTATGGAAAGTAATGTTGCAACTTAGAGTGGGTTATGGTGTCCTTTCCTGAAAAAAAAAGTTGTTTAAAAAAAACAACCCCAAAAAACAGAAAAAAAACAACCCTCCCTCCTTCCCACCAAAACTGCTATATAAGAAAAGTGCAAACAAAGTATTAATGATGCCCCAATTTGGCCCAGAGTTGTTTTACCAGATTCAAAGACATGATATGAACTCTCTTTGGAAGAAGCAAATAATTTACCTATAATTTACCAAAGGACAATTCTGGACCAAAAAGATGGTATAATGGTAGGAAAGAAAGCACAAAAGAGAGATTGAGAGAGAAAGAGAGAGAAGCAGGATGAACATGGCAAGGCAGAAGATGGTGTGTGCAAAAAGAGACATGGGCCTATGTGTGTAAGACTACTGTTTAAAATGGAAGAGGCTCTCTTATTTCTCACTGAAAACCATATGAAAAGAGAAAACGAGGAATGGGCCTGCTGCAAAATAACCAAGCGATTCAGCAAACTGTGGAATGAAACTCAGTGAGATAACATAGTCCTAAAGAAAAAGGCAAAAAAACCAAAAATACAAAACACAAACATTTGAAACAATCTACTAAAACAAACTAAGTACAATATGTGATCCAAAGGACACAGATAAAAGCTACTAGAGAAGGAGGAAAAATGTTAGCAGACAAAGACAGTGCTAAAGAAGTAAAATGGAAGTCAAGAGAGAGTCTTCAACAAAGTGGAGGAACAGAAGGAGCCCAAACCCATAGCGCAAAGCAATGTTTGCGAATGGAAAACAGCTCCTTTGAGCAGTAATAGTTACTCTCGAGTTGTAGCCTCTATTCCTCCTCAGTTCATCTTTAAGCCCTTCCAACCTATAGTGGAGCTAGTGTATGGACAAAAACAAGAGATTTATAATGAACAGAGCAGCTGAGATTTGCAGATCAAATCTTCCAATATAAAAAACGTGCTGACAAAGTTTTGCTCTTACAGTGTCCAAATGACAATGGCAACAAAAGACAGCTGGCTTCACACGCAGCCTCTTACAGGTCATTTTTTTTAATTCTGTGCACACAGAGGACTTTAAATTTACTTATTGATTTCTTACACCCAGCCTACAGTTTCCATGTCATCACTCACCTGATGGGCAACATATGCAGTATGAGAAATAATTTGCTTCCCACAAATTTTAAAAGCAGCTGTGGAAGAGGAATCCATGATAATAAAATAAAAGGCTTGATCAGCCAGACTTGATCATTTCCCAACCTATGCTCACAGCTGCAGAATACAAACCACGTTTTAACATAACTGACATAAAAATTAGTTATTACATAATACTGTTTAATATGAATTGCACATTGATATCCTATATGTTATTTTTAAACAAAACTGCAGTAAAATATGATTTTGGATAAAAACCACCAGTTTTCTAACACATACAGTTTTAGCAACAATGGAGCTTTGTATAAACAGGGCCATGTGCTTTAAGTGTCTTTTATCATATTCATTATTTGTATGTTTTACTACTTTGTTATTTGTGACATTTACGAAAAATCTGTATTCATTTTGCAGCTAATGCTAAGTAAAGAATCCATATTCCATTGCATATAGTACCATGACTGACCGGGGCTAGTGTTTTATAATTCTTCTCATTCACAGGTAGTTACAGAAATAATAAGCTATGGCTGTCTCTCCCTTCTCAGGGAAAGTATAGATTTATTGTTTGTCCCTTCTACAGCCCCTTGGCTCACAATGTACCTTGGCAGAAGATACAATGGGCTACCAGCCAGTACCCTTGCATAGTTCAGGCAGAATGCAACCAAACCCAAAGCATTCAAGTCACATTACTCTGTTTTTTAAGCAAACTGGATTTTATATTCTTTAAGATATAATTTCATCATGGTGGAACACAGAGTAAGCTTTTTCCCATAGGCTGAAGTAGTAAATAGAATGTGAAATAAAGTACTCAAAAATAAATTAAGGGAATGGTAAAATAAAAGAGTCCTGCTGACAGTTTCTATCAATTGCGATTGGTCTGAAAAATGCAATCAATGACTGTACTAAATTTGATTTATTTAAATCTGTATGATATGTTTTGCTGCAAATAAGAATCAGTCCACAAAAATTTTTTTTACAAGAAAAGTAGAAAAAGACACAAAGAAAAGTTCATGCTACAAGTGAAAAATTAATGTGAAAAATGAAGAAAAAAATAAAATTGAAAAACCCTTTAACACTTTACCATGACTGTTAGGAACAGTTAGAGAAATTACTTACCTTTTTAAAGTCATAACAAGATTAGCACAGAGTATTAAGTCAGCTCTTCATTATGGGAGGTACAATTAGAAGCCATTGGCTATAATAAAACAAATTGCTACACAAAGATGAAGAGTTTCCAGCCCAATATGAAAAGCTAACTCTTATGGGAGTACATTTCAACCCAATTTTACAACATGAAAAACAATTCGGAACAATAATATCAAAATATGAGTTATCACCAACAGAAAGAGCCCGTTTCTCAGGAACACAGAGCCTGTAGGAGGCTAGCCCATAATCTTTATCATTTATGGGAAAGCACATTGCTCTGCTTTCAGGAAAGCATGCAGAATGTGGAACCACCAGCAGAAACCCAAACATATATACAGACACAGAGGACTAAGGTACAGCAAAGGGAATGTGTTTGCCAAGCTGTAATGAAGGCAGCAGAGTATGCAAAGCACAGCAGCCATTAGCAATTTAAGAACCCCTGTTCCTCTGTCTCTTAAACACCAGCCAGGCCTGTTTATGAGGTACTGCACCTACTATGCAACTTACTGTTAGTGAGAAAGTGCATAACTCATGTAATCTCTTCTTCAAACTTTAGCAGTTTTAAGAAGACAATTTATTCTGTGTGATGTGGGAAAGTATGCTGCTGCTGTCTTTTTCTACACGTGATTTATTAGTAATCACTCAATCTGAGTTCTGCACAATATAGTCTGTGCACATGCCATTTGAATGGTCTCTCAAATATCTGCATGCTTTAAAGATTTCAAATCACACGTGATCTGATTCATAACTGTAGGGGTTTGCACGGTGCCTCTTGCCTAAATACGTTTTGCCCCTAAGAGTTCAACATATATTAATCAGTATCTGTAAATAAATACCTAAAATAAAACTAAACCATGAATAATAATGTTCAAACTGGTGTAATGATACTGTAAAAATTGGTTTTGGCCTGTTATTCTAAGCAATATACACAGGGTTAAACCACAAGCAAATTAAAAAATATAATGAAATACACTGGTTGGCTTCATAAAAAATTGTTTTAAATCTAATATGAAGAACAGAGACAATTGCTCTGTCTGAATTAATATGGAATATAAAAATGAGATTGCTAAAAAAAATTCATAGGAAAAGTATATCTAGAATTGTGTACTTCAGAAAATGCTTAACAAAGTATTTGAGGATTTAATAATGCTATTACAAGAAGCAATCTTTCTATTTCAGGAATGCTTTCCTATTCAAACAGCACTCTTACACTGAGCTGAATATGCAAAGTCTTAAGAGTATGTGTTATGGCCATGTGAATTAGGACTAAAGTCAGTTCAAAACCACAGAATAATTTTTTCTTGCTATACTGAGAACACCTCTTAAAGGGAAAATGAGCTGAAGGAATTTGATAGCAGCAGACATTACTCATAAACACATTTTTAAAAAGAAGCAACACTGTTGGCGGAAATCATCTCACCAAACCTTAATATGGATAATGTACTATTATTCACACGGAACTACTCACTTGGAGTCAGTGGCAAGAAATAAGCAAAAAAATCATTTGAAGACAAAAACATTTTAGGAACAGATTTTTACTGCTAATTAATTGTTATGCTCGGTAGACTGGATGTTGAACATAAGTAATCTTCAAATCTTGAATATGTTTTTATGTCTTCATCCGTGTATTATTAAGTTCTCTTTTCTGAGATTTTTCCTAGTCACCTACACTTCACATAAAGGTATATTTAATTTCGATTATTGCTTCCCAGTAAACAGTAAACACATGCATAGAATTTTATGGTGAGATTATCGTTTATCCTAACTACCATTCAAACAGGATGGTGGAAGTGGATTGAAGAATACACCACAGAAAAATGAGGGCTGAATTGGTTCTTCTTACAGGAGCAATATAAAGAAAAGAGATACTATCTAATATTAAAAAAAGAGTTGTTATCCAATATCTGGAACAAAATGGAATGAAAAGGCAAAGGTAGTTTTCTGAGATGCAAGTAAGATGCTGATTAGCCATTGTCTCTCAATGGAAACTAATCTTGTCCTGGAGATGCAAAACCAGTATGTTTATTACTAAGAGAGGATTACAAACAAAACCTTACACATCAACTAAAATCGCCAGCCGAACACCTCACTGAGTGAGGAAACAGGAAGAACTATGATTCATACAGCAAAAAAGGAGATAAAATAGTAAACCACTGGTCAGAAAGCTGATGGGAAAGCAAACTTGCACTACAAACTGGCAGCATAGGCTTGATAGTTGAGAATAAAAAGAGGCAAAGAGAAAGGAAATAGTTTTATTTCTTCACAGGAATTTTAATGAAACATTTACATTTGTATGAGAAAAAAAATATGAGCTTGATTTTGTGTCCTTAAGAGTATGGGACAGCATACAGATATGCTGTATGAATAACACTAGAAAGACAGCATATTTCTGTGACATTTTAGGGGCTGTTCGGGGCTTATTCAAGATCATACTGGTTTTGTTCAGCAAAGTAGTATTAATTATAGTACCCAAACATAGAGAGGACACACATCTTGTGTAAGCCAAAACCCTTATTAAATCAAAACAAAAATTACTGCCAAATAATTTGTGCACAACCTTCATCAGATATTTCCTGTGCTAACAGAATCTGAGTGGGATTTGTAAAGACACAAGAAATCTCTAGGAACACTGCACTTGGGAAAATCAAAAGTTCTACTACTTGTATTATTAGCTGTGAACAAGATCTTTTGTTTGAATGAAAATCTTAAACAATCCCCAAATGCCCTGGAAATATTCTTCAGTTTGAGAAGTAGATAGTGTAAATAAAGGCAGAGAGAATAAATTTTCTTTCCAAAGAGATACAAGAGAAAGAGGTTCTTCTTGTTTGACACAGAAACTGGATTTATTTGCCTATTTTCATACAAACTCACACCCTGCTAATTTGATTGATGAATCACTTAGCCTTACAAGTATATGCTAGATGTCTGAGTTATATCCGATCTGAGCAGCATTAAGAGTTTATAAATTCCTTGTCCATTCCAGTTCAACCAGCTTTTTTAAGCTGCTTTCAATCAGATGGACTAAAAATACGTAAGTGATGTATAGAAATTCTTGTCTTCAAGCACACCATGAATTACTAACATACAGTAATAATGTTGACATTTTAAAAAGTTTTGTTTCTGTTACAAATATTTTGCTTTTAAATGAAATTTCAAATACTTTCATATTTCTATTTCTTGACCCAGCAACAGCCAGTCTCAATGCAGCAACAAAACAACAAAATTTCCACGTTACTGCAAAAAATGGAAACTATTTTTCTTGAATGGCGTGACCCTCAAATCAGAATTTTAAAATAAATTCTTCATTCAAATGTAGTCAAACAAAATCGGCAAGTTGAAGTGAAACACAGCATTCAGGAAAGATCAGATCAATGCTATGTGTGCAACTAACTCTTATTTTTCCTTTCACATGTAGGCATTGTGATTTAATCATAATTACTTTCAGCAGGGCTTCTGCATGAGACAAGATAAGGCTATTTCATTTTAATCTCCTTGTTCAAAAACTAGTTTTGTGTTTTACTTACTAAACATTATCCAAATTCTTTTCTGAATGGGGAATTATTTAGTTCTTTATAGATTTCTCTGTTGTCCGTGGTTTTACAACATGAAACGTCCTAATACACCTGAAGTACTTTATTTTTACAAAATCTTTGTGAAGCAGAGGGATGACTTGGTTTTACAAATGGGAAACTGAGACCCAGAGACACCTAGACTAAATTTAACTTGACATGCCTACAACAGCTGGATTACAGAACGAAAAGACCCTCAGCTGCCATTTATTTCCACTGAATTTGGAGTGCTCAGCATATGTGAACATCACTCAATACATGTCTCAGGAAGGACACAGAGAAAATTAGAACACCTGAAAATGGTGTACAAGTTTTTCCAGCATGAAATATTAAGTTTGCATTATTATGGAGACAGAAAACGCAATACAGTCTTCCTTAGTATCCATTCAGAGCCTTCTGCTACAGCATCGTGTTTTATGCTCCAGCAGACAGGTATGTCTCCTGAACTGAAAGCAGGATAGCTGTAGTCACCATTCAGCCCATCTGCTACAACTGGGGAACACAATTCAGTTTTCTTAGTATCTAGTTATCGTCAATATCTGAACAAATGTTATTGGGGAAGGGACAGAGGCCTGTTTGGAACTTTCAGCTTCTGTTGCTTTTGTTCCTACCTGGTCCAAGGCCTGTGGACCTCCATTCCTTTCATTCAAGGTCCATAGGAGTGAAAAAGCATCCCTCCATTGACCTTCAAAGGATTTTGAATCAAAGTTGCAACTGCTAACAAAGCCTACAACCTTTATTTCATGCTTACAATCTTATCTTCCTGGAGGCTGACTACACAGGTAATATTCCTTGAATTTCTATGCTAAAAGAATATGAACACATGAAAACAGTAACAACAAATCCAAAGCAATGATAAGCTTCAAAAGCCACCAGTCAACTAACCAGTGAATCTTCAGGCGTAAAGAGTCAACAAAAGACCATTGTCCAATTTCTTATGATTTGAAAGCATCTTTAAAGTTAAATTTCAGCTTTTTCCATTGGTATTTGTCAGCAATTTTGGTTGGATAATTTTATAGTTATTATCATTCTAAAGTGAATGCTTGGACTATCTTTTTAAGTATATGAGCAGGAACAAAACATGTTTCCCTATGTGGTCTGATCAGAACTTCTGCACTGGCATAACTCCAAAGTAGTTGATTTTAGTTAAGCTTAACATTTTTATTTGAGCTATGAGCACCAAATTTGAAGGGCTTCAAGTACAAGAGCAAAAACTAGTAGACACAGGTAATGATAACCTTATATATAGTGTACATTATAGTAACTGATGTATACAGTATTAATCCAAAACCTCAGTCTTGTTCACTTGCAAGCATAAAAATGAATAAAGCTCTTTTAAGTTAAGATTCAAACTAGGGAGCAACAGGTGTAAGGAAAAATAAAGCTTCAGTCTGTGAATCCATGAGTGGTAAATATCAGTGTAGTGAACTTACTGTATGAAGAGCTAGGTTTCTGCCTTTGAGTTGAGGCAGAAACACAGACTTTATTACTCTGAGGAGAATCCTTAAAGTGAAATCAGAATTATCCTGGATTAATAATGTGATACATTTAGAGGGTTCATTACCTATGAAAGGAGAGGCTGGAGTCAAGCAAATGCTGCACTGAGAACTACACTGTCAAACCCAAGTTAGACATTATTTGTGAAAGTGATCAAAAATACAAATGCAGGAAGAGGATTTGCATGTAGGATTTTGCTTTGAGCTTCAAAGGCTCAAAAGGGTAAGATTCCTTTAGTGTTGTCTTGAATTTGTCAGTCTGGATTGCAAGGTCCAGCACAACAGCAACCACCAGCCTCCCCACAGCAGTTATGTGCCTGAGAACAGAGTACTAATTTGGCTGGGCTTCTAGCAGCACTGAATCTCGGAAAATCATAGAAGAGAAAGGGATATGGGAAATACTGTGAAAAAAGACAGTCTTCCATCCAGTTCTTAAATGAAAAACTTTATGGTAATTATGCTTAGCAAAAAACTTGTTTCCATGTTACAAAACTGCATTTGAAAAACTGGAAAACCAGGAAGATAACATAGGGAGCACTGGTGGGAACCCACTGGCATTTCAGCTATACATTATTGATACTGATGTGTATATCTAATTTGATTTCCAACTGTTAAAACTGACATTGTCCACTAGAGATACGTGTAAATTAGATCACGCATATGGCATTTTACATCAGTGATTACTGCTATAATATCAATATAATGGCTAAAAAAGCCATAATATCAAATGTAATAGAAGTTTTGATCTACTTTTTATTACTATTTCAGGCTCTAGACTCTAATTTTCCATAGATTGCATTACTGAACCTGACTCTGAAGAGTTAGATTGCTTTGGGAGCTGAACCTAGAAAGCAGTTACACTGAATGTTATCACTAGTGTAACAGAATACGAACTAATGTCTGGCTTCTCAAATAAACTGATCTAAGTAGTAAAATTGAAAAAAAAAACCACCAAAAACCCTAAATATTGCATGCTGGTAACCAGCTTGCTACTGGTTTTAAAAAGAAAACAGTGGTTATCTAGAAAAGAAATGTCAGTTATGTCTAATTGAGCCACCTTTGATACCATACAGCCTAAGGTATGGTAAAGCACAAGAAAATGGAAAAACCCCCTTTGCTTAAACAGATGTAATTACAGAGAAATAATGACAAGACTGACTTCAGAAAATGCAAATGTAGATTACATACATGACTCTAAACCATAACCAATCAAAAGGAAAATGACATTCATAGCTCTCTGACTTGATCTAATTTGTTTCATAAAGGATTGCACATCTGTAGCAGGGTGAAATGTCTCCATAATTTGTGGAAGAAGAAAGGCAGAAATTCAGAGATGGGCATTTAAAATTGCATCATAAAGACTTGTCTTGAAACAAAAAGCAAAGAATGCTAAGTTCCAAATGGTGAATGATGGAAATTATTTCTGAATTACTTGATTTTTAGAATATAGAAATGTATATAGCATTATCTAAAAAATAGCTGCAATTGTACCATTCAATTTCTTGTGCCTATGCTTCCTAATAGAACATTATTTATTCTCTCTCTGATAAATGCATAGCTGGGAAGCATTTTACCATAATAAAAGTCAATATAAAGTGTTACAATTTTGATAAATTGCACAGATAAGGTTTAAGCCAGAATCATAGAATCATCTAGGTTGAAAGAGACCTTCAAGATCATCCAGTCCAATCACCTACCTACATCACCACTAAACCATATCACCCAGCACCACATCCAGACACATCTTGAATACCTCCAGGGATGGTGACTCCACCACCTCCCTGGGCAACCTATTCCAACACTTAATCACCCTTATAGTGAAGAATTTTTTCCTACTGTCCAATCTGAATCTTCCTGTTGCAATTTAAAGCCACCTCCTCTCATCCTTTCACTATGGGCACGGCAGAAGAGACCGACCCCTGCCTCACTACAAGCTCTTTTCAGGGAGTTGTAGAGAGCGATGAGGTCCACCCTGAGCCTCTTCTTCTCCAGACCGAACAACCCCAGCTTCCTCATTCGTTCCTCATAAAACATCTTTTCCAGTCCCTTCACCAGCTTTGTTGCCCTAATCTGTAATATGAAATGAGATGCCATTGAAAATCCCAGCTTTCACCACTCTCCTGAGCGTTAAATAGTTCTTTGTAAATGAACTTAGTGCTTGAACTGAACTTATTAGTAGAGAATGAAAGACTAAGTGCAAAACGATAATATGAAGGGATAATTTTATTTGACAGAAGTCACAAGGTAAGTATCATGCACAGAGAAGCTGTAGGATTAAGTAAAATTTTGCTTCTATTTTGAATGTATGAGCTAATAATAGATCTAATTTGAGATTCAGCAGTGGGTAAACAAAGATAAATTGTATTAAAAGCACAAGTTATGAACATTTCTTAATGAATTTTAAAAAATTACTTTTATTGTGAATACCTGTGATGTCATTCATCAAAGCTATTCATATATGTCTTGAATAGATTACTGTAATAAAGCACTCTCCTTCCTGATGTAACTTGAAGTTTTGCCATATTCTCACTCATGAGCTGTCAAGAATGCTTTTCTTGATATGACAGCTAGCTCTTGTAGCTAGAACAGTTCTCTAGTCTAGTATGGCAGAGAGAATGCTGCAGAAGATAATTTGTGCAGCTACTAATCCAAACGAGAAGAATGATAGAACTAGCAAAGCTATTTTCTACAAATAAGGAAATAGATCACTGGCTTTTCATAATTTTTTGCACTTTAATGTGCACTGAGGAAAACACATTTCTCTATAAGTAAGAATTTTAATTAGCTCATTTTTCTTAAGCCTAGAGTAAGAAAGCAAAATGCAATAGAAAAAATGTAATTCTTTAAATGGTGATTGCCAAATAGAAAGCTTTGACTTCTGTGTTCACTTATTTCTGAACAGTAGATAACATAAATACATAAAGACAGGTTTTGTGGTTTGTTTTTTTTGTTGTTGTTGCTGTTGCTTTTTTTTTTTTCTTTTTTCCCCAAGATATTTGTTGGTTTTCAAGCTGAAGATCTTGCTAAGGCCATACCTGGCAAGTTAATTAAAGCCATGTCCATAAACATGAAAAACTCAGTACTACCTCTAATGAACAGAGCTAACTTGGAAAAACATTACTTCAAATTTCAAAGAACATCTCTACAATGCATATGGGGTTCACGAGGCAATGAGACAAGCAATCTCAACGTAGCAATTTTTCTTCAATGGATCAGTATATTTATGTCAGATGTAAAGTACCAAATTTTCTATCTGCTGGACTTCTTGAAAGCAGAGAAGAGAATGGAGAGGAAGTGCTTACATTTACTTGATTTTGTCTTCCCCTTCCCTTAACTGTCTGAAAGCAATCTTTGTTCATGCCATGACAGTGATCTTATGTTTGAGAAAATAAAGGCACAGGTCCACTCTTCTTGGTCACGATCTTCCATCTCCTGAAACACTTTTTCACTTGAATTCTGTCACCTTGTGATTCTAAGTGTTGAATGAAATTCTCTAGATTGAAAAAAACAATCCAGTTGATACACAGACTGAAAATTTCACAAAAGAAAAAGGAAATTGTCTTCCAGAAATTTCTGTGTGGGACTGATTTTGTTTATGCTTTCCCTATTTGTGGGATATATTCATATTACAGAAGTGGAACTTAATTAAGGTAACAAAATATAAACTTTGCGTCACTCGAGTCAAGTTTGTGTGTAATACGTTTTCAAAAATGTGTAAGTCAAGGCCCTAAATATTGAGTACAAAGACAGCGTAATAATCTGACCAATAACAAACCCATGTAATTCACTCATTATACCTGAAAGTCTAAAGATCACCTATTTCAAATCTATTTCTTAGAATTATATCATACTTTTCTTGCTGTTATTCTAATGATCTTCAAAAGTAGTTCTAGAGACAGACCTTTAACAATATGCAAATCAAGTTTCAGACATTGTATATGGATATTCACTTAGAATTTTCCTTTATATTAAAGTATTTCCATAATTATAAAACCAATACTGACATTAAAGCATTCTGGGGTGCCTAAGAATTGTCTGAAGACTTTTTCAGTTATTTGACAACTGCACAGTCAATATCATGGTTAAATTAATTCTTCTAAATTTTTTATCTGGGAAACTGCTTCTGGAAAGTTTTAATACCAGAATAAAATAACTCAAAAATTGCATTAATTGGCCCACTAGTTAGAAATCTAGAGAAAAATATTTCAGATAAGAGTAAGAAACCCAATTTTAAAAAAGGATGACGAAGTATGAGGGGTTGTCACATCCTAAACCAGCACAAGGAAGCTGGCATATCTTCTTTGAGCCAAAAAAGCCTTCTGGAAATCCTGGGTCCAATTTGCAAGTAGGCAGCAAATTCAAAACCCTGATCTTACTGTGCACATGTTAAGGATTCTTTTCAATCTGTCAAAAGCAGTCCCCTCTACCCTTAAGATATAAGTGGTCCACCCATCCTCAAATCAGTTGTGCTATGTAGTGCAGATTTACAAACAGATATCAACAGTGAACTTAAGAGCCTGTACCTAAAACTGAATTCTAGATTCTGTGTTGGTGGTAGACACCTGAAAGTCAGATTAGCAGTTCTTGGTCTTTCAGCACTGCCTTCTATTCATACTGTCTTAAGCAGAAGGAGAAACAGTCTCTTACCCAGCCTTAGTTCTAAAGAACAAGATTTAGTTATTTACAACATTGTGTAAAGTGTACTATCTAGAATACTTTAACCTAGAACACTTTGAAAAAATGGACTTCTGGAGTCAACTACCTGTTGCAGGAAACAGCATTTCCTCTTGTTCTCTGAATAGTGCTGATACTTAATTCCCTGTTGCTGGTCCCTCTGTTCTTGTATTATCAGGTAAGATAATACAAGTCTCTGTTGTTTTATTAACAATGCTAAGTATGCAATCAAATCATATCAATCAGTATGAAGCCAATACATACTTCAAAACTATTTTTTATGGAAATAATGTACTTTGTGGGAGAGAAAACTAACATGAAACTTTGGAGATCTTTCACAACACAAGACATCATGTTCTAATGACTTTAAATAAATAAAACATATGAAAAGCTACTGACCTGAGCGTCTCTTTGAAAAACTTCCTTTTTTTAAGAAAGCAGGCCATAGCACTTCAGTAAGCATTTCACTGCCACTAATACATCCAACAAGCAGATCAATACGTTTCCTTCATTACGCTTTTAGCCAAACACATAGCACATGCAAAAGCCAGAGGAGAAGGGAGGGAGAGAGACAGATAGATATTGATGCTGGTAATAAAAAGTCTGAGATACAAATGAGGATAAAAAATGGGGCCATTGTGTAATACTACGTTAAGTGTCATTTTATAAATTAGGAGACTATGGACTTTCATTAGTGAATCCATTAATTTTACATTTTGTACAGTATTTTTAAGATATGAACTGAAACAGAGTACTTCTAAAAATGTGAGGTCAATCTGATTTAATAATTTCTTAAGTGAACTACTCCTATTAAAAAAATAAATTACTATGATTTGTGACAACTGGATAATAAGTAAATTATAGATATATTACACACATACCATACTGCACAACTGCTAAGTCAGCATCATTCCTTATTAATATTTCTACGGCTAGAAAAATCATTTAAGTAGTCCTGCTAACATTTACAAAAACTAGAGGCATGAAGCTAAATGGTTTTAATGAAGGGGGAAAAGCTTTACTGCATAATGTGAAATTCAAAGAGAATACAAATTTATATTTTATTATTATACCATTTTTAGAGCATTAAAGCTTTACTTCTCTTTCCACAATAACTTTTTAAAGAAACTTACTTTGATTTAATTTAATTGAATCAAAGATAGCACCTCAATCTAGGCAAGTGGAATTGTTAAGATGCTGACTGGGGCTAAGTATGTAGTACTACGACCCTATTACACCTGGAGTTCAACAAAGTATGAAAGCCTTTTTGTAACTAAAGGTAAGTAGAAATTTTTTAAAACTTTCTGCCCATTCCTCTCAAATAGGTATTGATTGACCATATCCACAGTTTTACCCGTGCATCCGCTGACAATAAATGGCATAGGTGAAAAGAAGCTTTTCTTAATTACAGGATTCTTGAGATGTAAAATAGCCTCTACAAGGTTGTTTTCTATGAGAAAAATCAGGCAGCAAATTCCACCTCAAATTCTTCACAATGCAGAATACACAGATCCCAAGTTTCTCTTCTGCCGGAAAATCTTTTAGTTCTTCAATCAAAGACCTTCTACGTAACAGCAGAAAAAAAATCCCCAATAGTTCACTCACTTTCCTTTTCAGCAATCTTAGCTCAAGGAGTGTCAATTAATTCAATTCCAGAGCTTCTCTCAACAATTACAATTGTAAGGAAATTTCTTATGATGAATCTACAATGTCTATTTTGGAAAAACAGATTTCATAAATTGTTTATATCAAGATATATTTTCTTTTATCTTTTGTTGTACCTTTGTCTGAAGGCATGTTCAGCTGAATTCCCACAGCATTGATTTAATTTCTCTTGTCTCTGTGTTCCTGGCATCCTCTGAAGGCCCAAAGCTATTTGGTGATGACTTGGACATACAAAATTAAGACTCTCTGAACTTGGTGCTTAAGAATCAGCTCAAGAAAAATATTTTCTTGGAACAAGAAGCACAGAAATAGGTGTAGACACAAGAAATAACCTTGACATCCTATCAAAAGTGTGCTCCTTTTTTCCCCCTGGATATGAGACATTATGCAATACAACATTACTCCTTTTCTTCCCCTTGATCAAAACTAATGGCAGGCTTTTGGACTTGATTTAACAATACCTCCGTTTGGGAGATTATCACATAATATAGAGGTCAGAAAGTTGTTTACTCATACCATCCTTTCCCATTTTCCAAAGTAACAGCAGATGACATTAAGCATTGCTGGTCATGCATCCTGACATTAAGTTGTATTTCTGAATAAAGGGTCTCTTACAAAGTTGTCAGCTACACTACATACTCTTTATGGAACCCAGTGAATCTTCAGTCCCTTCTTGCCTCTTCAAATTGCTACAATTGCCACAGAGATCTTCTGTTTAATTTAGTTATTCCTTTAGGTCTGTCACCGGCTCAAACTGTCTGTTCAAAAATACACAGGGTGCTATCCTGCCAGTAGAAAAGAATGTATCCATATTTTTACACCTTCAGTTTGCAGTTTAAAAGAGGGCAGTCTAGCTCTTGCACTGTATGTTTCATAAGCATGAAATTCTGATCAGCTGGAAATTTTTAAACTGCATCACAAGATCCAGTTCGCCAGGCAGCCAGGTTATCTGCATTTCAGATATAAAGATCGTCCCTTTGGACAGAGTAGAAAGGAGGAATTGCTTGTAAAACTTCACAGTGCCACCTTGATACTTCAGCTAGCAGACTGTGCAACAAATTGCAAAGCCATCCTTTGTGGACATTGTTCACTAAGTTTTCATACATTTAATGCTTCAATTTTCTTCTTCAGTTGCGGTAGAATTTAACTATTCCAAGATCACTAATTGGTACTATGGCCTGATAGCTTCGGAGTTTTTGGAATCTGATCAAGCAGGAGACCCATACATGTTGATCAGTCACCAGCCAGAATATTTTGGCTTGTATTTCTTTCACAGTGATCCCTCCAGGACATGAAAAGGACAAATGGCTGAAGTTGCAGGCAAACCAAAAAGAGTCCAATTTCCCTAAAGACAGCTTATTTACTTCATAATCTGTAAGGGTATGATCACTATTTTTGCTGATGTGAACTATCACAGTTGGATTCTTTGGAAAAGAAGTGCCATCAAGCTGAAATGCCTGTTTATCCAGTGTTTTTTTTTAAATTTCCTACAGATAGTTCAGAACAATGGCTGGTTAAGTAAGGATGGAGTTTGTCCTGCATCTGTAAGCACTAAATTTAATTTCTTGCTCCTGTATTAGCTTAGAAAAAAGTGTCTTTGTACGTGTATGAGTATAGTATTATTTAATCCATATTGGTGTTTTGATGATAATAATGATAAAACCAGTGGAGATTTCACATAATACAGTAACAAAGTACAACAAACTGCAGAATACATATCAGGTGCTTTTAAGAACACATACTTGATTATCTTTAAAACGACTTGTCTCCTGGTGGAGTCAGACAGCAATTATTTATCTATGACAGAAAAACTGATCAGCATCTTTCTTCTTAAAAACTTTTTAATAAGTTCTTTTGACTGTTTATACACTGAAACTAGAAAAAAACTTTCTATTACTAAGGATAAGGAAGTGCTAGGAACTACTGCTTGAGAACCTGAAGATTTTGAAAACAAATTACACGGACACCAGGCAAGGTACTGCTTACACACAGGTCCTTCTGCTTAGGGACAAAGTGATTGAGAAGATGATGCTCTTTAACAGAACATTCACATCAGGTCTAGAACTTGGCCCACAGCATGAGACAGAGTGAACTGTCATCTTTTTACAAGACTGTATGTGCTCATGACTGATTCAGTATTGCAGAAAACCTCAAGTCTTTCTTTTTTGCTACTTGTCTATTAATCAATTATAATCAACCATATGCTGAAGCCTAATCTTTATACAGTGGGTCATGGCATTAATTTGACAGTATTTTATGAATTCTGGTTTTATTCTACAATGTTGTGAATTCCAGTTTATCTTAACACCTTTCTTCTTTTTTTCCCATCCTAATTACAACTGAATGTATCTTTCTTCTCAATTCTTGCTAAGATGGTACTATACCTTATTATAGAAGACTATCATGAAGCTGGTATGTCAGTATTCACAACAGTATATGCATTTTGGCAGGTAGTGACCCAATCCAGAACTCTGGACGTTAATAATGAACTTCAGATATCCTAAAACCACCTATATCTAGACAGGTAATTAGTAATCATAATGTGAGGCCATCTTTACAGTCTTTCCAGTTGTGCTGATTGAAAATGGGTCAGACTAACCAGTGAAGCATTTTGTAGCCTGGACATCTGTAAGTTTATTATTTTCCTTTTAATGTAGGAGGTAATTAAGGATGCTTTTATTATATAATTTACACGTGTATGTTAAGTAGCAGTTGCCTAGCTAGACTATATACCATGGTGGTCCCAGACTGGTACAGTGATTTTAAAACCATGCTGAACACGGTTGCAGATTGATCATGCAAAATCTGCCCCCCCCAGCTGATTTTTCCCCACTTGTGCACAGTGCAATGCAAAAAAAGAAAAAAGTAAATAAAATGAAAAAAATTGTGATGGGCGAGCAGGTCGACTGTGTGAGAGAACACGTGCAAAGTATACCTCAGAAACACTATAGGTGGATGAGCACGAAGGGAGCCGAGCCTGGTTGTGCAGTGGGGAAAAGAAAACATTGTTAAAAAAGAAATGGTGGCACAGTAAGGGTCTCAGAAGGTTTTCTGTATAGGTGGTTCCAGCAACTCAAATAGTAGCGGGGGATTCATTAAGTTTCCATGACCAGCTATTTCAGAAAATCCAAATTTATGCCTTTTAAGGTGGAAGCTTCTTAAAAGAGAAAAAAAAAAGTATAGTATTTATAAAATAATTAAAACTAATGATGAATGTGAAAACTATCAATCCTTTCTCCTCTAAATAACTGACAATAATATCAGTACGGGATGAAGCTTTATTAATCTCTTTCATTTAAAACTATTAGTTTTATTCTAGCTCTGCAAAGGGCAAAATGTGAAAACTCACTGAAGGCCCTGTTCTCCCCTGTGTATCTTTATGTTTTCAGATGCTCAGAAACAGTATTTTGACAATGGAGGTTTTTCTTCAACTTTATTGCCCCCAAAACCAGAATAACTTGCAAAGTTACATGACGAACAGTCGGATGCAGGTCAGTAGAAATCTGCAGATTAGGTCCCTAAGCACTGTTAAGTGCTGTGATCCTTGAGGGACACTCTCTACTGTTAAAAGCTTTCAGCACACATACAAATTAATTGGTAACACTACATTTTTACTGATTGTTAAGAAGAGTTTGTTTATAGAATATACCCATTTTTTTATCCTAGTAATCACTGAGACATAACTCGAGTAGGACTCTCCAGTTACTCACAGGATTCCTTTTGCTAACAACTCTGAAAATCCTTTATTTGGTTGAAAATTTTTCATGTTTCAGTTACAAAGAGTAGTCTGAGTTTTGGAGGGTTTTCTTCCTCAACTATTGTTTGATTAATAATTACCTGATGACAACTGGCTGTGAAAAAAGAGAAAAAGCAGCCTAATAAATTAAATTTTAAAAGATACAGTTCTTATAAATGCATTAAAAATCTTTTCCTGCTTTTTTCCAGGGGGTGGAAAAATGAATTATCAGAAGCCTCAGCAAAACGTCCTTAGACTTCAACAAAATTAGCAGTTTGGATACATTTGTGGTAAATTTCTATCCAGCAAGAATTTCCAGATAAATTATTAGTGACCGCTTGCTGACTTAGGTAGTATGATGGACTGAGCAGACAACATGGTACTCATAAAGTCTTTCACAAATATTCTTCAATTTCAAATGTGCATTTCACAATTCTTCACTGAAATATAAGCTGTCACTTCTAGGAAAAGTCTACAGTCACAATTTGTCTGTGTTCATTTATGTCTACTTCTATACAACTTTCTTCACTGAAAATTTGTTAATACTCTCAAAATATTTTTGTTCCTTTCTGGCATTGAGCATTTAATTTGCACTTATGGATAACATCTAGATATCTTCTAGATAACTAAGGAACTCTTCTAAAACTAAGTTATCCTCTAGATAACTAAGGAAATCTGAATCACTTTACAACATCTTCAATGTTCACACACACTCATCCCTTTCTTCACCTGATGAAATGTTTTCTTCTAGAGAAGAAAATTTTCAGGAGTAAGTTACAAATAGAAAATTCCTTCAGAAAAATAGAAAGAGTAGAAAATGCAGTTTTAAGAAATCAAGTATTAATCCCTTCTGACAAAGTAAAAAATTGTTTCTAGAAACATGACTTTGAAAGCTTTCTAAGAAAGATAAGGTGTGCTTCTGCTTGGAACAGAGGTTCTGCTATTCACCTAAGATTTTTGGATCAGTCTTTAATCAAGATTCTCATAAATAATGTCCAACCATTGTTTCTACGGTTTGTCTTGCAACAGCATGGAAAAGTAAGAACCGTTAGCTTCAGTTTTGCAGATGAGGATCCAAAGAATGCATTAACAGCAAGAAACATCTTTTAAGTATCAGCAACTAGATAAACAGAAAGAACAATGATGAGGAGGTTTGGAATTGTATTCAACAAAGTTTGGAAGAAGCTGGCTCATCTTGCCTACTCCTCAGGCTAACTTACAAAGGTCATGCTGGACACTTGTGTACTTCTTGAATCTTCTCTGAGAAAACTGCTATACGTAGAATGCTATTCCTTTCCTTGTCAAATTATCCTGTAATCTAATTATCCATATTTTAATTAATATCTAGCTAAACTTACCATTTAACTTCAGTCTTATTCCTATTGGTATTTAATAAATTTAGATGATTTTGTATTGTCTTTTTCACAGGCCCAGCTGTGTAGGGGCAAATGATATTTCCTTCACTAAGATACCTGCATATTTTATTTCTCCCTATGCTCAAATACACGCACACAGGCACACATACACTTCTCTTTCATCTCTTAGTCTCACCCACTCCAAATACTTTTTTCCTTATTCATACATGTATAGACTCTCAATTTACCTATGTTATTTTCTCATAATGATGAAATTGAAGGTATGCTCAAGTGTTCTAGACTCAAAATGATCTATGTTTTTGAGGCAAGGATTATGCTCATACCACACTTCTGCATATAGTTGCTGCTCATTTTATTTTATTATTGCTGTTTATTGTTTTATTATCAACAAGATCACACAATGAGACTGTTTAATATGCTGCACACTTACAATTCCCTGATCACTTCTATGTCATGCTAGTCTCCATTTTTGAGCATCTGCCTCATTTCAGCATTTTGTAAGTGTATTGCTTCTGTGTTATTAATATTAAATGTCAATACTTTTCCAAGATCCTTTGATGATTCTGCAATCTATCACCTACTCTGCTCACAATTTCTTGTCATACATGAACTCCAGTGATTGTTTCTTCCAGTTTGAGAGAGGGAGCAGCTCTCCTTGTTTGGTATGCTACCTGACAACCCCTACATTATGTTAGATGAAGCTAATGTGCTAACATTTGAGCTGTTGGGCTCTTTTCCTCTATGAACATTCAAGTTAAGGGGCCACGTTGTCAGTCACAGAAATTCCCCACTGTGAGAATCATTTTAAAAGAGCTGCACCAACTGAGAATCTGGTTTAAAGGCCGCAAGAACAAGTTGTTGTTATTTTGAGGGCCTTACTGGCTTGAATTAGATCTTTAATAACAGAATATTAAGACCAGGAATAAAAGCCCCATAAATGTAATCCTTCAACATGATCAAAGAAGGCAGGTACTTAAAGTTAGACAAAGCACTGCATGTAGGAGACTGTAGACTCTGAAAAATACAGCTCTGTATGAAAAATGATAATCCCAGTTTCATTAAACATCATCTATGGACAGTATTTGGCCTCTATTATGAATTCTGAGAATATTTTTCTTGAACAAAACCAGAATCTTTGATTTGGAACCATGCTGGTCAAAAACCACACAAAAATTGTTTGGCATATTACTTGGGAACTCTGTGTACAACTTCTATACTTAGATTTTTATTTTTTTTTTCTGATGGGCTTTTCATTATGTTTTTTGCAGAATTTAAACTTGCATCTAAAATTCTTAGCCTGCACAATTACAACAACAACAAAAAATCTTCAAAACACAGTTTGAAGCAGTATTGTTCAGTTGAATTTCAGCTAAACACTTTCAGGAAGGTATTAATTCTAGCAGGTATTATGAGCTCTAAAATACAAACCAGTCAGCTGTTTCACTGTTGATTATCTCAGTGGCTAATGCAGTTTTATGCTACTGCTACGTTAATTTGAACAGTAGGAGAATGTGAATGTGTCCGAGTGATAGAAGACTGATTTTTCAAAACAATATTTAAGTTCAACTTCTAACACAGGTCTCTGGGAGGGGTCAAAGGATTAAGCCACGAAAAGAACTGGAATAGCTGCAAGGAAAGTGAACGAATATGTCAAGAAGAAATGAAAAAACAAATCTCAGGTCAGGATAACCTTTTTTGTAAATGGTTATGCATTACTACCCAAATGCCCCAAACTGCTTAATTAACACAAATTTTTATGCACGTTTTCAGTGCAATTTTATTTTAAATATCTGGCAGGCTTTCTAAACTTTTGGTTGAATCTGAGATAGTCTGCAGAATTTCAATGTTTCCTACAGATTTCCAATGGCCATTGAATTTAATCAGGAAAGCATACCTTTGCAATTGATTTTGAAACAAAGGTTCCACCTTAAGAGTATACACAATTGTGCAATAGCATTTCATTTTCACTTATGGGGCTGGCCGTAAGATACTATATGCTCCCCCTCCCACACCATTCAATACATTTGCCACATTGCAGGAATATTAACAACTTACATCTAAACCCCTTTCCAAAAGCAGTATGGAAGAGATCAAAAATATTTTAAAGATGAACTATTAACAAATTCCTCTTTATTTTCTTTCAAATTGCCCACTATTTAGTAGGGATTGGTTCTATTCTTTGATCAGTCATTTGTATACTGTCTTTTCAAATGTTACCTTATCTAAAATGTCCATTAGTACAGCATGAATCAGAGCGGAAGTGACAAAACAGCAGATTTTGGTTATATTTTATTATATTTGTAATATGTCCTGCTTGTTTTAAGAAACTTAAAGGGCATATGCAGAACATATGGAACATTTCTTAGATCAAATCTAACTTCCTTCCTTACATTGTGTAGGGTATGGCCACAAAATAACAGATAAAGTGGCATAGAGGAACAGGACAACTTCATGACAACTAATTTCTCATGGCTAATATGGTCACAGGTTTTCATTAGAAACCTCTCCCCATGTGACATTCTGTGAAATAATGTGTAATGAGAATACCTTTTTTGTAGTACAAAGTTTCATGGCATAGTTTTTTTCTGTCTTTACATTTACTCACTAGTACTAAATCATGAATTTAAGAGTGAGAAGCCTAAAATAAAGGAACTTGTTTTGTCTTGATTAAGACTAACAAATGCCACCAAATCTAAAATAACACACAGTTCATTCCCCCAAAAATTTGATTCTTAAAGATTTGCCAAGGAAAGGATATAGCCCTTTAATAAAATTTATTTTATAGAAAGCTGCAATATATTAGCAGCTCAATTTCCTTGTATTTGACCTGAAAAATATTATAAACTCAGGGACTTCTCTTTGACAATAAGCAGAAATCAACTTTATGTCAGATACATAGCTGGATATGCAAAAGCATACAAAAGGGGTATAAATTATCAAATCATTATCACTACCAAAATCATCTTGCACTATATAACCCTAGTGGATTATGCAGTAGAATGATAGTGCTGAGAACAACAGCCATAGTGTGTGGAAAACACAAACAGGACATGAATCTAAAGAAATTATTCTGAGAACCTTCACCAGATGGATGTACAAAGGGATAAACGGTTACTAACTTTCACATCTACTATGCTCACAACTGTACCTTTTTTGTAAAGTTTTCATTATACATTAAATTATTTGGCTTAAAATCACTTCCATAGAATTGCTGAAAAGCTGATCTCAGTTTATGAGGTGAACTACTAAACATGAGGTACTGTGTTATGTTGGATTGGACTTGCTTTATTTAATATTTCTGTGAAAAATGGGCAACTTTCTAGAGGCATCATAACTAACAGGCTAGATCCTAATCCTTTTTTTTTTTTTGAACAAACTTAATGTGTAAGAAATATGCTGCAGAATTTTTTGTCTACTAAAAAAACAGACAACAAAATTTGCATAGACAGCATTCAACCAAATATTAACCTATTTTGTGAAATAAAATAGGGACCCAAAAAGATTAAAGGCAAAGACAGAGGTACATGTGAACCTATATGCTTCTGGGTTACCTTATATCAGCCATGGTTTTCAGTTCAGGTAAGGCTAGCAATCACTGGCAGAAGATATTTTTATCCTTTAAATTAGGGATATCTATTTTACTTGTTGCTAAGTTTAATATTCAGGAAACTCTTAGATATGCAACTTCAATTTTGGAAAGGGATTTTCTTTATTTGCTGTAAAGTCAAGCAGTTTGATTAGCATTCATTAAAATGAAGTAGGATATTCTTTTAAACAAATCCTGTTAATTAGGTCAGGTTTCTCATACACATTAAAATGAAACCCCAGCTAGAAAAGAAAGAAAACACAACAGGAGAAAGAGAGACAGACAGGAAAAAGATGGGGATGAGAGGACAAACCAATCAGATTTGGTGTTACCAGTCAGTAGAAGTTTTTAAAAAACAGATCACCGAGTGAAATCGTACATTTACTTGGAGAGTAAATCCTTTGACTCTGCCTTCTAGGTGATCTCTGAGCTACTCCAGCTTTCGATGGAGCTATACGTAAACATCAGAAAGTGAATTCAAAAAGCTACCTGTTCTCTTGTCACATTTTTTTTTCTTTTGTTCATTGTTTTTGTGTGGAGATCATTCTAAAGCTACTGATTCCTTGCTACATTGGTAATTTCTTATTTTATTGTTTATTGGCAAGGACATGTTCTAGAATTTATTTCCATCAAAAATAATTTTTTAGAGGTGCATTTTCATGTTTGGTAACCTGAATTAGGATTTCCCATTTTCTATAAGGATATTCATATAAAATTTTTTGTCTAAATATATATTACAAATATATATTTAAATATATATTTTGGGTTGTGAAATTAAATCCTGGGCAATCAGACACAAAATAACCCTAAATTAGGTGCCTGTGGGTGGTCATAAAAATAATAGGTGAATCCCACCACCTAAATAAGCTACACCTTCTGCATGTGTATATGCATTACGTATTTAGAGCGCATTACACACAATTAGAATTGTACATGATGACCCATTAAAATGCACAGGTCACAGTAATTACATACACAATTTTCAAAAACAGCATAGAAACTGTCTTGTATTTTCCCCTATATGAATTCAGTGGTCCTGAATGTCTTCCATTTGAAACAGTGTCTCATTCATGCACAGTGCTCTTCTCATCTACACTGTAACCAAAACTTCTTCCCAACACAAGCTGAAAATACAAAGCCTCACAGACAGTGAGGAATGCTACAGATGCCTCTAGCTATAACTTGCATAAACAAATAGCAATTGGCTTCTTTTTTTACACTGAGTTCAATTTAAATGGTTGCATTAGTGGAAAGAGGTGTATAATTAATCCTTCCCCTCCCCTTTTTTATGCTCAGTGAAATCACATTTTCACAAAGAGCAGCTGTAGAGGAGTATTACAGAAGAGAGAAGATGGCTTGTCCTGGAACAAAGGCAACACAATCACATACAAAACCAAAAGAAAAGATGAAAACCCAACAGGGCAGGAAAGGCAAGGAGAGTGCAGAAGAAAAATGAAATAATTGGTGCTTGAGAAAGTGCTAAAATGAAATAAAGTGGGAAAAAAGTGAAAAATTGGATGCCTGAAAACAAGGCAACCTTAACAGAATGGCCTGGACTGCACTATCAGCAACTTAGTATAGAGCACATCCTGTGTTTTAAACCATTTATTAGGGTGTAACACTATGCAAGGTGTGTACTGATTTAAATATCTGCCTATTAAGTGTTCTAAATATTTGAGTATGATTGTATAAACATAAAAAAGGCAGAAGGGGTTAATTATTAGCAAAACAGTGGCTCCATTCTTATTAGCCTCACATGAATCTCTCTTTCATTTCCTCTTCATTTACTCTGATTTTTTCTGATGTAAAGGCTAGATATACATGAAATATTAAACTCTCTATAATTGTAATGGTTTTTACAGAATTAAATGCAAAAAGTGTGAGCACTATAAAAGTTTAATTATGTTTCAAGATGGGAAGCAGTAGTCTGAAGATGAGTAAGTCACTTCTCCATGTAACAGGCAGTTAAGAGACAACAAACAACATAGATCAGAGAAGTGATTTAATCATGATCACCAAATTACACGCACTTCAATAAAGTTGTTACTATCTCTTATTTGCAGTGACATTCAAAGCTAACTAACTGGCAGCCTGCCTTCAGTAGGTTGTTCTATGTGTAGCACAGAAACAAACAAAATGTGACCCAACAGCAATAAGAATACTGAAATAAAAATGATGGCATGATGAGAAATGGAAAAGCCCCTTCCCTCCCTCCCCTCACCTCCCCCTTCAAAGGAAAAGTGTAGGCTATAGAAGAAAACTTGCAAAATAAATGTTAGAAACATATTTACTTTGAGGGATCCAACTCTACTAGCAACTCCTTTGCTTTCATCCGGCCGTCTAATTTGCTACAATGGGGGAAGATGGGTAAAAAAGACAGAAGAATAAAGAAAAAGTGAACTTAAAAAAATTTCCACACAATCAGTTAGCAGTACATGCAAGACATCAATTTGACTCTCTGAGACACCTCTAGAGGACAAAGACACAGACTCTAATTTCTGGAATAAATGATGCTTTATCAAGGCATTTGAAACTTGCTTTGTTGATTGTTTTTATTTCAATATATTACCAATCTGGCACATATGTTGCATGCTGAATTCACTAACATTTTTTAAAGAATACCTCTTACTTATCTGATTTGGATACGAAGAATAATGACGTCCTAAAACTCTAACCAAACAAAAAAACATCCTATACCTTCTACAAATCATATAGTCAAAGTATGCTATAACTGGGAGTATCAGGCCTGGCAAGTATCATGATTGATACCTGACAGAATGCAATACAGATTCCTATTAACCCAGGCCTGGAGATTTTAGCCACTGCTATCAAGATTCCCAGTTAAAAATTATGCTGCCCAACCAGAAAATTTTAATGCCAGACCAGTATCAGAATTTTATTTTAAATATACCACATATATAACCTCTCCCCCAACATTTCCTACCTGATTACTTTTCCTTTATTATATACTTTTTTTTCCTAGATGATGCAGAGGATGGGAAAAAAAATGAGGTAGCTGCTCAAAATGCTTTGTACTGTTAGAAGCATTTAAAATAAAACATTCATTTACAGCAAAAGTTCTTTTCAGAATTGCTGAATACAGTAAATACATCTTTTTTTACTGATAAATTAAACTTGTGTTATGTCATTTGAAGTAGAGAGAAAGAATACAGTAAAAATTACTTTAGGGATATCCTTCTAGTCTTAGGCAAGACTGAATTGAAACCTTTTACTGTCTGATGGTTGTTTCACACATTATGTAAAACAAAGTCCCACAAAACTGAGGTGAACCCTTTCGAACCACATCAACTGTCTTTTTTTTTTTTAAGAAAACTCAGCAAGAAAGCCAAAGACTGAATGAACCATGGAAATTCAACTATGCTTTATGCTCTCTGGAGCACACTAGCAAAAAGTACAAAAGAACACTGCCTGTTTTCACGTGACCCATGGAAAATTGAGATATTCATATTAAAAACACAATCAACTGAATGTTTTTTGGTTTTGTTTTTTTTTTTTTTTATTGCCCTAGATTCTCAAGAAAATAATGCAACTAAGCAATATATCAACAATTTAAATATTCGGTACTGATAGGATGTCCACTAGCTAAATACACTGGAAACATTTACGTAAATTGTTGCTTTCCTTCCCTGGTCTTAGGGCATTGAAATAGTATCTGTTTTGAACTCTCAAGGGAAACACCTACATTACTGTTTTGATGGGACTCCAAGCAAATCCCCAATCAATTCTAGTATACTGACAAAGAAAAACTTTCATTAAATAAAATACTTCTCCTTTAGAAGACAGATTAAATTAAAATATATGCAGTTGTAACCTAGTTGCTATACTTTTCCTAATTAAAAAAAACCCCAACAAAGTCTCAAGAGGGAAAAAAGATACTATTTGAAAAGAAAACAGAAGTTATAGAAAAGACACTTGGCCTAATACCCTGGTTGAAATATTAGTAGTCCCAGGCAGTAAGATGTAACCAAGTAGAACCCCAATTCATGTTTTTTCAAACTTTTTTCAAAGTTAACATATTCAATTTTGTTTTAAAAAATGAGAAATAAAAAATAAATGCTGATAATCTCACATAATTACATGGAAGTAGAACATTTAGGAAAATGCTACATACCACAACAACTTGGGGAAAAGCAATTGACAGCAAATTGCATTCCCCTTCAGGGAAAAAGATTTTCTTCTATTACTTACCAATGCGGGTATTGTGGCTGCTCAAGTTGTGCTGAAGGTTTAGGATTTGGCCAGAAATGAGACTGAAGATACTACAGGTACGTATATTTAACATTATTTATTCTCTCTTTCTTCAAAATATACAGAGAAATACATACGCAATGTGTACATTGCAAGCAATGCAAATATAGATGCTTGAAATAATAAACTAGAAGGAGATAGCCTAAGGTGAATTCTTGTTTTATATTCATGGCATAGTTTATATATATGATAATATGTTTTCTACAGGACATTTGCAGAGTGCAACTTCGATGCTTCTCAAGGGATGGATCAGTGTTATGAGTATTGCACAAAGTATACCACATCTGTTCTGAGAAATAGGGTATTACTAAGAGGGTACGGGACAGCAGGAATAAAAAACATCTATTTTTCACAGCAAATCCTACAGAAAGGAATTCAGGTATATCCTATCTCCCTGGACAACTCCTGTCCAGTGTTCTAGAAGTTGACTGATAAACTAGTATATGAGAAAATGGCATGGATTATACACTCCTTGTTTTTCAGAAACTCAGCTAGACACAAGAACCCAATCATGGATGAACACTTGTAGCTAGAAAAGATTACAATGAAAGATGAGCAGGTAAGTGTTCTAGATTGAAAGTTTGTGTATTTCTATCCCCATCAGTCACTTGTGTGTGATCTAGAAACAAGTTATTTGATTTTTCTATACCCATTTGTAAAATGAAAACAATACTTCCTTCTAAGCAAAATATAGGACTAATAAAAAGAACCTGAACAGTGAAACTGAAAATGAAACTTTTTGCCTCGGGTTTTATGATTTTACTTCTTTTTTTATACCACAACACAAGCTTAATGAGTAGATTAAGAGATGAGTAAGGAGCAACAATAAGCAGTTATTAGCAAAACATTACCTGAAAGGTATAAGGATTTTGGAACATTCTGAAGGAGAAGAATGAAGATATTCAATGTAATGAAGCAAGAAAGGTGTTGTGTAGGGTACATTCCAGGAAAATGGCAGGGTATAATGCACTGAGAGTTAAGATAAATGCATTATATTTACATCCCTTTCTTGTTCATAAGGGAATAATAGTAGGAGTTAAAAGCTAAAGATTAGCCACAGGTGTTCCTGTTTTGGTATCTGAAGAACAAGGTGGAGTTACAATGGGAGTAGAATGAGAAAGGAAGCCAGTGGAAGAAAACTTATGAAGGAAAGAAACTAGAACCAAACAGTGAGCAAAGAGGAGTGCTCAAATATGCTATGGACTTGTTAGAAGATGAATGAAAGACTTGGGTACCAAAGAACAGACAGTGTTTTCTAAGCAGAAGTCTCACATATGGTTTCATTATTATTCCTCTACCTTTTCATAAGGCCCATAAGAAATGTACCTTTATCTTCACCCCTGGTTTTACTCCAGAAAATCGAATTTTAAAGACCTAACCTTAAATATACACAAACCAGCAGTTATACTTGTCAAAAAGAAAGAATAGCTCTGAACAACTGGCTAACCTGAGATTCTGGCTTTAGCTGTATTTATTTAAAGGAAGAATTCCACAAGAGGAGAAATAGCCTCAAATACTTAAGGCTATCCATCCTAGACATCTTCCCCTTTCTGATAATATTCCGTGTTCTTGCTAGTCTAAAGTTACCCCGCTTACTGCTTCTGACATAGAAACTGGAATTTTGCAGGACCCAAAAGCTTTGAGAAATGTGTTTTCACATCCACATTCACCAAAAATACAAACTTATGTCACACTTCTTTCAAAAATCCTGGCTAATACATACATGGTTCATAATAATAAAGCCTTTTTGATATGATCAAATTACTTAATTTTGAAAGGAAATAAATGCAACACTAGCAATGGAAACTCTTTACAGCAGCAGTTTAAAAAGATGTTATTAATTCAATGGCCTGGGGGTGCAGTGCTGGAATCACATTAATCAAAAGCAAGAGATTATACTACACAGCATCCAAATCAAGTTCAGATTAGTTTATGTACACATAAGAAAAATGGAACTGTTCTGTCACTTGACCACTACTGCAGAGGTCAATGATGAACAGTGAGTAAAGAAAACTATTAATATTACTTGTGGAACATTACATCACTGGGTCTGCAAATAAATGTTTTTGCATTTGTCATATGTGTCAACTCACATATACCTGACTACTGCACTGACAAACATTTTTTGTTTTCTTAGACAAAACCAGTCCATGTTAGTTTCTAGCCATGGCTTCTTGTCATCGCACCTGATTAAAAGTTCACTTGTGCTCCTAACCTAGTTGCCTTAGGGGATGTGAAGTTAAATGATGTGAATATCCTCTACTGAATCCTAAATCATGAAACTTGCTTGCATCATATTTACCAATGTGACTACACATACTGTTAATAAATGTTTCTGAAGTTGTTCTTTTTTATAGCAGGTTTTTGGCTATGAAACAGCGACATTCACAAGTTTGTATGTGCTATGAGAAAAGGAGACCTCCCTTGTTTTTCCAGTTCTACGGGCCATGACTTCCTTCCAGTTACTGTTTTATCTCAAAGTACAGGGCATCATGGTAGGAAAAGAATGATCAGTTTTGAAAATCTAGAGCAAAACTGTGCATATGATGCTCCTACTTTGGACCGCTTCCTTCAGCAATTCCACAATATACTCCAAATCTGGTTTTTTCCCTCCCTCAAGGGCTGTTCAACTGAAAAAGGCAAAACATGGAAGAAGAAGAGTGGGATAAAAGTCTCTCCAATCCAATGTAGCTTAAACAGGTGTTCTATGATTCAGTGAAAAGGTAGGTGGATATATAAAAATATTAGAATGATCCTAAAGATAAATGCATTGAGAAGACAAAAACATTAACAACTTCCAGAAGAGAAACTAGATATGTATCATAACATATTCAAACAGCTCCCCCATGTACATGGCTTTGTACCGGAATATTTAGGAACCATCAGCAATTTTTTTATCAAAAGTTTGGGGATTCCTCAGATACATAAAGTGCATTCAACTAGAGAAGGGGGTCCAGTTGATGAAGAGAAATCATAAAAGCTACACTGTGCATATTATTATACCATTCTGTTCCAGAAAAATGTTCTTGAAATCTCCTACACAAATTCTTACACAGTTCATAATAACAGAGAAACGTATCTCAAAAGTATAACCATCTACCAATGATTTTACATCAGTTGGCCAGGAACAAAAAAACTTTTATGTATTGGCCAGATCATGTAAAGTGAATCCAAAGTAGATTAAATCTTATGAAGATGGAAAATGCTTTTTCTGACTCTTAACAATGTTTGTCAAAGTTCACAGTATACAACAAACTGGAGACATCCAGAAAAAAAGAAAAAAATGTAAATATTCCATGGCTGGCAATAAGTCATCTAATTAGTGAAGTAATTACATAATGCTTGTCAACAAATTTGATGTTGGGGACTGTGGCTACCAACATTCAAATATTATATAATAAAATACCGATATGGTATTTTTTACAATCCCTTACTTGCTTGATGAGGAGTGGAAAATTCTGATACAGAAATCTGAACTCCAATGAGAATTCTCTTCTCTAATAAGAAAAATGCTCTACATCAAGTTAGCAGTTTCTACTGCTAACCAAGAGCTTAGTATATTTTTATTATTGCAGAAAATCAATTTCTTCTAAGTTAAAAATGCATTATGTATAACTTTAATATTCATACATGAAAAACGGATTTGCACTTGAAAGTATTTTTACTTCTGCAGTTTTAAGCCAAACAAACACCAATTAGATGGGACTTCCTAAATAAATGGGGAGTATATTAAAACAAAGGGAATACAAGTTCCTATAACAAAGTCATATATTCTCAACCAGTAAACATATTCCTGCCTATGCATTATACTGCAGTATGGCATAAATGTTTTATTAGGGTTGTTGCATTTCTTGAAAATGGTAAACCTATAAAAGCATAATGTACATGAATGCTAACAATTGCCAATAAAACATCATTATCATGCCATAACACATTTTGTTCATACTACCCACATTTTTTTTCCAAATGGGCACTTCTACTCACACTGTTCCATGTGCAGATGAGGGAATAAACACAGTGCAGATGGACTAACCAGTGGTATAAAGTAATGCAATTTTCTTGCAGTTTTGGAGTTTAGTACAGTAATATCATCACCAGATCAATGGTCTGTTAACACACATAATGACAAAAATCATGTGACCGTGTCCTTATACAGGAGATTCTGTAATACACTGGTTATTTTACACCAACATGTGGCAGCCTTGTTTTTTAAAAATATCTACAGACTTCAGTGAAATTTGACGGTCAGAAATAAAATCTAAAAGTTGGTAGGTAAAATGCACAGCCAGGGCAAAACAGACTAGAATAAATACAAACATTACATATTAGGCCATTATTAGTGACTTAATGTCCTAAATCTCACTTAAACTGGAGCTCTTGGCATCTAAGAGTTGGGTCCTTACTTTCACTATGCAGTTAACAAAATACACAGGCTTTATATTGCCCAAGACATAAAGAGATTCTAAATGATGAGTAACGAAACTGAATGGCTACTCTTGGCAGAGACATGCCCAGTCCAATGGGAGTGGTATGGAAATCACACAAAGGGCTCCTACTGATTGTAAAGAATGCTGGTGATCAGAAGGCTTAATCAGTTGTGTGCTGTCAAAACCAGACTGCTCTAAGCAAACTGACTGAGAGTAAGCTGAAATACCTTATGCTTCACGTTATCATACAGGGGACATGTATGCACAAACACATGGGGACCAAGAAATACACTAGGTTTTCTAGACCCAGCTTGTCCCAGAGCTTTCAGTTGCACAACTCTTCTGTCACACAGATGAAGATCCTCAAACACTTCTATCCACTCAAGACTTCCACTCTCCCAGTTCTTCCTGAACACAGCCCTTTCTGTTACCATAAAACTATTGCTGCCTCCTGCCTCCAAGCTACTTCCTACTCTTCTCCAAACAAGTCTGAGCCCTGCAGTCTCATCACTCCAGAGCCGCAAACACTGCTTTGCTTTATACCAGACCTCTACCACCCAACCTTTAAATCCGATTTCTCCTCAATTCAGTACTTTCCATCCACTAATTTCAGTCCTGCTTTGAACATTTTTTCACTGGCTCCTGGCACATTTTGCTCTCCACCTATGCCTGCAGCCTCATTTATTCTCTGGCTTTCCCCACAAAGGAAAGCAGAATTTGCACCTCATGCTCCAGGTAGAGCTTTTAAAAAAACAAACACCTGTCAACATATTTCAGAAATCTGTCTTGGCAAGCAGGGAAGAAGTTCATATTTAAAGATAAAGCACAACCACAGCAAGTCCTAGGTAGTGAAATGTTGAATTCTTTGTACATACCTTTCCCAAACTGACAGTTCAGTTCTGAAAGTGCTGCTCTTTTGCCTTGCTGTCCTAAGCTGAAGTGAAGTTCCAAAAGCTGCAGCATATACAGGGCTGTTTGTATTTCAGTGGAGAACAGTGTCCTGTATTATATTTTTAGACAGTAAGCTAGCTCCTATCAAAGATAACTTGGTGGTCACGGTGAAAGCTGTTGCATCAATGAAGTCACTTAGAAGTTCAGCCTGGAGAAGAGAAGGCTCCAGGGAGACTTGATAGCAGCCTTCCAGTACCTGAAGGGGCTACAGGAAAGCTGGAGACAAACTTCCTACAGGGGCATGGAGTGACAGAAAAAGGGGGAATGGTTTCAAACTGAAAGAGGGTAGATTTAGATTGGATATTAGGAGGAAATTCTTTCCTGTGAGGGTGGTGAGACACTGGCACAGGCTGCCCAGAGAAGCTGTGGCTGCCCCCTCCCTGGCAGTGTTCAAGACCAGGTTGGATGGTTCTTTGAGCAACCTGGTCTGGTGGGAGGTGTCCCTGCCCATGGCAGAGGCATTGGAACTAGGTGATCTTTGAGGTCCCTTCTAACCCAAACCATTCGATGATTCTGTGATTCTAAAAGTGACCTGATGGTAGGACAGATAGATTATACAGCAAACCATCTAAGACATCTGCTCTCTTTGACCACTTTTAGAAGCAAAATTAAGGGAGAGATGTTCGCATTCAGGCTCAGTGTAACAAGGAAGATCCCATCTTTATGAAAACAGATGGGTCAGTGGGACTTTAAAGGGAAGAGTAAACAACTTTGAGGACAAGTGCATTTAAGGTTCGTTCTCAAATACCTGTAATATCCTGTACTTTATCCTTGTGACTAGGCAGGACTGTGTTTGGAAAGCCTGTGTAAAGCTTCTTGTTACATGTATTTCCTTAAATCTATGCATCCTGAAGAGTTCAACTGTGAAAGAGAAGCTGAATAGTAGGTAAGGATACTGGGAAAGGTTATATCCATTGAAGCTATAGGAAACACAATTAAAGCAGTCAGACGATAACCTCAGAAGATGAGCATACAGTGGAAAGATCCAGGATTCAATTCACCTTGCAGAGGCTTAAAACAATATGACCTTTAAGTGGCTAGATACTAACAATAACCTGGGAAGTGACCAAGGTCAATGTTTGTCCACACTAACAGTGCTGCTGAATGAAACCATTGTCCAAGGAGACTGCCTGGTAACTTCATAAAACAAACAAAGTGTTGCAAAGAACTGCTATGCCAATGCATAGAACTCCTTGCTCAAAGGTGTTCCTCACATTTTGAAAAGCTTTTTTAAAAGAAAAAATGCAGTCTTAATAAACAAACTGTAATGAATGGTATAAATTTGAAAGAGAGATTGCCAGCAGCTGGTTTGAAATCTTGCCAAATTTGTTACCATTTCTTATGGGATGACTTCCATAAATCTACTGCAGGACATTCAAGTAGGAGGCCCAGTTTCTAACATAGTCATTGAAGAGAAAGATGTTCTAAATGTAAGCACTTTGAATTTCTCACCTTAAGGATCCCTAATTTGTCATAGACTTTTCCCATAAATACATTCCTAGTCACCACTACTGCTGGTCTAAATAAAAAGCTCTTTACTGAAATATATGCAGGTTTCAGTAGATGTAAATATCAATAAATGCCTACAGAAATTACTGTCCAATAATACGCAATGCTACCGTGAAAGTGATCAGAAATAGATAAATAACCACTTCTTTTTCTTTCAAACAAGCAAATATACTGCTGAAACCTAACTGAAGAAATCAAATTCTACCCTATTCATAAATGTCCCTTTTAAAGAGATAATATGTATTTTTCCTTTTAAAATTAAACTAAATTGGTGAGCAAAATAGAGGAAATTAATTTCAGACATTAAAGATAAGTTTTGAGTGTAATAAATACAAGGATTCATTTGAATGTTGTCATTACTATTAATCATCTGAACATGCACTAACTCCTAATCTTGAAGCATAGTATCTTCATGGCCACACAACTCTGAACTCACATTTTAGCATGTCATCAGAATTTTCTCATGATTTGTGCTAATACAGTTTATTTATTTTACAAAGGCAGAAATGTAGAAAAAATTAAATACTGTTTTCTTACATACTTTCTTCGAGGAACAAGCAAAATGAGTTAAACTGATCACTTATGTTCAAAATGGGACAATTCCCTGGAGACTACAGTGCCTTCTCCCTTTTTCTGTTGCATGTAGAAAATTAAAACAGTGAGAACAATCTATGATCAGTATTTTACTAAATGAAAAGTGGCACAACTAAATAAGAATTTTCTCAAACACAGACAATGCACTTGGTGCATACTAAATTCTCCTTGCAGATCCAGAATACAGACCTGGATAAAGATTGATCCTACATGAATTACAAAATAAAGGGCTTCTAACATACGTTGTGAGAAAGAAGGTAGTTACAATTTAACTGGACTATTTAATGAATGAACTTGGTATGTTAAAGATTATTAATGACTACCATTCATTTGAGATACTCTAAACTGTCATTTATAGCACTTATAACAGGTAGAGTGGAACCACACCAAATTAGGAGGTAAAGCCACACTGACATAGCACACCATGCTCCTCTGGTGTGGTTGCACAGTACCTAGGCTCAGCTGTGATGAAAGATTATGCATACATACATTACATACATGTGCACATTTATTTTTTAAAAACATCAATCATCCTGAGGAACAGAGAGGCACACAATGAGGATTACACACACCAATAAGTATAAGTGAGAGCATTAGGCCACATACTAAGTAGGATGAATGTTCTTTTCCAGCCAGGAAATAATGCATGGGAATTTGGCAGAAGAATGCTAAAGCGAAAGCATCTTGTCCCTTTTTCTCAAAACCTTCTGGGGAAATACTTGCTAAAAATAGCTACAGCTGAAAAACCTGGGTAATCAATATGATGTAAGAATCTACTTACTGAATGAAACTCTCAAATTCTGATAGCAATTCCTCAGGCTAAGCCCTAAAAGACAATGTCTTTTCTTCTCTGTCTTGAAAAGACAAATAGATGAATGACTATATTCACATTTGATGCATTGCTGTGCTGACCTATAAATGCAAAGGTGACACAATTTTGAGAACTAGGTTTTTGTAAAAGAAAAAGTCTATCTGCTTGGGCAAAAAAGATACTAGAAACAAGACCTTGATATAAAAAAAATATTACAAAAAATGCTCAACATTGAGATAAGGTCTATGTGTCCCATGTCTTGTAGATGGTATCTTGTAAGGTCCATGAAAAACCAGGACATGTGACACACACATTTTGGAGTAAATGTTCTATATGAGCCATGCATTCAGGCTCATTTTTATTTTTTTTTTAGATAAACAACTAATTTCTTGCATAGCTTTTCTTTGTTACCACATCAGACATAGAATGATCTCAGAGTTTTATACTATAGTGAAATTACCTAATTGCTTTACTACATGAAGATAGATTTACTCTCCGATGAGAAATATGGATGCAATAAATCCAAAGTGAACAGGTACTCAATTCAAATAAGAGTGATCTTGAAAAATATACTTTCCTGTATCCTCAGACAACAGTTTTATCTACCAAGGGAGACAAATGACCACCTTTTATTAGCCTTTTGCAAAAGTACCATTTTAACTGAAGATACCTTGACAGACAGCCAAAATAAATTCTTGAAATGGCATACTTTCACTTTGTTTTCTTGAGTGAAGAAGAACAAAAAAACACTCCAAGAAGGCTATTAGGTCTAGAGAGAGCGTGGCAGTCATAAAATTAAAATATACTCTTTTGTCTAAGCTAGAGACTGTTAGATACAAAATGGTGTTAAAGGAATTTAAAATAAGAATTAAAAGATTACTTAAACATACAAACAGAAAAAGAGAAAGCAGAAATGCTGTAACTTGAAGTTGGAAAGACAGAAATGGTAAACTAGGTAATGAAAAATAATACCTTGCCTGATTTTGATTAGGGGTGATAATACATTATATGGGAACAAAGACATAGTAATCAGTGAGAATGAGTATAAAGCTGTATTGCTTTTGATGAGGCAACTGCTCTTATAAACAGATGAAATGTAGGACAGGAACATATAGAAGTAAAAATAGAATTGTTGTGAGGGCAATGAAATTGCTAGTTTGAAGGTAACAACATGGCAAGGAAATTGCTTCTTTGAAGGTAAAAATATATTTTGCTGAAAGAGGAACAGGCAGAAGAGGAGTTATGAATATAGTTTGCAAATGAGTGATGTAGAAACTGATCTTATCTAGTATTTTCAATAATGATTTCGACACAAAAGTTAGGAGTGCTCTCAGATAAATATAGAAGGCATCATCATTACATAATATTGAAGTAATCTCATCAGGAGGTATTTGAACATTCAAGATTGCTAAAAAACAATTGGAGTGAAATTTAACAGAAAGTTCTGAACCAACAAGCATCTTTGATACATGGGCAAAAGGACTTAACATCTGGAAAAAAGACAGAGATTATAAATCCATTGTACATAACACCAGTAAAATCTCATATAGGCAGATAGGCAGTTTTGATCACTCCAAGGAAGATGAAATCTACTATAAATACAGGAAAAGACTTTTGAAGGAGTCTTTTACAAGGATGAAGATGGAGTTTGACTTAGTCAATTCATAAAAATGAAATCTTCAAGTTTCTATGTCTCTCTTTTATAAGTCTATTTGAGGAATGAATATATGAACAAGAAAAGATTTGCCTTATTTAAGTTAAAAGGTCAACAGTGGCACAAAGGCAACTGAGTGAAGACTGACCAATGAGATTGTGAGTTTCTAAAAGAAGGCTGAAGACAGCCATGCTGAGGGGAAAACTATTTTTAGTTTCCCAATATTAGATTGTATTACATATTACAACATTAAATAGTATTAGATATTGCCCAAAATAGGAGATAATATTCATAGAACTAGGAGGTGCCATTTACTTTTAACTCCCTTATTTCCAAAAAACCTTTACAAAGGTGAAACTGGACTTCAGGGACTACCAGTACACTTGCTAAAGAACCTACAACTTGAAGGCAATTCCATATTTACATCATCCATGAGAAAAGCAATGTCTGTGCTTTAGATTCTTGCTTCTCTCTCACATCTTGCATCAGGTAGATGCTACCTACTTCTGCGATGGAACCGGCAAACTTTTACTGCAGATGATACATCATCCACGGGAACATGCATGTCTTGAAATAGCTTTGCTGATTTAAACTCTAGTTTTGGCTCCTGCAAACACGTAACTACTTGCTGCTGCTAGACTACCACCACTTTTTTACAGCACTTTGAGTTGCACGTAGACATGAAATGGAATATTACTATTATACTGTATATCTGTAGAAGCATGATATGATATCAGGATGTGACAAGCAAGTAGCTTGCTTCAATAACAACCTAATATAGACTTCTGCGTAGGAATACTCCTTGAATAACTAACAGCTATATTTAGAGTGGTAGAGAAAAAAATGTGGAAGCACCATAAAGCATAGCAGAAGGGATATATATGAAAAATGTGTTGATGGCACAAAGATTAGTAGTTCATTTAGTTCACAGCACTTCATGAACATTCTGGGGATAACGAAATCAGTAAAACAAGACAATCTAAAATAATTTACAGACCAAAACAAAGAGTTGAGCCACTGAGAGATGATGTTGGAATGATAAAAAGCAGATTTAGATAAGGAGAACACAGGACAGTGAGCAAATCTTACATATTCAAGAGGTGGAACGGGATGGAGAAACAAATATCCCCTAAACTGTTAGCTCTTATAGAGTATAAAAGGCACATCCAACACTGACTTTACGGATAACAGCATAAGAAGAAAGCTAGAGAAGTTGTGGAGGACTTGATAGCTGGTGCCCCGCATTCTATATGTCATTTCAAGGAATCCTGACCAGACTGGGTGGGTACACATATATGGATGCCTGAATGCTGGACAGACTACTGAATGCATGTATCTTTTTGCCTTTGAGTATGTAGATATGAAAGTCTGACTGAAACAGTTTTTGTTTTAAAATAACATCACTTACCTCTCCCATAATATCTGGCATTGAACTTTACTACACCATTGTTAAATTATTTACTGTAATAAGAAACAACTAGAAGAAAGAGAATATCTGCCTATCCTTACCAGAATGTTTCTGAAATTTCTGATTCTTTTATGAAAAAAAGGACACAGCAGTAAGTCACAAGGATTATTTATTATGTCAATAGGCAGTGAAGGAACAGAAATAAGACTGCCCATGCCTCAGCTGTTCATTATGATCAGGTTAATGTATGAATGGCTGAAATTACAAATCAGCAGGGACTGAGATATGAAACAAGAGAAGCAGTGGAAAACCAAATTCTTACAAACAGAACACACAGCCATATGAAAATTCAGCACATAGATGCATAGTTTTAGTCTTGAACCCATATTTCATGAAGAAACAAAAATAAATTGATTGGCACAGGTAATAAAAACTAATATTCCCAAGGAAAAGAGAATGGACAGAGAAGTCAATGTTGCTCCAAGAGGCCAACTCCAGCAGGACATCAAATGATTACCAGTCACCAACAATCTCAGCAGCCATTGGTGACAAGACCAGAGCTAGATATATTGAAAATGGAGCAGCTAGTAAGTTTTTCTGTAGAGGTGTGTTTCTAAATGAAGGAACTGGATGAAAGACAGACGTAACTACCTTGCTGTTTGGGAAATAAACCAAATCAAACAAACACAAAACCCATCATCTTGTGATACATCAGAATCTGAACCACAGCTTTACTTTGAATAGGAACTGAGAAGGTGTGGGTAAGGAAACCAACGCAAGAAGGATGCACATATTTTCACTTTCTTAAAGTAATACCAAACTGAAGTTATCAGAACATAAAAAAAACCCAAACACTTGGTTTTTGAAGAAAGCATAGTAATAAACAAAAACTCTTGCTCCCAAAGCTAATTGAAAAAAATATTTCAAGGAGGAACTGTCAAGCTGATGCAGCATAAGCATACATAGATCAGGACTCATGCAATGCAAATGTGAGCCAGGATGTCTGTACTGAAAGACTATTCTCTTCTGGAGGGATACACATGCAGAATAGTTACAAGTTGAAAAAAATAATTCTTTTCAGGGAAAGACTGAGAAACTTATTTCTGACATGTTTGAAAGTTTCAATGGACTCAGGAAGAATGGAATTCCATAGCTTAATAAAATACCCACTGATTATTAAGAAAGAGAAATTTTGTACATTAGAACTTCATATGATTCAGTATATGACAGATCTGAAAAGTAGCTGAATCTATGAATTCAAGAATTGTTCTGGATGCTCTGGATTGGTATAGATAGCTAATTCCAAGCTACTTCAACATCCTTCTTTAGCCCTTCTTAGACAGTTCTTGGGCATGGGACAAGAAAGGGAACTGGATTTTGACACTACTATACTATTTAACACAGACTCTGGTATTACTTGAAAAACAGATATTCAAGAAAAGAGTAAGTCAAATAAGTACCTTTACTGAAATTCAATATTCAGCTTAAACCTGATGACAGAAATCTTTATTCTGCCTTTAGAGACTTGTTGATTGGTCTGTTTTGATACTAACAAAATAGCCCAAAATGCTACCCCTATATTTTTCAACCTTCTTACAGAGTGAATCTTCCATTTTAGAGTGGATTTTACTAGACTTTACTTTTATTATTTATTATGTATTCTTTTTTTTTAATATATATATCCCAAGCACACCAAGCTGCTTCTTTCTTAGTTACAATGTCTAACTTTTAAAAATGGGGCATCTAGTGTTTTTAACTAGCAACAATGTAAACTAAAAGTAAGACTTGGTAGGACCTAGTCATCCACATGTTTTGCCAGAACAATAAAACCATGAGGAAAAAAGCAATGATTATACAAAAATTACTCTAGTATCTTAATTAGTATTTAAAACCTGTCCTTGGTCTTCTATATCTGTTTCATTTGACTTTGACACATAACACTGCCAAAAATTAAATATTGATTAAGTCATTTATGTATAGGAGAAGTGAAGACTTCAACCTGAAAGCTGTAATTTTCTTTCATACTAATATTATCTTCCTAAGAGTAGAACAAAATTAGAAGTTTGAAGGAATGACTCAGTCATTTGCTCTGGATTCTTTTTATTTATTCTTTTAATTCAGATAAATTCTTTTAATTTATCTGAAGTTATAGATGTAAAAATTTATACTGTAAGTTTAAAAAAAGCCCCAAGAGTCAACATTAATGGAAACATAAAAAAATATTTCCATGTATCTAAAAGGTATTTTACAATAAGTAGTGTATTGCTTTTGTATCTAAAAAGAACACTGCATTTAACTTTATGAAGTACAAAAGTATAGTAAGATTTTAGAATCTGGGCAGCTACTAGATACAACAAGAAAAAATTGCAAGCTACACTGTGTCATCCTAAACCTTTTTCATGTGAGTATTCAGCAAATTCATCTAACCTGTTGAGAAAGCACTAAAACTTGAAAAAGACCAAAACTATTGTAGAAGATAAAAATATCTGTCACAATCACTATCAACTTTACAGTTGAATGACTGGAAAAGGGAGGACTGTTAGTGCAGTCTTCCCCTGAATAAAACTTAGATTGCCTTTATATCTGAATCCATCTACTATAAATATGGTTTAAATGCTCTTTGAGCTGCAGTGGATTTGGCTTGAATCTCAAATGCAATTTAGAGAACAAAGAAGGTGTTCTACAGAGATTTATTAAAAGCTAACAAAAGCAAGCTTGCTTAGTTTGGAGGATTTAGTTAATGACAGACAGAGTACTCCCAATGGAAATTTGTCTTGAAAAGTTCTCACCTCCCAAGAGGCTACAGTGAAAAATATAATTACTTCTTTTATCAGAAAATTAAATTTTTGAGGACAGATTCAAACTTGATATTCATCATTTACTACTTTGTTAGAAATATAGATTTTCAGAAAACACAGAAGATAAAGTGTAACCAGTAAATTTAAAATTAAATGTTGTGTTTTGTCTACATGATCTGTTTCTACATACAAACAATATTAGCTTTTCCAAAATATAATTATGAAAAGGTAAAGAATTCTCCTACCAGATGAACCAGGAGTACTAGTAATGCACTCTCCCATACCTTCTCTTCAATACCTCCATGCATCAGTAACCTGCTATTTACATTCATTCAACAGAGGTGCTCCCATCATTGCAGAAGTTTGATTTTTTTTTTTCCTGAGATACACACACAACTTTCTGCTATTCAGCAAATTCAGTAAGAGAGCTGCAAGGGTTTATGTACATTTGGGACCAAAAAATACAAGAACATGGTACAACAAAATAAACTGGAATATGAGCTGACTAAGAAATACAGTACCACTAGCATTATGTCTAGACCACCACTTCAAACAATACGTATAATCGAAGAAAACTACAGTGGTTTATTTTCTGAAACTTCTCTCCTTTCTTTCATTTCATATATACATGTTTTGGAGCTCTGAAATTAGTTCCTAAACTAGCACATGGGAATATTGAAAAGGTATACACTTGCAGATTAAAGAAGAAAAAAACCCACCCTGGAATATCAACTGGATGCTTGTGTTGACAATACTGAAGTACAATTTATCTTTATTCTCACTAATATGTGGATCAAGAGGTCCAGTGTACATTTAATTCATATTGCTTTATTAGAAAGCCAGGATCCAGAAGGAAAAACACAGTAAGTGAAGACATTTAGACATATTGACAATCTTGAAGAATATGAATGAAACATATTTCTTGACAAATTCAGATGATGTTTGAGAACTTGAGGGTACTGAAAAAGACTGAACAAAAAGATAACGAGTAGTTTGTTTGGCTTTTTTACAGTAATCAGTAAAATGAACTTGAGAGCTCTCTAAGTGGTAAAGCAGCTTGTACTTTTGTGCAAAATTCAACCTCCAGGTAATAGGAACAGATGAGATCACCCTTCAAGTTTATTTTCCAGTTGGGCTTTCTTAGATCTTTCATTATATCACCTTGTACCACCCACTTTTGAAAGACATCACAGAAAAGCTAGACTAGCTAGATGCATGGCAATTCCAGTTTTAAAAATGGTGTGGTCTCACACATTTTGAACAAAATTTGATTTTGCAATAATACATGAAAACCAGAGCTTAATATGAAATAACAAAGCATGATCCAACTATGATAAGAGCTCATCTCAACTAATTTACCAAAAAAGAGTTTAAAATTTTTAATCTGTTTTGAAGTTTTTGTAGTTTCTTTCAGTAATCTCTGAACCTTTGAAGATCGTCTAGAGGAGTACACTTGGCTTCACAACAGGTAAGCCTTACTCCTTCCCATTGTGAAAACCTTCCTGAAAATACACAAGTTTCATCTAGAAATATTTATTAGCAGTGCTGTCTCTTTTTTACGCCTGTTACTGGTCTCCTTTGGTTTTCTTTGGACATTTCTGTTTTGTCAACAGGCATAAAACTGCAGTTTCTCTGTTTTGTTTTGCTCTTCAGCTCTGTGTGTTCTATTGTAATAAGCTCTGAGTTCTTATTAAGCCATCAGATAAGAGACAATTTTTTAGCAAAAAAATGAAGGGTCTGCTTGCAGATAGAATTCACTGAACATCTTCTTAAGAAAAGTAGACTATGTATATAATGAAGTTAAGTATGATGTCCACCAGAATAATTTTGATTCTATTACAGTGAAGGTAAGCACTGCATAAAACCCCGCAGGCTAAACCAAAACATTTCTATGGTGTCTGCCAATAAATCCTGTTTGCTTACAGAAAAGAATGAGGCAGCAGAAAAGAAGAACTAACAGATGCTGGCAATCACTTTAGCAAGCAGAATAATCTTCAAGGATCATGAATTGGATGAGGAAGAATGTTATTGTTTGCCATCTGCTACGGATCTATTAATATGTCAGCATCTGGTGCCAAAGAAAGATCTTTGTGATGTGAACGCACAAAGCGAATTCAGACAGAGTTTTCTTCTGCTGAAAGGAATCCTCCGCAGGTAAACACTACAGACCTTGCCACTGGTCAATCCACTTACTTAGTTTTTGATGTATGCTATTAAAGTTTGATAAAAAGAGAACATAATACAGTTCACCTCAGTGATTAAATAGTATAGCATAATCAGTAAGAACTGAATAATAATCCCATAAGGTTGGCATTAAAACTTTCTTTCTATTCAATTTAGACTGGTTTTTGTTTCCAAATGTCAGGCAGCAAATATTTAAGTTTGAGCAAAACCAGTTGGTTTGAGGGTGTCTTAAACCGAACAGTAATAAAGTGGGGCACAGAACTGCCCCAGCCCAGGCTAGAAATTTGCACATACATTTTGTCGACAAAATACTACTTGCTTAATATTGTTACTCAGTGGCAGGATTATCTATGTTCCTGGGGATATTAAAGACATTCAAGGTGTTAACAATTTCATATTTATGACTGCAAGAAATAACATGAAACTTCAGTAACCATAATGTGTTTGTGGACCCACATATTAAATTGTGCAACAGTACACATTGAATGAACTATACTGTCTTGCATTTATCTATTACTTAGAATGACACAGCCCTTGCATGCGAACCAACCTTGTTCAGCAGAGGCAATACATTAATCTGGCAGATTGTATGTCTGAGTGTGGAGCTTGCAAGGCATAAATGTACTTACTTTTGGTGTTGGACAGGATGCAGTGGAGAGACGAGAAGTGGCCTGGGCACGAGGAGATTCTGAAGGTGTAGTACTGAGGGAGGCTGTATCACGTGGGAGCACCTGAACGCCACGAGAGATGATGGAATCTGGAATCTTAAAAAGAAGAGAGATGGAATTAATAGTAAAAAATACACTGTATTTAGAAGTTACTCAAAACCTTAAAACTAAAATAGGAATACCCGACTCCTCAGTTTGCATACCTCCTCATACACAGTGCTGGCAGTGGTCAATGGCATGCTCTCATAATTTCTGTAACAAATACCTAGCAAATATGTAAGATCATATTCTAACTGAAGTAGCATAGCACATACTATTTGTCCTGAAAAACCTATGAATCAGACCTACTACAACAGGAAAAAAAAAAAGAAAGGAATGTTTCTCCTCTTAAGCCTCTGTTTAAAACCCAACAATGACCAAAGCGATTTCTATCGTGGCATGAAAGGAGGCAGACTTCCAATTCTCTAACTAGGGGACAATATTCTGAACAGAAAATCATTTACTAGCATTTACTAGTCAGACTGAACATCTCTGGAGAGAATTTCTTATAAGAAGTGTCATGCAGTGAGTAAATACTCTTCATCCCATGTACTGAAGACTTTATTTCAGCTACCAAAATTCTTGATATAAATTCTTTGTGCTGCTGTTTGTACAGGCCTCTCTGGAAGGAGTACAGGCAAAAGCACTAGAAACCACCATCCAAAGTCAACACTTGGTTTAAAATGCATTCTGAAGACTCAAGTAATTAAATACTGTTTTTTAATGTCATTTTTCCCCTCTCAACTTCCTTGGTTACCATCTATAAATAATGACTATGTCTAACTTAGCAGCCTTGACTTAGAGATACGGGGTTGTACCTAGAGGATCTTATTTCACCATAAACTCTTCTCCACATGTTAGAGTTTCTCATGTTTATAACCTTTTTATAAGTTGTGTGGAAACAGATCCTGTTCTCAGTGTGCTACCAACTGCCTGCTTTCTGCTCTATTGCTGCGTTTCTAGACTGACAGTCAATTTCTGTCAGCGTTTATAAAACCTCAACTTTCCTCACAGGACCTTGTGCTGCAAATTCCACTTCCTATAGGGGAAGATATTCCCAGTATAATTGTCCATAGTGAAGAGAAACTCTGCTGACTCCAGAAACAGTGCCTAACTGACGTCTACTTGGAGTATTCTTATTTGTAAATGGCATCTTAGAGATGCACTATAAATAGCAGTAAACAGAGATGATTATATTCAGATCATGCAAACAATTTTTAGTCAGAAGCACCATTTCCCTTTTGTCCTCTTTGTCTCTTGAAACCCTGTCTCAAATATGTTAAACACAAAAAAAGGCTGACACACCTAAGTTGTATATTGATATAGCTCCAATGCTACCTACAACTTTTAATGCTTTCTTTTAATCTCCATGACTAAGGACAATATAGCAAAAAAAATACATTTTGATAAAGGCATAAAATAAAAAAGACACAATAAAAGAAAGAATAGTTTTAAGTCTTCAAATAAGACACCTTTTCTTTACCCTCCTCTGATAAAAAGCTGCACACATCTCAACATGATTGTGTATGGGTCAGTTATCTCTTTTATATACTCCAAGATCCCACAGTACAAAAACAATATTGCTTTTGCAATTGATACCATGATCCTGTTCTCCCTGGGTTTTCTCTGGTTACTCTAGATAGTAACCTAGTATATAGGAAGCTAGTAACCAGGTATTACATATTGTCTCATCCCCTTCTAGCAGATAACTGCGTTGTTTTTTTTCCTATCCACCTTATCCATCAATCATTGCTTCTAAAATTTTATACAATATCAACCTTTTTTAGAACAAAAAACTCTCTGCAACAAAGTGACAGAGACTGCACTGAACTGCACGTGAAGTAGTAATTTTTGCCTATGAGAAAATTAAAATTTAAGTAAAATTTCAACCAGGACATTAATCAGAACAGGAAGCTGAAGATAAAGGAAAAGATTATTACAGGCATTTCATTTAAATAAGAATTATTCCCTAGTCACTACCTCTACAGAAGATACAATTGCCATAAAACAATCCATATATAAACCTATCTAGAACTCTTAAGTTTCAGCTTGCTAGCTTTCACAGACACAAAATCTTACTGAGAGAATTAAGTCAGTTCACAGTTACAAATTTTGCTCTCAAGAGGTTTATTTCTCTACTATGACAGCAGAGTGTGTTGTATTGCTAAAACCACCATTAATATTCTCTTTAAACCACTACAACTTGCTGAATTCAGAGCAGGTACTAATATGTATACTGCATAAACATGAATATATAAAAAAATATAATGGATATATACTGTTCATTAAATGACAAGGACTTTTTCCTTTTAAAATTAAATTTAGGCAACCTAAGTGTCCAATTAGGGCAAGTTCTTGTTAACCCTGTTAAAGAGGTTGATAAACCCATGTGAAATTTCTGTGTTTCCTGGAGCCTGGAAAACTGCATTAAGAAAGGGTAGGAATATTACTGCATTTTAGATAGGTTTGTTTGTTTTTTTAAAACTTTCACAAAGTCACAGTGTGAGTATTTATGATGTCTCCACCTAACATTTTCCAACTCATTTTCCAGTTTCAAACAAATTCAATAGAAGTAGAGGTCTCAAAACTCTAAATAGGGTACAACAAAACTCGAAGTTCAGTGAAAATAGATTCTGTTTGCGCTAGCTAGAGTGGAAAATCTGTTGTAACATACTGACTGAGAAAGAAATGAATGAGAAATGAATGAAGTGACAGAGAAAGATATCCAACATATCCATCAGTCATTGCTTCTACAACTTCTATCTGATTTGACCTCTTTCAGAAGTACTTTTGTATCTCTTTAAATATTTGTGTTTTCAGATTGGAGAACTAAGTTTTGACAAGAAGGGGAAAAAGATACAAGCTCTTTATTCTCTTTTGTCCAGGACTGGAACAAAGACTGACAGTGGTGGTGAGGTACTAAAAATACAAGCTGTAAATGGTAATTACTCTGTTATACAAGATCAAAAATGTCTTAAGAACATAGAGATAGGACAGCTTAAAAAGACCAACAACCTTCTGAAAAACTAGCCACTTCCTGCTCTGAGTTTGAAGATCTGATTTGGATTATAGAATGCATAAAACAATAGCTCAAGAGTAATTTGCAAAAGGGCACAGAAGCCTGGGATGGCAGCTTAACCATGTGCTTCAGAGAGGCTGAATTCACTGCTCTAGTGATACTGAAGAATATTGTGCAAATTCTAGTTTAGTACCCTCAACTCAAAAAAATGAAACTATAGGAATAAATGTGTCTGTATGTACGCATGTACACATATACAGCTTTATCATCAGGTGTGTGAACTTTAAAGCCTTCACATTTCCTAAGTGACTTTTCAAGAGACATGGTCATCATATTTTAAAGACATCTTACTATTTGTCTAAGGCAACAAGAAAGTGCAGTCTCTGGTCATCAAATCGGGTGACATATTTTCCCCAGAACTTACACCCCGTTTGCTGACTGACATGGAATGAATGGGTCAGACTGCACAACCCTCTTTGGCCAACTGCCTTCCTTAGGTTTGAATAAAGTAAATTACATTTCATTCTTGGTGATAATGTAGCCATTATTCTATCTTGATTCAAGCCTAGACTAAACCTTTGGGAGACAGAAAATAAAAGTAAAAAAATTTGTTAAAGCATGAGTTATAATATCTGGGTTATAATAAACTGCCTCTTCTACCATCCAGTGAAATAGTTGCCTAGTATTGACTAAAATCCAGTAATAAGTCCACTGTATCCTAAGTTTTTTCTTAGTTTTTTGAGAAATTCTACTTCTAAACAAAACACAAAAATAGGGGAGAAACTGCAAGTGATGAAAGCAAATGATGAACACCCAGTGCAAATGGTGTATTATGTTGACAAACCAACTATTGAGAGAAAAAAAGCAAAGCAAGGCAAACAAAGGGAAAAAAGTTACCAAAATTTTATAGCTCTAAAGCAGTAATTTTAGGAGACTGCTTTCATTATATTAAATTATTGAGTATATTAGATGATAAAGCTGATGGCTAATCAGAAACACAGGTTTTACAGCAATGATTATCTCAGTATCCAAATAATTCAAACTGATCACGCACATGAACTTTACCTTGATTAGTCCTGTATGTTAAACAGAGTATTTTCTGTAGCATGTTCTCTAAAAGATAGTACTGATGTGTCTTTGTTAGAGGAAAACAAATGACACTGTCTGTTCACATAGCAGACTAGGAGGCAGGCAGTGTATTTTTAGCTATTGTTAGTGCAAAAGCCTCTTGGAAGTGTCTCTTACCGGTTCTTCTGCACTGCCTGCTGCGTGATGGCAATAACTGATGAGACCAGGGATGGGCTGTTCACCTTTTGCCATGATAACAGCTGAACTGGTGTAGGATGGATGCTTCTAATGCACAACACATAACAGCTATGAATACAGTGACAGGAAAACATGAAACTATACAAGCAAATGACTGAAAGGGAACGGGGTGAAAACAAGTGTGATGCTGGAATGCCAAGCTCATATGAACACAGACAGTTTAGATCTCAGGTATTTTCTGCTTTTAAAAATTGCACATATTATTTATCTTTGTCTACATAAAAAGAAACGAATCAATTTAAAATTTTCACTAATAAAAATTGAAACTTGCAAGTGATAATTACCTTAATTCATCCCTGTAAAGATATATGTAATCAGGATTTTCTGTACATGAGGAGATGATTTCCAGCTGCAGCTGTCTTAGAAATGTCAAGATGTCTGTGAATTCACATTTCTGGAGTTAGAATGTTGCTGCTTTGGTTTAGAAATTGTTTAATAAAATTTTGAGTTACTTAGAATTTCAATTCCATTATAGGAATTAAAAGTACAATTTGTGGAGTAAATACAGAACAAAGCAGTTTGGAAAAAAAAACTTTCCAAACACATAGGAATACATTGTCTTTCCATTTGAAAACTGAAGACATAAAACTGAGGTAAATATTTATATATGGCTTCAAATAATATTATATTTCTTTGGAAATGTTTAAAATTTGAACTGAAATAATTTGCAAATATTATCTTATTTTTTCCTTTTGTAGTCTCAAGTTTATGTTTTGGTTTGGGTAATGTTGATCTATGATTACTGCTTAAAGCAAGGCTAAAAGGACAAAATGATGACGTTCAGTTTGTGGCAGAATTTCACCTCTCTTATGCAGACATGCACACTGGAATACAGTAGTCTGGATAGCTTATTACTTAACCTGCTACCTATCTGCCAATATTTTCTCAATGTTTTTAGAAACAAACATTTATTTTTTTTCAAAATAGATATGTCTTAGAAAATTTTGTTGCGATTCCTTAATATGCCACCTACTGGACTTTGCACATTCAGGCGTGTGAGTACTTGGAATTAAAAAAAAACCCCTAAAAATAGTCTGTCACATCAGAACGGTACCATAAAAATGCGTGTTATCATCCAGATAATAATATATCTCCCACTGAAATTTGAGATCATCTACCAAAGCAGGATTAATATATTTTTATGAAATGACATTTCTACAAAATGTACCTAAAATACATCTGTTTGATCACACAGATATCAATGTATAGTCTTAACATGCAAAAAAGTATTGGTGGAAAGTACCTGAGATAGAAACTAAAGGGTCTATTAGGGAAACAAGCCAGGCTCACCTTAGCTGCAATGGCTGCTGCCGTTATATGTGAAGAAGAACTGTCCTCTGTTGAGGCAACTCCACTATCCTTCTTTTCTTCCTCCTCTTCCTCACACTGTACTCCTTTGTCTTCTGTCTGCTTGTGAGGGCTGGTGGTTGGAGGAGGAGAAAGAGGAGGTGGTGGTGAAGGTAGATCTTCAAGCTCATCATGCACCTCCTTTACTTTTACAATGGCATCCCGCAAAAGATCAATGGCGTGAGGTAGGGCTGGCAGTATAAACTGAAAGCATTCCTATGCACAACAAGAAGAGAAATTACTATGAAAAGTTACCTGCAGACGTAAATATGTATTTTTCAGATTTACTCTTAAAAAGATATTTAGGATTTAGATGTATCTTTTCACCTGATCATAAATAAAACCTTAAATGCCCTATGCAATTGAACATAGAAGGTAAAAAACCTCTCAGAACCAGAACTGGGGACCCCATTACATATTTTTGACTTTTTTAATGTAAATGTAGTAAGTTGTATGACAGGGATACTGTGATTAAGCTAATATTGGATTAAAACTTCAGAAAACAAGAGTTAAATATTCATGAACACATAATTCAGAAACCAGTTCACAGCAGTTGGCAGAATGATACAAAAACGCAGAATGAAAACACTAACTCTATCCCTGCAGGGATATTAGCTTCAAATCACTTCCATTATGTTCCTTCAAAATTAAAGAACAATTCATAAAGGTTTCCATAATCATACTTTTATATAATTATATCCTTATTTTATTCATGGACTTATCCTATATGCTGGAAGAATGACAAATTACACTGATGTCACTACAATTTTATGTAACTCAGAAAAAAATGTTCATAAATAATCTACTTTCCAAAATTCTCCTTGCTCTATGGTCTGAAAACCAATTAGAAAGTTTATTGTATATGGCTGGAGAAAGTAAAAATGCATATGCTGTTTAACTGTTCTTGTTCCACAATGGGCATACACATATACAGCTACCTCTACTGCTAAAATATGTTAGTATTATAAAAGATAATAAAAAAAGTTTTTACAAATATATTAGCAACAAAAAGAGGGCGAAGGAGAACCTCCATCCTTTACTGGATGTGGGGGGAAACATTGTCACAAAGGATGAGGAAAAAGCTGAGGTGCTTAATGCTTTCTTTGCCTCGGTCTCTAACAACCAGACCAGTTGCCTTCAGGGTACTCAGTCCCCTGAGCCAGAAGACAGAAATAAGGAGCTGATTGACATTCCCACAATCCAGGAAGAAACAGAGACCTGCTCCTCTACTCAGACATACACAAGTCTATGGGGCCAGATGGATTCCACCCAAGATGCTGATGGAGCTCTCAGAGGAGCTCACCAAGCCACTCTCCATTGTTTTTCAGTAGTCCTGGTTAAGTGGGCGGGTCCCAGAGGATTGGAGACTGGCAAATGTGACGCTCATTTACAAGAAGGGTAGGAAGGAGGATCCTGGAAAGTACAGGCCTGTCAGCCTGACCTCAGTGCCAGGGAAGGCTATGGAACAGATCGCCCTGAGTGTGATCACACAGCACGTGCAGGACAACTGGGGGATCAGGCCCAGTCAGCATGGGTTTACGCAGGGCAGGTCCTGCCCTTCGTGGCCTGATCGCCTATGACAAGGTGACCCGTCTGGTTGATGAGGGAAAGGCTGTAGACTTTGTCTATCTAGAGTTTAGTGAAGCATTTGATACAGTTTCCCACAGCTTTTCCCTGGGGAAACTGGCTGCTCATGGTGAGTGTATCCTTCACTGGGTCCAAAACTGGCTGGATGGCTGAGCACAGAGTGGTGGTAAAGGGAGTCACATCCAGTCGGTGACCAGTCACCAGTGGTGTCCCGCAGGGCTCTGTACTGGGGCCAGTTATGTTCAATAGCTTTATCGATGATCTGGAGGAGGGAATCAAGTGCACCTTGAGGAAATTTGTAGATGACACTAAGTTGGGTGCGAGTGTTGATCTGCCTGAGGGTAGGAAGGCGCTACAGAGGGATCGGGACAGGTTGCAGCGATGGGCCAAGGCCAATTGTATGAGAATCACCAAGACAAAGTGCTGGGCCTGTGCAACNGGTGGTAAAGGGAGTCACATCCAGTCGGTGACCAGTCACCAGTGGTGTCCCGCAGGGCTCTGTACTGGGGCCAGTTATGTTCAATAGCTTTATCGATGATCTGGAGGAGGGAATCAAGTGCACCTTGAGGAAATTTGTAGATGACACTAAGTTGGGTGCGAGTGTTGATCTGCCTGAGGGTAGGAAGGCGCTACAGAGGGATCTGGACAGGTTGCAGCGATGGGCCAAGGCCAATTGTATGAGAATCACCAAGACAAAGTGCTGGGCCTGTGCAACGCTACAAGCTTGAGGATGAGTGGCTGGAAAGCTGACCAGCAGAAAAGGACCTGGGGGTGCTGGTAGACAGTCGGCTGAACACGAGCCAACAGTGTGCCCAAGTAGCCAGGAGGGCCTGTATCAGAAATAGTGTGGCCAGCAGGAATAGGGAAGTAATAATCTCCCCGTACTCGGCACTGGTGAGGCTGCACCTGGAATACCGTGTTCAGTTCTGGGCCCCTCACTACAAAAAAGACATTGAGGTACTGTCATGGGTCCAGAGAAGGACAACAAAGCTGGTGAAGGGCCTTGAGCACAGGTCTTTTGAGGAGTGGCTGAAGGGNGGACCTGGGGGTGCTGGTAGACAGTCGGCTGAACACGAGCCAACAGTGTGCCCAAGTAGCCAGGAGGGCCTGTATCAGAAATAGTGTGGCCAGCAGGAATAGGGAAGTAATAATCTCCCTGTACTCGGCACTGGTGAGGCTGCACCTGGAATTCTGTGTTCAGTTCTGGGCCCCTCACTACAAAAAAGACATTGAGGTACTGTCATGGGTCCAGAGAAGGACAACAAAGCTGGTGAAGGGCCTTGAGCACAGGTCTTTTGAGGAGTGGCTGAAGGGACTGAGGTTGTTCAGTCTGGAGAGAAGGAGGCTCAGGGGAGACCTTATCGCTCTTTACATCTACCTGAAAGGAGGCTGGAGTGAGGGGGTCGCTGGTCTCTTCTCCCAAGTGATGAACAGGCTGCCCAGGGAAGTGGTGAAGTCACCATTCCTGGAAGTGTTCAGAAAACATGTAGATGTGGCCCTTAAGAGCATGGGTTAGTGGTGGACTTGGCAGTCCTGGGTCGATGGTTGGACTCTGGGATCTTGTAGGTCTTTAACAACTGAAACAATTCTGTGATTCTATTTCATCAAATCAAAGAGGAACCTCAGGACATCACACAAGGCAGCCTGCTCAGATCAGGGTCAATATAAAATTCAGAGTGGTCGCTCAGGGCTTTTCAGTAAAGTCTTGAAAAAATCCAACAAAGACCCTTCTTGACAACCTGTTTTAATGCTTAACTACCCCCAATTTTTATTTTTTTTTTAATCCAGCTGGAAGCAACCTTCTTCAATTTATTACTACTGTCTCTCAGTTTCCATCCCAGGCATCTCAGTAAAGAGTTTTCTTTACGTCATTTGAGTAGACTGCATATAAACATTAAATTATTGGAAAATGATGGCAGCGTCACAAGAATGAATTGCCACGGCAATGCAGTTAAGGAACATAAAAGTCAACAGAGAAAGCTAACATTATTCCTTTTGTTGCACTTCATTTATGGCTTTGTTTCAAGCATAAGGAAGATTTTTAAAAATTTATTCCAACATTTGAGAGAATCTAGAAAATAGATCATGGTAAATATTTTGTAAATAGATACTGTAACAAATAGTTTCAATAATGACTACGTAAACAAAATAAAGAGCAAACGATCCATCAGAAATTACTAGAGTTTATATAAACCACTTTGTAAGTCAAAACCATGACTCACAAACACTGTATTTCCTGAAAGTAATGAAAAGTCAGACTACTTCATAGGTTTACAAATTCTTTAAACATTCAATTTGGTACTCTGAAGAACTGGACTAAGCTGGATAAGCAAAAGATACTGTATATAATGAATATGTATTAAAATATATTTGCAAACATAATACAGAACTATAACTTCTAATGCAACTGCAAACCTCAGATCTATTGTGACTTCAGAGTATTATTTTAAACATGGCTTAAAATACTGAAGCATACAACCACCATTACTTCAGTAAAAAAGCAGACCTCAGGTAACTGGTAAACAAGGACAACAATTGGTGAACTGACCAATAATCATGAAAAGGTACATTAATGATTAACTCATTAGAGAAGCATGTTCTCCATTCCTACCACTGAAATAAAGCCTGTTGGCTTGATTGTTGATTAATAGCTTCCCACTAAGTACTGTAAAAGCTCATACTATTTGTAAAACTGATTGTTTTATGCAATTGTTAGTTATTATGAAAACTGAATTATGAAATTATGAAAATTACTATAAATTATGAAAATTTATAATGAATTATTAAAATTGCCATAAACCCGATGATTCCAATGAGCATCTGGTAATTTCACACTTCACCCTCTTTCATAACATTAAATATGTTTTGTAAGGCTGAAAGAAAAGAAAACAGACCAGAACACAAAAATGGAAGTATTCTACAGATCTTGATTCAGTGGTACATGCCACACAAACATTTTCCAGAGAAAACACATTTGGCCTGCATTGCGTCTATTTTTGAGATGGAGCATTTACACTGCTGCCATTTTCTATTAATATTTTAGTATTTATTAATGAAATATGTGTACTGCTGCAATTTCATAGCTTTATATAAGCTTCTTATATGATTACATTAATATGATGGAAAGGAAATTAGCAAGTCATAAAAGAGAGAAATGAGAGAAATTCCTGGTAACAACCCATCCTATTCAGTTCTTGGAATCCAGCCTGCTATGGAAAAATTTTCTCTACTATTCATCTTAAAAATCTTTGCTGAAATCTGACACTTTAAGGATGTTTCATATTAAAATAAATTGTGACAGAACACACTATCAGCATGGTAAGAACAAATAAATCATCAGTTTATAAAAAGATTGCTTGTATAATGAAATCATATGACACTTTTTTCCAGCAGAATTACCTTTTTTATTACTTACTTTGTATCAAACTATTGTTAAAATACTTATTAATATTTTTCCCTTTCTCTTCCTCATCCTCTTCCTACAATTTATCTACCTTCACGGTCTGAGTGCCTCAGGGCAAAAAATAACCATTTTTTCTGTACCTAGCATTTTAGAAGTGCTACTGAACACAACAAAACCCATTAGAGATTGCAGGCTATTTAATTTCTTTCATAATTCAACAAAAGAAGTATAGACTTCCAAAAAAATCTTCTCACTGGTGCACCAGTTCTCTAAGATATGGGGCACACTCCTGTGTTAAATACACGTACATACGTATGCCTTCCCACTCATAACTGGAAGACTCTCAAGTAGGTATATTCCTGCTCTACCATCCTCCAATGCTTGTTGCATGTTTTGAAGGTTTCTGAATTTCTTTTCAATTACAGTATCTCATTAAATTCCTAAAAATGCTCTAACAAATAGTAGTTATACAAGAGCTTACTGAGTGCTTGAACTTAAACATGTAGACAACTTATCTGAAAACCTCTGATGGCTGCTTAAGGTAATAGAATTCAAAACATTTCTTCTTCAGCTTCCAGGTCACAGCCCACATAAACATTCTTTATTAATCTCCAGACATGTCTTTCAAGCAACAGCGACTTCCAGGCTGAGCTGCCAAACACATTAGTACTGTCTCCTCTGTGACTGGGTACTACTGGTTCAGAAGACGTTGATAAACTACCAGGTATGCATTTGTTAGAGGCCAGAGGTAAAGACATTTTTTAACAAGGCCACTGACATACTCTGAGCCCCAGAGAAACATGTTCTCATGATTGATGGGGGATCTACCTTAGTAGTTTTGTATCAGGTTCTACAGCCTACTATTCAACTTAGAAGTACTTCTGTGGAGAAGGCTGTTTTTGTGGATATATCTGCCAACTACCCAGCAAGAGTGAGCACTGGAAAGATCTAGCCTTACTAACACGAACAAAAATTCCTCCTGATGTTTAATTGTGTTTCTCTCAGCTCTACAGTCGGAAAGTATGCATGAATAAAACCATAAAGCCTAAATTCTCTATCCAAACTGAGCAAAATGAAGGAAGAAAACGAACTATATGAAAGGGTATAAGGTCTGCTACCCATATGTGAAAGATTTTAAAACCCCTCAAACTCTTAAAAGCAATGCAACTTTTTTTCCTCTTGCTGACCAAAATTGGGAATATTCTTCATACTCCAGCAAGTCCTACCATACACTAGGTCGTCTTCTTACTGTTGTGTGAAAAAGAATGCTTTCTTGGAAACTGTAGATAGCACAGGGATCAGGTACAGGCTGACTAGAGAAGAAGGAGGAAGTGTACGAGACCATTAGACTCTTCATTAGGACTGCCTGCTACAGTGAGCACTCTCTTGCACTACGTGTAATGCTGTCCTGGTCATACAGTATCTTCAATCAGATTGGAATTGTATCGTCCCTGACTGAGAGTGATGGTGCATTCAGTTGAATGAATGTATGAATGTGCATTTCAATTCACTTTTGTAATATTTGTTGTAGTGGGTACTTTCTACGATTCAAAACAGTGGGAGATATTCATTATGTAGGTCCTCAGTAGCAGTTCAGTAAGAATACTTCTTACCTGTGACCCTTTCTTGCTACCTGGCAGATTAATTATGAGAGTTTTCCCTCTGATTCCACACACAGGTCTGAAAAAAAAGAAACCCAGAGTGAAATCCTTGCACGCAACTTTCTCCACTGTAGAAACAAGGACAGAGCATTTAAGATAAATTCCATTTATCAGAATTTGTAAACTCTGTTTCCAACATTTAAAAGTATTTGCTGATCATGTTCTCATAAAACAGCTCAGGAGAAGCTGAGCTGAAAAAGCATCAAACAAGTCTGATAGAGTCTCATATTTAATTCATAGTATAAAAACTGGCTAGATTTCCATCTTTTTTAGATCTGTGTAGCTCCCTTAATTTTATTGTTTACTTTGCATCCAATACATTCTTTGATACAGTCCCTACTTCCTCATACACGATTCCTTTGTAACACAATTGATGGTGACAAACACTATTTACCTTGCCAAGTAAAAATACTAAGTCATGCTAGTTGCATTAATTCAAATATGTTTTTTTTTCTAAGATGCAACATAAGAAAAGCAGAGTGAAGTAATTCTCAAGTGAAAATTGCATTTATGCAATTCATATCTAATTCTTCTTAAGTCTTTCTTTCCCTCTCAAAAAAAGATGAAACCAACTATCAAAGATATAAGATATTAATTTTTGTCTTCAGGGGATTCCTTTGGTCTTGATGCAGGGGTGAACTTAGACACCCAACTGCTGAATGCTTTCTGTTGTTCAGAGTCTGGTTCTTCCTCTTTTTAGCTAAACAGTTTTCAAGAAAAAAAAATTCAAAAATACTGGATTTTGTTTTAAGGAGTGCCTCCTGCTTTTCTTCACTGTTTATAAAACCAGTGGTGAAAAAAAAGGTCTGGGCTATAAGGGTAAGAAAAAACTAAAAGGATTAATCCAAACCACAAAGCTGTGGAGGCTACAGTATAAGAGAAACTGTGTAACAATCGCTTTATCAAACAAAAGAGAAGAGATGCCATCCAGAGGGACTTCGACAGACTGGAGAGGTGGGCCAATGCAAACCACATGAAGGTCAAAAAGGCCAAATAGAAGGTCCTGCACCTGAGTTGGGGCAATCCCATGTACAAATACAGGCTGGGTGAAGAATTAATTGAGAACAGGTGTTGGTTGATGAGAAGCTCAACATGAGCCAGCAATGTGTGGCTGTAGCTAAAAAAGCCAACCGTACCCTGGGCTCTATCAAAAGAAATGTAACCAGCAGGCCAAGGGAGGTGATTCTCCCCCTATACTCCACTCTAGTGAGACCCCACCTGGAGTATTGTGTCCAGTTCTGGAGTCCCCAGCATAAGAAGGACATGGAGCTGTTGGAGTGAGTCCAGAGGACCACAACAAAGATGAACAGAGGGCTGGAACACCTCTCCTATGAACACAGGCTGAGGGAGTTGGGGTTGTTCAGCCTGGAGAAGAGAAGGCTCCAGGGAGACCTCATAGGGGCTACAGGAAAGCTGGAGAGGGACTTTTTATAAGGCCATGGAGTGACAGGACAAGGGGAAACAGTTTCAAACTGAAAGAGAGTAGATTTAGACTGGATATTAGGAAGAAGTTCTTTCTTGTGAGGGTGGTGAGATACTGGAACAGGCTACCCAGGGAGGCTGTGGATGCCACCTCCCTGGAGGTGTTCAAGGCCAGGTTGGACAGGGCTTTGAGCAACCTGGTCTAGTGGGAGATGTCCGTCCCCATGGCAGGGGGGTTGGAACAAGATGATGTTTAAGGTCCCTTCTAACCCAAACCATTCTACGATTCTACGAAAAACATGAACCATAAGTGAAGACAGCATAGAAAAGAAAATAATTTCTTGATAGGGCACTACCAAAAATTTTGAGACAAAGGACATGGTTTGTGGAGTAGACAACTTCCCTGGATTTCTTCTTATACAAATCTCAGTGATTAATGTCACTTACTGGTATCATTGCATTTTCTAGCAGGGTAGCAAGTATTCTAGTGACAGCTGTCATAATGCTCACGATTAAACAGCACAGAGACTGGTTTTGTGCCACAAAATGAACTTCTGATATCACAGTCAAGCCGCCTGAAGGGTAGTCTTATTTTCAACTGGCAGCTTGAATATGGCCTGACTACAAGCCTCTGTTTTCCCATACTCACTTTTTGCAAACTATATGCCCTCAGTTAAGAAAAAATTCCAGGCAGTTGAGGAATGCTATATTGCAATACAAAGATGAAGAGCCCGAATTAAAGAAATGTGCTCATTTACTCTTGATGCAGTAGTCAAATTTACAGAGTACAAACTCAGTCCACCAAATCCCATATGTGGGATACAGTTTATGACAGATTCAAAATAAAGGAAATAGGAATTATCCACAGAGGAATTAAACTGAGGTGGAATTTTGCTTGGCAGATAGCTCCTTTGATAATCTTCTTCTTGGCTCTTTTATTCTGCTTTAAATAATTTTGAACATTATAAGCTAAATGACCAGTGCAACCAACCAATAATAAAAAAGGACTAAACCAGCAGCCATTCTCCTGAAAGCTACAAGTTTCAGCTGCCAATAATCACATTTAGTGGGTCGAGACAGAAATGGAGCTGCCAAAAATTTCTCAAGAGAGCATGCAAAATTAAGTAAAAGTACCTAAGAACTGCCTGGCTTGCAAAAAATATTGTGTGTGCTCACAACATATAAGCACACAAAATGTATAAGCATTTTGAATAATTTGAGAGATAAATTAATGATATTCCTCCAAATGCCGACCAGTTGTGGGAGATGCTGTGGATCTCATGTTATCCTTAGCCTTGTGATGCAGGGGACAGAAAAAAGAAAGAAGTCTGAGAAAGAAAAATACAAATAGAAGCAAGGGAGTGGAAGGAAAAACAGGACGCAGTAGAAATTAAAAAATGGATGTGGGAGGAAAGAAATACAGGTCTAACGCAGAAATAGGAAAAAAGAACATGATCTTTTTGGGACAAAACCCCATGATCTTCCTGGGAAGAAATTATGCTGGTAAAATCAGAATAGATGGAGACAAGGAGATGGACAGTGCTTTAAAAAGCCTCAGTAAAGACTGGCACAGCATGGGTAATTGACAGGTAAGGAATCAGGTGAAGAGAAGAGATAATTCTGGGACAAGGACAGTTTTGGAAGGTCACAAAGAAGAAAAGGAAACACCTTCAGGAAAGACAGAAAAAGATCTATGATGCTCTAACATATGCCCTGCTGGACCTTGGGACTGAATTCAAATTATGAGAGTCTCACTGCCCCTCATTTGCCTGGAAGTATCTATGAATCCAGTCTACAAAACAATTCACCACTTCCTAATGCTGGCCCATAGCCAGGAAGACAGCCTATATCTTAAAACAATTTTTAAAAGTTCACGTGATAGAATCCAACACGATTGACTTAACATTTCCAAACCTGCAGGTGATTTACATGTCAGCTTAATGTTGCATAACAGAACTTCTGCTTTTTTTTTTGAAAAGTCAAAGAAATTACATGAAAAATTATCCATCAGAACTTCATTTCAAAATGAAGTCAATGAGAGGTAAGCTTAGGACAAGTGACATCAATGTTAAAAACTGAAAAAAATTAGGATCTGCATTTCTCAAACTGTGCGCCTAAAATTAGTGTATGTTTTTGACCTCTCTTAATGTGTCCCTTACTTCTCATTGTAAGGGGAGATTAAACCACTATATTGATTTGCAGAATCTTCTACCAAAATATATTAATTTGTGTCTTAGAATAACAAATGAAGTAAGAAAAATCTCAAAGGAAGTGAGTCTGCATTCAGAGAAGATTCTGAATAAAGAGCACTAAAATCGATACAAGATTACGCATAGGACAACCAAAACAAAGAAAAGTAAATTTCCTTGCTCCGTCTTCAGCATTTGCACAGAAATTCTACAAAAATATATCAACGTGACACAAACATACATTCATGCAGAATTGAGATCACACAAGAAACCAAAATGTTGTGATTTTGTGATTTTTTGTGTACTTTATAATCAAAACAGTGTTACAAAAATAATAGACTTCTGCATGCTGACACTTGGGAGTGTCATCTAAATGGCTATCCTTTTCTTGATCAGAAACAGGACAGCTAAATTATCCTTTCCTCTCCTCGTGGTAGCATTCTGTTATCCTTTCCTTTCACATAAACACGAGGTATGATATAAAAAATTATATCAGATAAAGAAATGAAAATACTTGCTAATTTCAACAGAATCTGAAGGTGTTAACTAACTTGGTAATGTTGCCTTTTTGATGTTGCCTAAAATAAAAATCAACTCCAGAAAGAAATACAGGATAACAAGAGATGTCACTGATAAGAAAAGAAACACCATTTAACTTATTCAGAGAGCCTTTGCTGATGCTGGAAAAAAAGCAAACTCAAAACAATACATTTGTATTTATCAGAGATTTTTTTTGCTCAACAAAGCATTTTAGTAATTGATGAACAACATACAGAAGAATCCTTCACGCAACACCTAAACGCCATAGCTCTAGGATGAAAAGGCAGCTGTTTAACAGCATGCATCTATATTACAAATAACCTGTCACAGAAAATCCAGGAGGATACAGCGTCTAATGGAGAAAACAAAGGGAATTAAGTGAGAGAATGCAATTACCATTCTTGGAATTTGGCCACTGATATGAAGTTAAGACTGCTAAACTTGGTAACAATGCAATCTTCAGTTATTTGTGTATAGTCATTCCATGACAATGTGTATTTCTAAGGAAATAGCTCACCTCATATTTTGAAGGAAATAGTCTTACCTAGAGAGCATGCCCAGAGGAGTAACATTAAGTGATCCCATCAGCATTGCCAGGGCCATCCCTGGGGCTTCTCGCTCTATTACTTCTTTAGTGGCCTGCAATTAAAGATTAATAGCAAAGTGAGTGAAGAAGTAAAAGGACAAGAAAAATATGAAACCAGTTAAAATTTGGGTAAGAGTATCTCCTGCTTTTGTTTCTGCCAAGAGATGTCCTTGCTAAGTTTTCAATACTGAAATATATTAAAGAATTTTCTCTTGGTTGTGTAAAACAGGGAAAGACAAGGGGTTGGGAAGAAGCACTGTTAGCTGTACTGTCAAGACTCATATAGAAAATGTTAAAAGTCAGGACACTATATATATAGGAAATGTTAACAATACCACATAAATAACTCCCTCTGACAGAAAAGAAAGAATGTTTGGGAATAAGAAAAGAAAAGACCAAATGTAACTGCCTTCTCTTCCTCATCAATCTCATGTGCATTTTCCCGTTGAGATTTTCCCAGGCATGAGAAGGGTGAATCGGTCTGCGCAGAAGACAGAAAAAAATATTTGCAAAGGGAAGCCCATGTAGCAGGCAGGCAGGAAAATAGTAAAATGGTAATGATAATGGCCAGGGGCTAAGGCCTTCCCTTTTTGATTGTGTCAGCAAAATAGCGGTTCCAAACAGGCTGGTGCCTTTTATTCACAAGCAGTCCATAATGCAGTGGGCATCAAGAAGCCTAGGAGCAGCGTCTGAAAATTCTTGTCTTTTCAGTCCTTTTTCCACACAGAGAATCAGATGGAAAACTATTTTTCTGGGACATGCACAATCTTCTGTGCTTAATTCCTAACACAATTTTCTCAAACACACAATCTGTCCAGTCTCCCATTCTCTAACTTTAGTTACGACTTAATACCTCAAGGACAGGTTACAGTCCTACCCTGTCTTCACTTCCCTCACAGTAGTTGCTGTTCAGTGGATCATCTTGTTTCATGTTCTGAAACAAGATCCTAAGTTATTTGGCACAACTAAAATGTTAGAAATGCTCATAAAACTGAGAAATCCATTATAAAACATCCATCCAAACTACAACGCTTTGATGGTACAGCTATCAAAATAGAAACAGAAAAGCACATCTTAAATATAAGAACACTGAATAAGCTAAATTTTCTTGGCAGTTTGATATAGCAAAAGAATAAAATGTAAGAAAATCAGACAAATTATTTTGTGTGAAAGATTAAATTACAAATCACATCCTTCTAATTTTGTAAGCTCACAGTATACAAATAGAAAACAAAGTCATAGAGAAGGAAAACAACAGAATGAACCCAACAGCATCCCTCTGAAAAGGATCCAGGAGTCCTATACTAGCTATACATCTAAAACACTTACAGAAAGCAATAAATAAAACAGAAAAAAAATGTCCCTGAACAGTACAGATACTCCAGTGGCCACATTCTCAAACACTGCCACTAACATTTAATGTGTTTTAAAGGAATATGTCAGTATCAGAAGACATCAGACACAGCTACCAAGTAAACCTTCAGAACTTTTATTAATAAGCAAACAGTTGTGGGAAACAGGAACTCTGGTTTATACAAAACCAAGCAATTTTAGTTCAGTAGCAGAGACCAGTCTCTTTTGTTTCAAGCATAGCTTGTTGGTTTTAGTATCTCCCATCCTCTACTCAGAAACGGCATATAAATACAACCTAATGTCTGTATTTCTACACACAGCAAATAAGAAGAAGCAGGCTAGGAATGACGTAGACAAAATTAAAACCTCTCCACTTACGGAGTGCCTTAAGTTACCTGCTGAGGTTATCAAATTATCAACCACATTAAAAATTCTTAAGAGTATCCATAAACCTGATGATTTTTATAGTATAGAAGAAAAATACACTGCAATGGTGAAGGGACATTTTGCTGACAATGAAAAAGTTGACGAAACATGGAATTCTCTGTGTGTGTACACACAGTAAGTCTATATCTATGCCTATTTTCAGCTAATACCATGCTTCAAAGCTATTCAAAACTGGTTTAAAATATGAAGAGCATTTTGAGATATCTTTTTTGCCCTTAAGCACAGTGACACTTTGAAGATATCATTAGTTAAAATTCTAAACAGGCTTCAAAGGTAGTACAAGATGCAAAAGAGTCCCATAAACAACGATCTTGCAGCTCGGGGAGTCCTTCAATGAAATTCAAGTCCATTCTCCAACTTCACAAGAAAAATGACCTTCACAGAACGTCACACCTAGCAGGCAATGTGATTATTAAAAATGTACAGACTAAGCAACAAAATCTGAAAGGGCAGAAAGTACAAACAGCAGTAGAGCCCTCAACAGAAATTTCTAAAAATACTTGTTTCAAAATATATATGCTTGTATTTATTACTGCAGGCAGACTTCTACAAACAGGGGAATACCTCCTGTTTTCATATTTGCAGCCTGAGTGGATGGATGTAACCCAAAAAGGCTGCTGCTAAGTAAGTAACTTTTACAGTGACATCTGCTCTTGAAATCAGCCACTGGAAAGTCCACTCTTGGGATGTCCTCAAATAACACCACTGAAAACATGCAGTGTGCAGGAACTGAAATCACCATCACATTGGGAAGCACACTCTTAATTAGCTACACATATATGAATTAAATTAGCTGTGCTGCAGTGATTTGGAGATACTTTGTGTCTATCTGTAGCAACTCTGTTTCACCTAACAATGTACCAGGTTTCCTAATACTTCTTTCACGTTTGAAGGAAGGGCAGGGGGGAGATGTCAAAACTAGATTTTCATCTGTGTCCAACTCAGGAGTTATCTGTCCGGTATCAACATCTACTGGCATTCAAACTATTAAAGAATTAGTGTCTCAGCACCTTCACATTTTACCAGTACTCTAGCAAGGGTGAATTAAGGTTGTTAAACTTTGTTTCATAGGCAATTTTTTCTTGGTAGTTGCACCATCACCCAGCTTTTGCCTCCTGCAGAGGGCCATAGTGTTGACACAAAATTAATCACAAATCAAGGCTGCTGCCCCTGGCTCTCTTACAATAGCAATGACAACACTTCTATGTGGACAGAAGCAGGAAAAATTATGAGATTTCATTCAGAGCTGTCACACCGATGCCTTCATCAGCACTCAAGCTATACACTGACTTCTCAAACCTAATGCTGATGAATATATAAAAAGTAGGTGGGAAATACTGGAGTAAATTTCCATAAAATGAAAAAATGACAGCAAGGAAGTGTCCGCAGTTTCTCCTGCATAAGGTGGTAGCTGCAAAGAAGACAGATGCATAGAAGATGAAGGTGAAAGAGAGGGGTTCCACAGCAGTGGAGGCATTTGAAGGTAAAAGCAAGAGTTCAGAAGACAGGCAGAATGCAGAAAGGACAGTCTGGAGGTTGCAAAGAAAGGCAAGATTTGTAGTTTAGACGGGAGAAGGGAACATGGGAAGAAGGAAGCCTAAGTGGAAAGGCAGAATTGCAGAGAGGAAGTCCAAGCAGCAGGATTGTCAGAAGGGCATGGATAAGAGTAGAGTGAGGGTGAGTGAATAATGTGAGTGGGATGGAAATAACTGCACGAGGCAGCTTGGACAGATGATGAGGGAAAAACTCAGGAGAAGCAAAAAGGAAGATAGGACATGATAGAAGTGCCAGTCTGTGGGGGAACCAGGGAGAGAGACAGCAGGACTGAATTATAATGGTAGTTTCTACTCCAGAGTGAAGTAGAGACTAACAGTTAAATAATTATTTTGCAGAACTATTCAGGACTTACTAACAATGTCTATGAAAGCAGTTCTTTTTATATTTCATTGCTATAAGAAAAAATGCAACTTATTTTAAACCACATTTTTGATTGTTTTTGAAGTGACTTTTTATTGGAGTTACGCATTATGTTCCCAAACCAAGTGATATATTTTTAGATATCTTTGACGTAGTTGTGGTTGCTTAACAGATGGCTTGCTGCCAATTGGTTTCACAGAGTTCTCTGCTGCTTCACTGCCTTTCTTTGCCTCCACATAAATTTAGTTCAGTTCCTAACCTGTGGAAGCTCTTCCAGACAGCTTGTGGAGGATATACCCACTGCAGACTGATTTAATTAAGAGACCTAGGACTACTACTCTTGAAATGTTCAGAAACTCCTTATTTTTGTCTTTCAGGTATTAAACATAGCAAAGTTTGATCTCAATATTAAGTAATGATCTGAGACATTTCATATACTCTTCAGCAGTTTTGGGATGGTAATATAGTTTTATCCCTTCAACTAAAATGCAAATATGAGACTGAGAATTCCTAATAAATTTGGTTAAATTAAGATGACTGAGACTGCCTCTGTTGAAAATACTATTCTGTAGAAAAAGTTGAAATCTATGACTCCGTGTAGCATATCATAAAGCTATTTATGCAAATTAATGGACACATTTGCAGATAATTTATATTTAACAGACTATAGAATTAGCACAGATAACGTTTAATTACCTATTTGAGCTTTCCATTGAAAGCGGAAGTCTTGGAAGGGCCTAACCAAAGAATTACCCATATACTCTCTGCAACAGAGCTCACAGACCACAGTCAAACCTCAGAAGACTGGACAAAGAACTATGGAGACAGATCAGCCAAATATGCAACAAAAATGTCAGTCACGCCTGTAAACCAGTTGTGTAAGAAGTGTATACTTTAGGAATAAAAAATGCATCTCTCAGCTGGGAGATGAGATACCTTCTTCAAGGTTATTCAGTATACCTCTGCTGGAGATAATACGTGTGCCTGTAATTTCTACTCACAAGCCAGCTATTTCGGCTTATTCTCTACTTTCCTACTCTTATTTTGCAGGGGAGAAAATAGAGCTTACATGGAGCTAGACTGATTAGAGCTTCTTGCCTAAAAATCACTTATCTGTTTCTTCTCTTAGCACAGTGAGAAAAACAGGTTGCATCAGTTGGTTTTTTTCAGTACACTGAAAAGTTTTTGGATAGGGATCAGTTTTGAGTCACTCATTCTCACCATCATGCTGTCTTTCCTTGAATTTTTCTTACTCCCTGTCCCCAGTAAGCTGTGTGATGATATTCTGTGTCTTTTTTATGGCTGGAAGGCTTGACAGGAACTGTGCTATCTGATGATCTCCAAAATCAAATTTATTTGGCTAATTGCTCAGTTAATTTGACAAATGGATAAAACTGATCACATATGCTATTGCTGCAAAGCAAACAAAGACAAGCAGGTTTGTAACAGTCTCTCAATTTGTCATCAAAGCTAGTAACTTTCTAATAAGACATCATTGAGGTGCTGCAGCCAGAGATACACCATGCAATGGTTGTCCTTTTACATGTATGCAATTGCAATCATCATTGACTTCTCAATGACAAATTAACTGCCACAGACTCATGTAAGCCCAGAATGCCCTGCATCCAGAGGGCAATTAATAGCTGCTTCTTGACGGGAGGAATCCCAGAAGTAGGTGTTTGCTGTCATTCTAAAGCTTCTGACAGATTCACACCCACACCAACAAACCTGGCTACATGAACCTCAAAAGTAATAGCCTGAGAGCCATTATTTCCTCAACAATATGTTATCCATGTTCATGTTATACTGTAAAAACTCATCAACTGTTTTATAGTCCCACAATAGTGGAGAATAACTCACGTGAGGCTAAAGCAAGCACCAATCACTATGTTTGGGCTCGCAGGACATCTTGGTGGTGGTTAGGTAAATATCAGGCCATATGTTTGTTCCTCCTCTTAAAGTGACCATCCAGGCTTCTGTCAGTTTTAATGTACAGTAAGAAACTCCACCTGAGTCTGGCAAGTCTCCATTTTGATATTCCTGTTGGGCCTTTTTGATGTTAAATGCTGCTGTGTGTGTCAGACACACATAGACACATACTGAGAGCTCTCCCAGGCTTTTATAGAATTATTTTACATAAAATGAGCCAAAACATGTCTAAACAGATTAGGGTGGCTTACTCTATCACCTTTCCCTCTTATCAGTGGTGAGCTTGGTACATATTGCTCCAATAACCAAAAAGACCATGGTCTTTTTCCTCTTCTACCAACTCAAATCTACAAACAGCCAAAGGTAGATGAAACCTGATTAGTCTAGCCAACTAAAAATGAATTCTACAAACTGGTGTATCTGCATGCAACAATAAGGCATTTCCACTGATAATAATTCTGCAGCACATGAATGTTAATTTCAAGTTTGCTTGCACTCTCAGCATATTTTCAGTGGCTCTGCTGCCATTAAGACCCTGAACATCACAGAATGACCCTACAGAATTTCTCTGGGTGAGGAACTAAGTGTCACAGTAATAATTGCTGTTAGATTAGCTTAAATATAGACTCTTGTTTTCTCTGTTACTCCCCATATCCATGATTCCCTCTGCTGCAACTTGCCTCTTCCAAATTCCCTCACTCTCTTCACTGGGATCCATCATACCATTTATCGTAACCTAACACATATGCCATGACACTCAGATGCCAGGAGCTAATTCAATGTCCTTGTTTATAAGCCAACAACAGCAAATGAGTCTATCAATACAGTTCCACCATGTATATGACCATAAAAAGCAAATGGCTGGTAGAGGTACCTCTGACAATACTCAATGACTTACGCATGACCAAGCCATGAATTCATTTAATTTTTAACAGTTGGACTTCAATAATAGTTATTTTTGTAAACAAAGAATTACCTAAGTGTATATTAGTTAACAAGGATTTTAGTATATATTGTAACTTTCCTTACAAGACTTGTCAAAAGATTTACTTTATAACATTCAGTTTCCTTTTACCTACAGTTTCCAGAATATTTTGGGGAAGATGCTTCACATTTTTATGCAGAATAAGGAACCTGAAAATTTAAATGAATATACTAGAGAAAGCAACACTGTGGAATTTGTAACTTGTTCCTGCACCTCGGTAGGCTTGCATCTCAGTTTTGAGATAAACCTGGTTGCATTTGATTTCCATAAACTTCCCAGATCACCAATTTGCCTGTCCCGTTTGTGTAACAGAAGTGTTAATGAAATCGGTGCATGTGGGCAACCAAACCATGTGCAAATTCTAAATATCACTTCTAATATATATGAAGTGTTACTAATAATATGAATAATTTTTTAATCCTTATTGATAAAGTTTTAAGATGGTAAATGTGTATAAAATATTTATGCCATACAAATGGATATTAATTTTATGATACTGCCCATGCCCATACATTGTTATAAAACCAACAGAACAATAATTTTTCAGAAACAGTTACCCAAACAAAGAAAATGCTTACTAAATGTTTTTCTGCATTATGAGGAATGCATTTAGCCTCTATGAAGACGTACACAGCCTACCAGCTGCAGTATGTCACAGCTATATAATGGTGTGTGTTAAGCCAGTGTCAAAAGGCAGAGTATTTGCAAAAGGGGGAGATGTTAGGAAGATGAGCTTGTTAAAACAACAGCTGGGAACAAGTCATTGTGCTTGCTTACAAGGAAGGGTCAGGTGTCCACTTCCTTTTTCAGCCCTCCTTCTCATGTGCAAACTGCTCTGCTTCCCACTTGAAGTCCAATCCATGTAAGAATGAATCCCTTGCTGTTCAGTAAAAGTAGTACAGCTGAAGACTTGCTGTTAAAGCAATTCTGCTATTACAAAAACAGAGTTAAAATTGTATCTATTCATCATTATTACTCTTTCAAGTTTTCCCTCAGTTACTTCTAACTGCTTTATATTTAATATAAAATATAAAAATTTACATAATCTATCACAACTTTTGCAAAAGTCTTTAAAAATTGAAGAAGTAGAACAAAACCTGTGAAAAATTTTGTTCTCTGCAAATCACAGAATGATACAGCAGAAATGAGAGAAATGAGTATCAGTATCTACAACATCACAAGAAGAATATCAGTAGGAATTGTACAATTAATGCAACTGACAATGTAATGAGCTTTAACTAATGATATAATAGCTAGGGAGCACTGTGTCATTAAAAAAATAACCTGTATAGTGCTTTTGGTTATGTGTACTATCTCCCAGACTACGGATCTGTACCAAAACTTAAAACTCATGCCAAAATTGTATTCTTTATATATAAGGAGGGTGGGGAGGTGGGGGGATGAGTACATTAAGCAATGAAGTCTAGAACTACATGAGAGAAAAAAACCTGTCAGTTTTGCTTAGTTGTGATATTAGTGTCACAGGAAGAGAAAAACCCTATTCTTTAGACATCCTCATCAGTACACACAAAGGATGAGGCCACCAGGCAGAAATTTATGCTGCTTTCTCTCAAGAACTTCCTCAGTCTCTTGGGCAGTGAAAGAACTGAAAGTTTTTACTTGCAATTTCACTTCTTTTAATAAACAACTTTGTAATGCTTTAGCTTCAATGCATTTGCTACTGAGACTGAGGTGTGGAACAGTTTTCTTTGGAGAATGTTGTCTGTTTCTTCCCATCATTTGTTACCTTCTGCCAGGAACAAATATTGCATATAAAATAATTGCACTTCTGAAACTCCAGTCAGTTTCTGCCACAGGCAAAGTAGCTCCTCCAAACAATTTCAGACCTTAAATCATCAATGCTGAAGATTAAAAATAAAATTTCCTTGCTAAAATATACCTTCTACACTACAAAGGATGTACTGAGTGATAATTTTTCAAGAATATACAACAGTAATACAATTACAAAAAGAACTTTACCTTCTCTTAAGATTCCTTTACATAGTATCTTTACTCCCCAGGTAAGTGATAAAGCATGTCTAATAACAACAGCTTTAAAGTACTTCTACCATAAGCTAAGAACTGATAGAAAGGATTCTTCAGTCAGAACCAGTGACGCAATTCATGTGTTCAGTTGTTGATTTAGGTACACGTGAATGATGCATGCATTGAACAACTGAACAGATTCTGCTAGCCAAAGTGACCTACTGTGCATTCTGTCAAACAATTTCCTATACAGGATTATTTAACTCCTGGCCCAAATCACATTTTTTTCTCCAAGAAAGGGATGAAAGGGTTTCTCAAAGAGAAGATGGAGAGTACCTTGTCGAGACTGCTGCAGCACAGAGCACTGAAACAGAGGACAGCAGAATTCCTAATCTACAACTGAATTAGGAATATTAAATATATGAAATTTACCTTTATCTCTGGAATTTGATTTTACTGTTTAATTAATGGATTACAATACTTAATAATGATAGCTAAAAATATAACAAAATCCAGTATAAAATATCTTCCCTTTATTTCACTGTTCCTAAGATCTTTTCTATACACTTCTGTGTCCAAAACACTGGGTTTCTTCTATTTTTAGAAGATGCTACAGTGTCTTTCATGCAATAGCTAAAATGAGTTCAATCATTTATTGACAGTACTCAGCTGTAACAGAGTAATGCTTTCACATTAATGCAACTTTGCATTGTACAGGCAAATTCTGTCGGTTTACTTCCTAGCTGCCCAACTCTTAACTTCAAAACCTTTGCTATCATGTAGTTACCTTTTCATATAATATAGATATAGCAACATAGGTATATAAGCACCTCCTCTCACATACACTTCTGCTGTGCTTGAAGCTGCAAACCATGTTGTGCAGAAAAATCTTTTTGCTTTTTAATAAAATTCACTCTGTGACCAAACTTTTACAGTGATTGATTTTTATAGTAGTGGTGTGTAAGTGGATCACTGAGAATCATAGAATCATAGAATTGCTCTGGTTGGAAAAGACCTTCAAGATCCTAGAGTCTAACCATCGACCTAGGACTGTCAAGTCCATCACTAAATCATGTCCCCAAGGGCCACATCCAAACGTTTTTTGAACACCTCCAGGGATGGTGACTCCACCACTTCTCTGGTCAGCTTGTTCCAATGCCTGACCACCCTTTCGGTGAAATAATTTTTCCTAACATCCCGCCTGAACTTGCCCTGACACAACTTGAGGCCATTTCATCTTGTCCTATCACTCACACTTGGGAGAAGAGACCAGCCACCCCCTCACTCCAGCCTCCTTTCAGGTAGATGTAAAGAGCGATAAGGTCTCCCCTGAGCCTCCTTCTCTCCAGACTAAACAACCTCAGTCCCCTCAGCCACTCCTCAGAAGACCTGTGCTCAAGGCCCTTCACCAGCTTTGTTGTCCTTCTCTGGACCCGCTCCAGTACCTCAATGTCTTTTTTGTAGTGAGGGGCCCAGAACTGAACACGGTATTCCAGGTGCAGCCTCACCAGTGCCGAGTACAGGGGGATTATTACTTCCCGATTCCTGCTGATCACACTATTTTTGATGCAGGCCAGGATGTTGTTGGCCCTCTTGGCTATGTGTGCACACGAGATAAGTGGTAGCTTTTAACAACTGGGAATCACAGAATCATAGAATCGCTGTGGTTGGAAAAGACCTTCAAGATCCTAGAGTCCAAACATCAAACTAGGACTGCCATGTCCACCACTAAATCATGTCCCTAAGGGACATCGCAACTCCAAGCAGATTAATTTAAGTAAAAAAAACCCAGACAGCAGTATTTCTACATAACATATATGGATAATGAAACACAGTAATTCAGAATAACACAGAAATCATATGCAGCTAAGGTCAGCTGTCCCATACTCTGTGTCTGATTAAAAGAGTCAAATAAAAAAAATCCTCATTTAAAAAAAGCTAACAAGGGAAAGAAAGAAAGACACAAAATATTTCTGGGGAATATATTAAACTGTCTTAACAATGCGACAAGCTATTAATTGAAAAAAAACCCCACAAGTTCCAGCTATGTTAGTAAATCCATCTTTATTATGTTTAAAAAAGTCAGAAGAAAACTCTAGCGTTACAGACTTTCTCTTGTCTGCAAAGAGCAATGGTGAGTTAATAGCAGCTTCTCATTAAGATGCTGCAGGAAACAAAATCTGTAGGAGACAAAGACATCTAAAAGAACTTAGTGCCTTTCTCTGTTCCTCCCATCACAGGAACCACCAATGCTGTACAGCAGAAATCAGTAAAACTTGCAAAAATTGGAGTTTGAGAGAGATTGCAGTTTTAGGCCTTGCTGTTCATGGATTAATTTGATATACTAGTGGATATATAAACAATATTTGGTTTGAAAGAAGGAACTGATGAGCTCATAGAATCATTTTCACAATCACAATCATGTTTCACTCTTGAAAAGGGAGTTATAGCCCAAAAATGCAGGCCAAAAAATGGTGCAATGTGTAGGTTTCATTCAGCTTTGAAATTTGCAAAATCTGCCACTTGAGTGATGGACATGATTGCAGTGCTACACAAAATAAAGCTTATTTCATAAAGTCTATTTACAATCTATCTGCAAAAATAAAAATAAAAATCCAATTAAGTTGTACAAATATTTCCTGAAAGCAAACAGCAGGGGTGGAAAAGATTATTTAGTGTTGCTATGATGTCCTATGAGAGCAGTAAAGAACTGATCAAACCAAAGTTTAGGTGCAGTCTCACATAACATTTATCTGACTTCATCAACTCTTAAGTGAAGCAAAAGAAACTCCAGCAAATTCAAAATCTAAAACCTGGCTGGGCAGAACAAAGAAAAATGTATTGGGGGGAACAATTCTGCAGTAGTCATTGAAGGATGGATGACCAGTTCCTCTTCCATGTATAAACTCAGTTTAATTTTCTAAGGAAATTCACTAACATTAAGCCATGGATAGTACCTTAACAAGGAATCAGTTTAAAACTGCTTTATAACCACGCCAACACCTTTTCCCAGCCTGTACTCTAAAGAACATTTTAAGAAAATGGAACCCAGAGGATAGAGTGTTTAAATCTTCCTAAATATATTTAACAGAATAAAAGAAAAAGTCACGGGTTACAAATTGTATTGCTCAAAAGCAATCACATAAAACCAGAATTGTCTTTTTTCTTACATCTGCTTTGCGTATCTATCTCCTCATTTTTCCAACAAAAGCTACTTACCCACTAAGTAAAGAGACAAGAGTAGAGACACTGGAACTTACTCGGTATCAATCTCCCTTCAGCAAATTGTTGCACGAGTTATGACAGAAAAAGCCTTCATCACTGATGGCAATGCATGAATCAAAAGGCATATATAGTCTTTTGCATAATACTTATCTGAAACATTCTTGTCTAAAATTAAATGAAGACTTTTTTCAAACTGAATCCAGAAGCAACATACAGACATAATAAAATCTGAAATCCAAGTTGATATGCGTCACTATCAGACATATTATTCTTAAAATAATAATAGTCCAGAGGAGAACCACAAAGATGATCAGGGGGATGGAGCACCCTCCTATGAAGAAGAGNTGAGAGAGTTGGGATTGTTCAGTCTAGAGAAGAGAAGACTCCGGGTAGACCTCATAGCAGCCTTCCAGTACCTGAAGGGGCTACAGGAAAGCCTTACAAGGGCGTGTAGTGATAGGATGAGGAGAAATAGTTTCAAAGTGAAAGAGGGTAGATTTAGATAGGATATTAGGAACAAAGTTTTTGACTGTGAGGGCGGTGAGACACTTGCCCAGATTGCCCAGAGAAGTTGTGGCTGCCCCCTCCCTGGCAGTGTTCAAGCCCAGGTTGGATGGGGCTTGGTGCAACCTGGTCTGGTGGGAGGTGTCCCTGCCCATGGCAGGGGGGTTGGAACTAGATGATCTTTAAGGTCCCTTCCAACACAAACTATTCTATGATTCTGTGAAAAAAAAATAAAATGGAAAACTTCAACTGAAACTGAAAGCAGTGATTAAGTGGATCAGGGCAGTGGAACATCTACTGGAACTCCCAAGAGTAACAAAATAATCACACCCCTATCTTACTCTTTGAGAGCAAAAGACCTGTACTAGTTAGGCATTTGATTTCATAAACAACTGAATAAATTAGCTGCTTAGATGCTACAATGCTGACTATCACCAGGAAAGACACCTTTAGAAAGCAGGGAAAAATAAAGAAAGCAAACTGTAAAAATTTTAATGGAATTTAAATGCTGCGGTGAAGTAAGCAGAGGATACATGAAAAACATTTGTCTGACAAATAATTTGTAGGATGTAGACACAGTAGTTCAGGAAATCACTATTAGAAATGTAACAAGTTTTTTTATCAGAGATAATAAAGAAGGGTAATTAGGAAGTCTAACACGAGAAATTAAAACTGAGATACAATTAGGCTTATAACAGGAAATTTAGTTATCCTGGAAAGTGAAACTCTGTATGCTGAAAAGACTTTTAACTCTTGGTGAATGTTCCAGAAGCTTTTTTTTAATTGAAAAGTGCACAGGATAGATTAAAGAATACCTTAACAAAACCAAAAAACAAACAAAAACAACAACAACAAAAAAGACAAAACTATGTTGTATTTCATTATTACAGGGATTTGACAGATACAATGTTATTCCCAGGGCCTTGTGTGCAAATTTTTCCTTGTTTCTTTAACCAAATTTTGACTAATTTATGAGAAAAAAATGACAACTTATTCTTTCAACTTAACATAGATTATTTTTTTTAACTGATTAAAATGTTTGTACGATAACTTGATCACTGCAGATGGAAAACTGATTTATTTGGATATTTTACGGTGAAGCTGACTGAGCCAGCACTGCATCAGTTCTCTGGTAGGTATAATTTTTTACATATATTCAAGAAAAAGCATTGTGTTTATTCTTCTCCAGTTTCTGATACTTTCCCACATTTTGTCTAGTTTAAAGATTACACAACCTGAATGTTATTTGAAAACTAGCCATTTTTCTGGGGTAATACAAATTTTTAAAAAACTATATTAAAAATAAGTAAAATTATACAAGGAAAAATTACTTATGGTTCTTGGGATAAGAAGTGAGTCCTAGCAGCATCCTGCAGCCCTGCAGTGCTAGAGCAAATACTCCTTCTCCCTTTCAGCACTCAATGTCACTTCTCAAACAACAGTCTAGGGAAGCAGCACAGTAACACTGGGAGTTAAAGCTTGGAGAAAGAGAATTGCCACTGAAATTTGTTCTTGTCACCAGATCCCTCAACAGCATGAAGATGGTGGGAAGTGAGAGACTGTCAGCCTACTGTCTCTAAGAGTTTGCAAAGTCGTAAAAAAAAATAAAATGCCTGGAGAAGCAAAGTAGTGTTGGAAAGGCTGAGAAGAGAGAGGACAGGAAAGCCTAGGAGACTGTAAGGGAGTAAGGGATGTTCGTATCTGGTTCCTGGGAGCAGGATACAAGTATACCAGATTCCTGGAGACTAATGCAAAAAGTAGGAGAAGGCTCCCATTGGCCCTTATCCAGAACATTTTTTGTTGCACTGGGAGCATCCTCCATAGAGGCAAGCTGCTGTCGGGAGCATGGGAGCAAGCTGCTCTCTCACAGTGTCTCTCTCTGATTCCACACTTGCTCTTGCACAGGTGAAAGAGGATACTGACTCAGGAATGATGCCCTTACTCTACAGTTAGACATAATTTCGCATATTTAGGGTATCTCTGAGAACAGCAAAAGTGGTAATATTAAATCTGGAGACATTAAAACTAAAGTTAAAAGAATATTATAATTCTTTTAAGCAAAGGAAGACTTTATTATGAAATTATGACAGAGTTCCTTATGTCATAATATTCTCTCTGATTCCTAGTTGGTACTGGATTCAAAAGCGTAATTAAAACCAAAACCACTCATAGTAAGGCAGAAATTGTGGCAGAGCTAGGAAAAGAGAGGTCAAGTGAGTTGAATTAAAGAAAGAGGCAGGAATTCCTGCTTCTTACTCTAAGCTGTGACAATGACCTATTTCCTTATTATGGACCTTACAGATAGAGTCAAGTCCTTGTGGTTAACCTGTGAGAGACAAAAGATTCCTGTGAACTGGCAATTGACCATTCTCCTAGTACAGAAAGAGTAGGAAGCAGCAACTACAACACACTGTGGTTTGGAATACTGTACTGATCCAACGACTTTTTAGATGCAACCTTGTGTTTTAAATTAAGAGAGCTATAAAATTTCTTATTTAGCTCTTTTGATCCACTGTATTTACTGAACATAGCTCTACATTCAAACCTTAATCTTTCTGAGTGTCAGCAGCAGATTGGGTTTTTCCCCTGCTATTACCTACCTTCCATACATTCTGAGAATTACCATAGCTAATATTAGTGCTGTGTTTTAGAACTTATTACCAAATGTAATACTGAATACAGTAATACTGAACTGTAATACACCTACCAAATGAAGTGATGGAAGCAAAGACTACGTACAATTCTTTTTTTGGGGGGTTTTTTGTAAAGAGGGAAGGAGTTTTGAGCAGTTCTATGAAAAAGCTGGTTGCTGGTACTGAGATCAGTTTTTGGCTGGTATGTTGAACTGAATCAGATCATGAAGGAGCCAGACAATTTTTTTTTCCCCATTCCTTACAATTCTTCTTAATTTTTTTTCAGACTGGTGCATTTTTAGAAATAAAATCTAGGCAGGTGGGCAGGACAATATGATAGAAACGCCAGGCATAAAAAGAAGTGGACAGGACAGCAAAAGAGCAAGTATCAGTGAGTAAAGCAGACTCAAAAAGCAGAAAGTGAACACTATAATCAAGAAGCAGGTGAAAAGACAGGAGCAAAATGCCAGACACTCAGCAAGTTGACAAAGCAGTACCAAGCAGTCAGCAAGTGTGCCAAGCAGCAGAAGAGCAATTCAGCAAAGTCAGCAGATGCACTTGGCAGGAAGGTGATGCCAGGCATTCGGAGCAGGAGACGGGGCAGCGGATGGCCAATGCCAATGTGCGATCAGACCTAAAGGACAATAAGGAGGCGACACATGCCGTTCAACAGATGGACAGTGCGGTCGGGAGCCAGTGTCAAGCAATTAGCTGGTGAAGAGGTAATGCCAGATAGTCAGGCAAAGGACCAAGATTTCAGGAGGACAATGCCACACAGGCAGCAGGTAGAGAGAATAATAGAGGGTAGTGAATGTCAGGCAGTCCCCAGACAGGCAAGGCAGCAGAAGACCAAAGCCCAAGAATAATCAGATGCGACTGTCAGCAAGGACAAAACATAAGCCTGCCAACTGATTGACAGGGCAGAAGTGTGGCAGTGCTTTTTCAGTAACTTAGGGTACCATGAGTGAAACAGTCCCAAGAAGCTAGAAGCTCACCCTCTGATAATATCATTAGATCAGAGTGAACCATGAAAATCCACAGGAGAATAGCACACAAATGGAAACAGCAGATGAGTCTGACCCTAGCACTTGGGGAGGCCATGGGACCTTCCTATAAAACAAAAGTATGAGAATCCACAAGAAAATCAAACAAATGATAAAAATGTGTCTAAAACTGTTTCTGATGATGATTAAAAAAAGCAAAAAATACTAGCAAAGAATTAGTTTGGAAATGATTGGGTGGGATTGAAGATGTTGCTTACCCCTCTCTGGAGCCCACATAATGGGAATGTTGGGAATTTCTGCAGCAGAAAAACAGAAGAGAAAAGGGATTTCTGACTCCCAGTTCAAGGAAAGCATGTCAGTTTAGGACTGGGTAACCTTTTTGGGCAAAAAATAAGAATTCAACTGAATCTTTGCCTATCCCCAGACACATGCCTTTATAGAGGTTTGCAAAAAGTTTAAGAAGCCCATAACACTTTCATCTCATGACATCCCACCCTTACTCCCCCAAACCACACTTACCTCTAGCACAAGGTGTGTAAGAGGGGAAAGGGTATGGTCTTGTGAGCTCATTCCCATATCGACTGCAAAATAGCTTGTGAAGATGAACAGGAGCCAATGCTGGCCATTTGTGAGATAAACTTCAGAAGTTATTAACTGTTACTCATCGCTAGTGTAGGCTGGTGTTTGAATCTGGCTTAGATACACCCACAATCTAATGAAAATAATTAGTCTTACAAGTCTTGTGGGGTAACTCTCTTCTATGGCAAGAGCTGCAAAATCCAAAACTTATCAACACCTTTTTTTACCTTGAACCTTTTCTTTAAATTAGCATTCTTATATTTAACATGGTTGCTTTTTTAAAACAAATCAAACCATGTTTCAGAAATCTTAGCTGCTGCTCTGTTCAGGAACATGTAATGAACTCTGGAATGCAAGAACATTCAGTAATTTAACTCATCTGTCATTTCCCTCATGAGTCTTTTTATTCAGCATCTTCCCGGTATCTAAAAGTCAACCACTCAGGAATCAAACTTCACTATTTCTGTTCTCTTAGACGTCCACAGTGTGTGTACTTATCTGCCTGCACATTAACTTCTTATGGCAATACTGAAAACCTACATCTCACTTTGATAAGGCAATAATATTCAATAAGAAGCCAACTCCTCCTTTTCCTGCAAACTGTAGAGAACCTTAGACACAATATAGGAAATAACTCTGCTATGCACTGCTGAATTAGTAGAATTTGGAAGGAGACAGAATCCACATAAGTTTGCCACATACTCATATGCAACAAAGCTCTTAAGGCCTTAATACAGTAGTAATAAGCTAAGGTGATGAAACATACTGATTCTCTGGGTATCAGCCACTCATTCTTCCTCTATCTGTGCAAGGCACAGGAATAACAGAGGCTAACATAACTTCAGATTTAGAAACTGTGGTCATAGAACAGGAATTTCTTCCACATGCAAACTATTCTGAATCAAACACTACTATTTGGGCTCATAACAGAATGACAAGAAATTCAGGCAGAGACCACTAAGAGATTTCAGTTATATGATTAGTGATAGCATAAACCAGTCAGGAATAGCATACACTGACTGAACCAGAGTAGGTATTCATAGAATCATAGAATCATTTAGGTTGGAAAAGACCTGTAAGATCATCGAGTCCAACCACTAACCTAACTCTATTAAACCTAACTCTACTAACCTAACTCTACTATATTAATACTAATTAATTTAGTATAGTAATACTATAGAGTACAGGGTACCTAGAACATACATTGGCAGTTTTATCAAATTCTGTGATCTTGAGGCCAGCAGCAGCTAGAGTTTGCTGCACCACATCAAGAAAAAAATTGCTAGCACTTTCTATCCAAAGGGAGATCTTTCAAGGCTCCATGAAAATGAACTATGACAAACTGATCTCAGCAAACGGTAAGAAAATGTTTATTTGTGGAAGATGGACTTTAAAATCTAATGAAAGTTTAAATATCAATAATAAATAATCAACAGTAGATTATGCACCTCCCTATTAATTTGGGTATTCTCATTACAAAATAATTGGGAAAAAGAATTTATGCATGAAGTAATAAGAAGCTAAAATAACTGTGAATGGTCTAAACTATGGCTAAAAAGTAACTATTTTCTTGTCCATAACTGGTAAGACTTTCATGTCCGAATGTGACAATAGTCATTATGGTTTTCAATTCTGGTACTTATACTGAGTTAATATTTTGCTAAAGTTTCACTGCTCCACGTGGTAACAATTAGCAGAAGCAGCCAAAGAAGCAGTTAAAATCCCAAGAATAACTGTTGAAGCCAGATGCTTTCCGAGACTCTTCTAGTTTCTTTCCACCTAGTGGCTGGAAGAGCTCCTACATAGCAGGCAAGGAGCAAATAAAAAATTCTCTACTCTTTATTAAAGTATTAGTTTTAATGATCAACTATTTGAATAGTGAGTCATTTTGCTATTCTGGTGTGCTTATGTCAAGAGGACTAACTCACTCAATTTTTGATACGTCTTAAATCCAAACTAGTATTTGCCCTCTAGTTATCATTTCTTTAAGCTGTTTTCACAGAGAAGCCTTCCTAACATATCTACACATTTTTTTTAATTATTTTCTCCATATTAAGCTTTTATTAAACTTTGTAATAGACCATGACCAGAAAAAAAATGACACATTATGGGCAAGAATTGCATAATTACAGGCCTGACAATGTTTCCAAGATTATTTTGCCTTAATCTGACATTTAATTTTGTTCAGTTCCCTATCATCTGCTGTGAAGAGATGTTTTAATGGAAACTATTTTTAGAAATGCCTAACAGGAAAAAATTTCCAAAAGTTCCAAATTGAAAATTTCCTTATACACAAGTCCTATGGCAGGCATATTTTTCTCTCCTAGTTACAGAAAAGGACTGCAAGACTGTTGCAACTACACTGCTAACAGGAGCCCAGCCAGTTCATTTAAACTCACAGGGAGATGTCCATGTTAGCTGTGGTACCTAAAGTGAGAACATGGCTAAAAGGTATCAGTAATGCCAAGAGGAGGAGAAACCACCTATTTTCTCCAATAAAAAGTAAAGTATAATCATATTGTTCTTTTAGTGTATTTTTTTAAAAGCATTTGGGATCACTGGGGTATGAACTATTTGTCCACCCAAAAGGTATGTTGAGTCTTCTTCCAACTTCCATTCTGAAACTACCTTGGAATAAAAAACTTAATTGCAAAATTTAAGAGGAAAAAAAGCAAGATTTCCTGGGTCATTACTGTGGCTTGGCTTCTCATTCTATGACACATTTAATTCCCTTACTGCAATTTTACTACTGTTTTCTTCCTTTCGACAGAGCTTGCAAATATTTCATACATACTTGAAAGACAGAAAACCAAACTTGTATTTTCTGTTTGAGAGTATTAAGGAAAGCTAAAGTAAAGCAAGTAAAAGTTGATCCTCAAATGGGCAAAACCACTCAACTGCTTAAAAGGAATTATATTAGTATTATCTTTAGGATATAGGCAGGTGACTTTACACAGAAGGTTAACACATCATTAAAAATAATTTAAAAGATATTTGCCCCAGCATCCTCAGCCAGTGTTATCATAGTTTTGCATTTTCAAAGAAGAAACAGAGAAGCAACTAATGTAATCCTTTGGATGAAGGAAACAAAATTGCTTATTCATCAATTTCAGGATCCATTTAATTCAAACTATCTTCTCATTTAACATATGCAAAACATAAGGCTAGAATCTAGTTTTGCCTTCCACACAGGAGAACTCATAAATATCATCCATGACTTCTGTAAGAAGTCCAAGATAACTTGAGTTTTTAAAGACATCTCTCCCACAATCAATTGTTTTGATTTGATGGGATTAAAATAGAGAATACAGGTTGTCTTTAGGAAATTTGTTTGTGTGATTAATCTCTCATTGTTAAACAAACAAACCAACCCAAAGATATAAAAACTTTCCATTATGATGATTTTCTTATTAGACCTCTCTGGCTCGAGCTTCCTATCACCAGCTATTGTTACAATTCTCTTTAGTAGACTAAAAAAGCCATTGGTACCTTGCTGTATTATTTCACAAAGAAACCACTGTATTTTACTAATAGTAATACAGCATCTACCTTACATTGTTATTTCACAAATAAAGTACAAGTAAAAATCAAGCTATTTCCCAGTATTCTTTGAGAAACTAAACAGACTAAGTTGTGTAATTCTCACAGAAAGCCTCTCCTAGCCACTATATATTTTTTTTGACCTTTTCCTATATCCACTGTGACATTTGAAACTTTTTAACAGGAGAATGTCAGAAAAATATGCAGTTTTCTATTTTAGATACATCACTCTCATATACAGAGATAAAAGTATCCTCTGTATTCCTGTTCCATATTTTTCCCACTATCTTCATATTTGCCTATGTTGGGAAAGCTAGACAGAAACAAGTTGAGAGACATACACTCATTCAATCCAGTATCTCAGCTGCATACACAGACAAGGAGACACGTTCAGAACTGCTGTTTATGTAGCAGAATATCAATAATTTACTAAGCACTCCTTATTTCCAAAAAGTAGCACTTTCAGGAATGTTCTCTGTGCATGTATTTCCTCCTTCCTTCAGTTCTATTTTGGTTGGGGGTTTAGGGTGGGATAAGTGGCTTCTTTTCTATTTTCATAACCTCTGATATTCAAGTAAATAGAGCTGAAATGGGATCTGCCTTCCTTCCCTCTCACATTTCTCACTACAGGAGTCCTGGCCGCTCACAGGTGTTTCCATGCTGTGTCTGCAGTTTGTGATAGCTCTTCAGTGATGCTGGTGTGTTACCAAGTTTTCCTGGGAAGCTCAAACAAGAGAGGAGAAAGAGCACTTCTTAGCACTTCATAAGTCAGCTAAATCAGTTTGGAATTTACCAAGGCACGGGTACTTCTGTAACCTAACGGTGTACTGTGTAGTGCAAATAACCTTTATAATGCTGCTTCTCAAAGAAACTGGTAGTAAATGTTTAGTGAAGAGTGTTTTGCAACTAAATATACCAATTCTGCTCTAACAACATGCCTTTCAAATACCAGATTTAAAATTAAAGTGGACTGGATAAAGACCTAATCATATAAGCCAGGAACTGTCTAGAGACTAAGAAAAACGGAATGGCACCTTACAGAGTTGCTGATAAACTTCTAACAGAGTAGCACAGAATTCGGAAGGAGTCTGTCACAGAGCAGTTTACTCAGTTGAAGCACATTTGTTGCCTAGATGCACCTGGCAAGGTTTCATAATCCAGATCTTTTAGGAGCAAGCTGGGTTGGAAACATAATTTTGTAAGAAATACGGAGAAGAATAATTCTCAAAAGATCTGATGACAAGTTACAGGATCAGACATCATATATACACAGCACACTTCATTTTACAATAGCTCAACACAGAACTCGAGCTTAACGGGGAGTGAGACCTTCATTAAGAGATATGGAAAACAGTCCTAAGGTAGACTAGGCAGACTCAAGATATAGTCTCAAGACTATAAAAATAAATGCTGAAAAAGGTTGTAAAATTGGAGGGTAGCTTGAATATTGAAGGGTGAAAAACTGAAACAGCTTAGGTAGTTAGAGGTTCTACGATTTCATGGTATTCCTACCACAAAATGACTAATGTCCCAAGTGAGATGAAAACTTCATTCGTCCTCACTATGGAGCCATCCTGAAGTGACAGTTTGTAAAAAGAAAATGAGTTTCTTTTGGCCCAGTGACAACACCAGGATGTTTTTGTATGGCACTAAGAAGAGTCGAGTACTACTGAAGAAGAACAGAAATACTCCCATATCCACAATGAACAATACTAGAAATCCTGCTGGTCTGGGAAGGCACTATTTGAACTGTGGAGGACAAAAACCCCTACATATTATTTGTAGTTTAAATTATGACTTATTAAATGGAAGTTGTTATTTGAAATGTCTCAGTGGATTTGGGTTAATCTGGGGGGAACACATGTTGCTGTGAGAGTATGGCTATAACACACCATACGCTGTTGTGTCACAAGCATCTAATTTCATTAACTTAATAAATTTCATTAATTGATTTGATTAATTTCATTAATTAATGGGAAGCAAACAGACAGAACACATGAAAATTACAAAACCAGACATTAGGAGGGTTGTCAACACTACTTGGGACAGAGAAATTAAGGTTACACACCTTAAAATAGTCTGTTGAAATAAAATGAAATTTGAAGAAAAATTCACATGAAATTCTAAGGAGAAACTCAGGAAACACCAATGGTGAAAAATAACTTAGGGAACTGAGAAAAGCCAGGTGATAGAAAATTTGCAATTGGCAATGATTATAAAAATGCTGGTGCAATTTTGAATTGATTACATGAAGACTTTATCTCACAGCAGAACAGACTTTCTTCTCTTCAGACATGGCATTTGTGTGGCTAGGTTTGGAGTATTTTGTTCACTCTGAGCATGCTTTTTTTCAGAAAAATGCTGACAAATAGGAGGAAGTTACAGAGAACAACAATTTGTTTTCATGGACTAGAGAACTTTGATGAAGGAATAAACAATATGTATATTTTGTCAGATTAAATGAAAATGAGTATGTGTCTAAATCAATTTAAAAACAGTCTATCAATATTGAAGAATATAATCAGCAAGAAACAAAAGAAGCATTCATAATTTTTCCAGAGCACTAGAAAAAGAGGACTGTAAGGAAACATCTGTCTGGTTCTACATGATGGAAAAGAGCTCTTCTATGCTTCTTACCTTAAAATTTCAGGCCGACAATTATCTGCAGTGTGGCTGAACTACTTGTGAATGAATACACATAGCAACACAGCCCAAGGATGTCTAACATCAATTGAGGCACATTAAGTTGATTTGATTGCTATTTATCTAAGCACATAAAATTAGTCTTGTAGGGGGACAAACACGACAAAGGATAAGAAAACAGCTAGAATACTGTTAGGGGCAGACAAGTGAATTTTTTGGAAGCACCATCTTGCAAAAGAATAAATGTCAAAACAGAAAAGACACAAGACAGAAAACTGCACAGAGCAGCTATATACATGAGATTTTTCCGTTCTGTCTTGTATTGACAAACAGCAATAGAGAAAATACCTTTCTATATCAAAGGATACCTAGTGATCAGTAAAAATGCTACCACATTATTTAAATATTGTCACAAAAGTTCAGCTATATAATCATTAACATTCTGTAAGACCTGCAACTATCTATCACTCAAGTATTGCAGTTCTAAGGAAAAAATATTTGCTTCTGAATTATAAAACAAAAGCTTCCTAAATAACTTAACTTTAGCCATATGTAAAGCCCTGATCTCTGGCCAGCAACACTTACTTTTTAAATCAGCAAGCAGACCGTATGAGCATTTCCAGTATGGATTTAAACACTACCCCAATAAATCATAGGCAAAATCAGACCGTAAAAAAATGTGGTTATATCTACAGAATTAAGCCTTCACTTTAGCTTTAGTCCAAATGCAAACTACCATCAATTGCAATAACAAATGAGAATTACAGCACTCACTAATAACATCTACAAGAGTTCTCTTCAAATTCAGCCATCCATTGGGTGAATTTTGGTCTTAAAATATTTGCATGCATTTCAACACTTCTGGTCACATAGACAAGAAGGTGAAGGATATTTACACTGCTTAATTCAATTGACCCTCGCACCTCCAAATCATAGTAACTAATTCAAAAGCTGCTCCCCACCCACCGACAAGTCTAAGGCTACAAATTTAGGGACCAGAGATAGGTAAGGAAATCAGATATTGTGAAGACTTCTAAAATAATTTATTCCATTATAAGAAAATAAGTCATTATACATAATTGAAACAACTGCAATAACCTCGTATGATTCCAATATAGTGTCAAAAAGGCAAAATGAGTGGGGAAACAGTGATTTTTTTTTAAACTTAACAATAAATTTCTGAAGTTTTAAGAAGCTACTTTTAATTGATGCATTATGCTAGCCACTTAATTTTAATTTAATCAATAATTACAAAATTCAATGAACATTAACTCTTTGGGCTGTAAACATTCTCAGGATCTAGCTTTATCTTGTACGATACAATAACAATTATGTGTCTATGCTCACAAAAGAAAGCAGAAGAATGTGTCTTCTAATCAAAAGTACAGGAGGATTAAGGAGAAGTAGGATTGGATCATTCCAGCTGAAATATGACCTGAGGGACTACTCTCAGTACTCTCAGGAAAAATGCAAAATGTCTTCCAACATCAGATACAGTTATTACCAGTTTTAAAATCATGTCTTAAAGATGACAATAGTACAGTGTCATGACCACATCATTTCATTATCAGTTATGAGAGGAGAACATGCTGGATGAACACCATACACAGAAGAGATTAAAACCACTTCCTACATCAATGCAAGTTTCCTGAAGGCTTGTTATTGCACATTTCATGTTGACATAATGAATTTTTCCATTTTGAATTGGCTCTTTCATTGACCCAAAAGACATAAAATATGGGGCCAAAGCTTATGCTTTTTCATATGTTTTTGTTTATGCATAATGGCAAACTAATTCTCTCCCCTTAAAAACTTTTGTTTGAATGAACGATCTAATAAACCTTATCATAATAACAAACTTCTTCATTTCCACCTTGTAATAAAAACTGGGATTCAACCTCTCCACTGTGATTTAAGTTTAGTCTTGCAAGTTAATTCAACTTAAGTAAGTGAAAAGTGAGTAAATACTGCCCTATATAAATTCTATTTAAGCATGGGAATAATTCTATAGTCAAGACACTTAATTCTGGTATAACCAACTGAAGTCTTGCAAACCTGTTACGTTTAAAAACAATGCATTTCTTCCTCACTACAAGTTATTAATTATTTTTATATTAATGTGTTTTTATAATATAGTTTAAGGACACTTCAACAACTCAGATAATTTTTAAAATGGCTCAGTGCAACATCAAAATCAATAAAACAAATCATCATCACATGTCTTAAATAATTAGTTTGAGGAACAGCAATGAAGCAACGTAGGAAAATACTAAGTGTTTATGAGCAGAGTTCTCCTTTGTTTATTTCTTGTCCCAAATGCTACTTGAGAATCTCTGGCTAATTTTTGACACTGGCTACGATGCTTCCTCTGGCACTACTGCCTAGGCTCGACTCCGCATAAAGATAATAAATCAGAAAAACTGAAGCAGAAATTCAGCCTTCCTTTTACGCAGATCTGGGAATACAACCTCCAAACCCATTAAGTTAGTTTGCAAGCAAGAGACCAATTCAACCAACACAATTTTCACTTTTGTGTTGCTTTAGCAAAGTGAATCATCTGCAAATCCAGTTTCACTAGCTAGTGCACTGTGGCCATATTATACTGTTCCCATTTCCTGCTACAGACCCTTAGGTTTTAGTTACTGAAGGTTTCTAGTATATAATCTAAAACATCAGAAGTAATGTGCACAAGCATTTTCTTTACATGTTCGTTTAGTTACACAACAAATTAAAAAATATTTTTATGTTCCTAATGAAAAAAAGTTTAACTGCAGCCATGGTTGACAGAACACAGCTGTAAGTAAAAAGCATTGTAGACATTTTATAATGAACTCAAATCAACTCTGTTGAAAGTCTAATCAATTGAAAACTTATATGAACACTTAAGAAAAATCTACATACCTCAAATTATGGAAATAAACACTTGAGGCACTCAATCTGAATTCTGCCCTTTAGTGAACACAAGCAGCCCAAAAAAGGTACGTGATTTTAAAAGTTAATATTAATCTAATTTGGAACCATAAATACCAAAATACTTCAACAGCAATCACACAGTCATTTCATATTACAACTCATGGCCATGAGGGTATTAGGCTAAGTTCCCTTTTAATTTTCCCCCTTACCTTACCTCCTTATAAATGGAATGTAACCAGATTTTCTGTGGAATATTTACTGCTGCAGGTCACCTCTACCTCTGCATGTTTAGCTTTTTTTTTTACAATGTCAAACAGTAGGCTTTGCATAGAATTTTTTCCTCCTACTACCTAGCACTCACACTCTAACCTATAATGCCGTAGTTGTTGATGCAGTAGCTTGCAAGGGAGAATTAAGGGATCTCTCTTATCCCACTTTTCCTTCTGGAGGCCACAACAAAAGCCACGCATGTTTTTGCTTAGCAGTGTTGTACTGCAGCGTTAGAGAAAATTATGCCAAAAAGCTGTTAGAATTTTGTTTTGTAAGGGGACTGGAAATCCATTATACACATTCACATCTTAATGTGAAAACCATTTTGGGTCAGAACCCAAGGTTAGAGTAATTCTCTTGTGCTATATTCTCTAGTGCTTTTTCTGCTTTCAAGTTGTGTATCACTTGACCTGTCCAGAGATACTGCAAAGTAAAGTTACAGAGGAAATTTCAAAAAAATATTACTCCCCTCCCCCAGACTCACACATTTCTACACCAAAGGGCAGATTTTTCTTATTCCGGGACTATCTCACCTCTGGAGTGACATCTCGTGGTGCAAACCCTGTTCCTCCAGTTGTTAAAATCAAATTAAGTTCCTTTTCATCACACCAATCTATCAGCGTCTCCTGAAAGAGAACACGAATCCTGTCAGATCTAACAAGTAATATGCGGGATACAGTTATCCCAGAAAACACCTGAAGACTTGAAATGTCTTGAAAACAGAGACACACACACACACACAATATATACAGGGAATTGTAAAATCACCCATGGCTTTTAATACAAAGATTTAAAATGACTATTTATAACCAACACATGACAGAATGATTCAACAATTCATCATAATATTTTTGGGAATGGAAACTGAAATTCTGTTCTCCATCTCTTGACCTGAAATGGCAAACAAGAATTCACAGTTATTAATTTTTATCACTGCTTAATTTGATTTTGAGATATAAAAATAATGCTTTGACACACATTAATAGAGTATGTGCATTTAATTCTGGTTATATTGGTGATTCTTATCACAGTAACTTTGGCTTCTGCACCCTACTTTTTAACAGCCTGAAAAAGGCAAGAACCACGTATTTGTAAACTTATCTACTCAAAGATGCAGTAACACACCTGATGCAGCAACACAAAAGATTACCTATAATCATCTTTTCTACATTCCCTACAACATCTCAATAGGACTGTATATACCAATTCCAAGGCTGGACAAAGAAAGCTTAATAAATCAGCCATGTAAATTCAATGATGCACTATACTGGAGAACTCATTATACCAGAGAAGTGTTTAATTTGATTCGCATTCATTTTTTAAGTGACATTTTAAACTAGTTTTCAAACTGATAAAAATCAGATAAAATCAGATAAAAATCAGATAAAACCAGAAATTTTATTTAGTCTCAAAATGATTATATCACTTACCCTTCATACTCTACTGTGGACTAGCACAGCAGCAGAATGTCTGTTTGGAGCTCAAAATTAGCTGTGTTACATGAAGTACACTCACGTATTACACAGTAAAGTATCCATCTACAGCAATTAGATCCATTATTTAGACAGCATTCCTTATTCTAGCAAATAAACCTAATTTTTAAAAAAAAATTTAGGGCACATTTATGTTCATATGGAGTATTATACTGGGGAGGAACAAACTCTTTTGGTGACTGTTGGCTAGAAGCTTATTATTTATCATAAAATTAGATCTGAACAATATACTGCTTAAAGCTTATAATATTGTTGATGGTCGTAAAACTGTCCAGAACATTTTAAAAAGTACTACCAATTTAGATGAATCCTCAGGTGTACGTTTTGCAGACTCAGCACTGCTGTGTAACTTCTAATTAAGAGAAAGCTCACATACAGCTTCTTCCAAATTGCAGGTAGAATAAACTTGTGTGTGCCTGCAAGCCCCATCATGCAAACTTATCCAAGGATTACTTGAAGGTTCTATCTTTATGTCTCCTTTCTTTACTTCTTCCTTCCACTTCCTGTTTTGCTTTCATCTTTATTAAAAACACATTAATCTTCTTACTCTCCCTGTTTGGAGGACAGCACTCAGTACAGTGGTGGCTATATAGGTGAGCTATAAATTACCAGAAGTTTCTGGTTTATGAAAATTTCAAATAAGCTCAAGAAAAGAACATACATAATGTCTCAGACCTGTACATAAATGAACTATTAAGTCTGGCTTTTGACTTATGTTTTGAAAAAATGGGAATTACAGTAGTAAAAAGCATTTTAATCATAGAACCATAGAATGGTTTGGGTTGGAAGGGACCTTAAAATCTTCTAGATGGGCAGGGCACCTCCCACTAGACCAGGTTGCTCCAAGCCCCATCCAACCTGGCCTTGAACACTGCCAGGGAGGGGGCAGCCACAACTTCTCTGGGCAACCTGTGCCAGTGTCTCACCATCCTCACGGGAAAGAATTTCTTCCTAATGTCTAACCTAAATCTACCCTCTTTCAGCTTAAAAACATTCCCCCTTGTCCTATCACTCCATGCCCTTGTAAAAAGTCCCTCTCCAGCTTTCCTGTAGTCCCTTCAGGTACTGGAAGGCTGCCATAAGGTCTCCTCGGAGCCTTCTCTTCTCTACTTGTTTGACTTCCTATGTACTGTCCAATCTTGAAATTATTTTGGTTATAACATTGCTCCTCAAAAATGTTGCTTACAATCTCTTTGAATTTTCTCATTACTGGTGTTAATTTAACCTGTACAGAAAAGTCTTGCCTCATTCTTCCTCTCAATAAGTTACTAGTCTTTCGCATGTAAACTAATTTATTTTAAGGCCAATTTAGATCATTAACTCATAGAAAGAATGCCTACAGAGCATGGCACAGTGCAGAGACACTATGTTTACCACAGATATATGCTGGCAAATTCATACAGGCACCGTGACATGAAAACATACTAAGGCCAAGAGCCATATAGATGTGGCACCACACCTAGGCTAGTGCTATATGACATTCCAGTCAGTGAATGGCTATAGCACTGAGAGATGTATTTCCTTCTGTGGAGGTAACTTAAGCATCTCAATGTCCCAGATGCAAAATTACCATTAGTCTGAGTTGCAAATTACAGAATTTTGGCCAGTTCCTCCTGTATTTAAAACAAATTCTAGGACTCAAGCATCTCTTCACTAAACCACCCCGCCTTGATCTGAAGGATTCAAGAGAGAGAAAATACATCATAATTTAATTTGGTAGGGTTTTTATTCACGCTTATCATTTCAGTATTTGTGGTGTTTCTGGTAACTGTTTCTTACTAATAATTTCTGTAGGATAATGCCCCCCCCATACGATACCTAAGAAACATGCTCACAAAATGCACAATGGTAATGGCTAGCAAAGTGAGGGTTTTCTGTAACCTTATTAAGGTACTATCCTCTAATCTCTGTAAGTGAACAGGAGAAACAAATATGGATTCCTTTCTGGAATGCACAGAACAGTTCACAGAACCACAGAATGGCAGGGGTTGGAAGGGACCTCATCTAGTCCAACTCCCCTGTTAGAGCCAGTTCACCTAAAGCAGGTGGCACAGGATCACATTCAGGTAGGTTTTAAATGTCTCTAGAGAAGGAGACTCCACAACCTCTCTGGGCAGCCTGTTAAATTTTTCTAGCACAGTGCAAACAAAGTTATTCCTCCCTAAATGCTAATCACATATGAAGGACCATTTAAAATTTGTTAAAATGTAATTGAAATTGATGAACAAATATCAAAGTTGAGTATGAAACTTAATCATGGAACAATATACATTTCTTTACACTGGATTTTGAAACAGAAGTTAATATAAGCTGTTTTACAGATACGCATCCTACCCAGAATTTCTCAAAACAACATTACATGGCTGAAAAGATCATGCGGCCTCTGGGAAAAACTACTGATAATGCTTAGAAATGCAACAGATTCTGTTCTCCAGTACAGATCTTCTGAAAACTACAAGTTTTGTAAAATTATATACCTTCCATATTTTCAAATATATCCGTTTACTCTAGGAGAATATGTTTCAAAATGCAAGGAAAAACATATAACAGTAGGTTCTTAAAGCTTTAACGATAACTTTCTTTAGCAATCCAAGTCAAATAAGAAGAACTGTTGTATAAAAAGCCACATTAAATATCAATTTAATTTTCTTTCACACTGTGTGGTCTCATGCTAGAAGAGCTAAAAGAGTGTCAGAGATAATTTTCATTTATGATTATCTAACATTGTTGCAATGAAGAAATTATAGTGAATAAGAATACGGAAAAACATATCAAAGAAGAGAAATCCTGCATAGTTGCATATTTGGTAAGAAAACTGGATGTGATTTTGACCACTGAGTTTCAGAAATACAAGAACTGGCACATTAAGATCTTATAACTACCTTTACTTAGTCATGTGGCTTGAACTACTCCAGCTCACTAAAGATTATCCCTGATATTATGGCATGAGAGAGCATGCATAACTGTATGAATCAGAAACTCACGCCACCACACACAAATACAAAGCAGGGGAGAGGGGGAAAGGTAAAAGTAACCCAGTTGTTCCTCACTGTGGCATTATTTAGGAGTTTGAATCTTCTCTACTCAGCTGACAGTGGCTCTTCCATTAATTTAAAAGGAAAAATCAAGTACTGAGAATCACGCAAGAACATGAATACCCATAAAGCAAAGGCCTTGAAGGAAAGATACAGAGCTGAGTTCAACATTCAGTTCGAAAAAGAAGGTAGGCCTCAGAAATGTTAACATACCCTTGGAACAAATTTCATTTTTTTGCACCTATTTCTTGTGAAGTTTTTATTTCTTATGCTTACAATATTTCTCCTGTTGCTTGAAAACTTTACTGAAATGTAGAGGCATGGAGATATTCTTATGTGTGGAGCAAACACCTTTGCAAGTAATCAATCTCAAAGTTATTTAAGAATACCAGAAAACAAAATATGAAACCACCAGGAAAACATCCCTGACATTTTCTATTACCTCCACCCCTTTCTTCCTTCCCCAACAAAAACAAGGCAGAAAGTCAGAGAAATGTTAGGATTGTGTTCAGAGTGTAATCACTGTAGTCAAGAGACTTACATGAAATGCAAGTACATATCTCAATGTCTTTAAATAGACCCTTTAATCTTCTCTGATTTTACTGAACATAGCAGTCTTTTGAAGATTCTACAGATATATTTGTAGTTTTTAGCATTGCTGAAATTTTACACTGTTTTTTTTTCCTAAATACTAAGGTAATGTATTAAAAGAAGTTGTAAAAATGCAAATATTTTACTGAAATGCAAAACTAAAGGAAGTAATAAAAATGTACTCTATAAATGGCCTACTTTTAAAATGGAAATTTAAATACAGGCATTCTTCATTTGAAATAAATTGCAGCTATCAAATATTTCAAGGTTCAGCATACCTCTGCAGCCTGTAATGTAAACGCTTTTTAAAAAGTACTTCAAAAGACTTCAAAGTCTACTAAAAGCTACTATTAATGATAATTATTCCTAAAACAGGAAAAAAAAAAAAGTGGGCACTGAAGTGCAATACTTAACAGATTACACATATATAAATTAGTAGAGAAGTCAAGTGAAGTGTTTGCTGGTCAAACCACCAAGACTGGGAGTTGTGGATTTGTTGTATGATTTAGCAAATTCAAATAAAATCTGCAAGGAAGTCTAGATCAGATGCAAACCATGAGTCTGTATGTGCAGCAAGGCACAAGATTTCTTTCCTTCTGTATGAAAATCTGTCCCTATCTACTGTTGGTACCACTGGTATCCTCCTAGAGTGCATGCTCAGGTGTCGAAATCATGCCTACTCACTGGAAAGGATCCGTCACTCCAGCATAAGTTTTCTTCAGATGCCTGGAGGAAGGGATGGAACTTAGAGTTGTCAGAAGAGTCAGAATTAGATTTTTTCCAAACACATTTGTTTCTTGAAACAACCTTCCTGTCCACTCTGAATTTGGCAGATATATGCACACATGCTCATCTTTACATAATAAAAGTGTACTAGCAAAGGCATCAAAGTTCAGCGTCTCGTTTCTGTCATGTGTAAAAGACCTCTCTCTAAAATATGCTTACTTACTAAAATAAATATTACAGTAGTTTAAAAACTGTGTTTTTCTTAAGAATTTTTTTGAAACCAATTAAAAAGTAAAGAAAAACATAACGCCTCTTCGTCAGTATTACTTTTCCCAGCCAGTATCTCAGTGAGATTATTTCCACAACACAAGCTAAAATATCAATTGCAATGAAAAGGAAAAAAAGCATAAAACCAACTAAATTAATCCAATACTGCTCACTAATAATAGATAATAAGAAATTTTCTCTCTTAATTTTTTTTGTTTTTAATTAAAGCAGCACTTCAAAGACCATTATCACAAGACACAAATGCTTGGTTTTGGAGACATAAACTTCAGATTAATTGTGCAGAACAAGATGGCTTTTTATGCATTTTCTTCCCCTTTGCATACTTAATGTTCAGCTAAGGTTGTTTAATAGACTGTTTACTGTGGGTTTTCTTCTCAGAATTGTGAAATGGCAACTTAATATTACACACAGCTTTCTAAAACTAGAGCTCTTTACAGTATTTTATCTACAGGTATTGACATCCACAGCACATGTATCTCACACACCACAGATCAGAAGTTTCACCAAACTTTGCTGGCTGTAACTAAGACCAGGTAAGCTACATCTTAATCTTATCGAAAACATAGAAATGGCAAAGCCAGAGAAGACCAATTGTAAACTTCTTTGAGCTGCTGAGGCAACACTAACTGCTTCAACTCTAAGAAATTGGTAAAAGTACGTGAGTCATATAAGCAAAGGCGATACATCTCAGAGAACTCCAAGTGCAAGCACATAAGAATCCTATTTCTGTAACAGATCTCAACTCACATAACCTGCACTTCTTAGAAACTATACTTGAAAATAGCCAATTCCAGAATTTGCATCTACGTATTTGCATGCAGACAGAACTACATCTCCAGTTTAAGCCAGATTATACCCTGTGTCTACTTGTTTTGTTTAATGAGCAGGAAGAGCAGTGGATTAAAAAATTACTACAAGACTTCTGTGATTAAAAGAAAAACACACAAGGAACCCAGCTGTGAAAAAAAAAATTAAACTTCAATGTTTGCTTTTCTGTAGCTATTAAATTTTAAGAAACAACATAATTAAAAAATACTCTTACAGAACTACCTCAATTCAGGTTCTAGCTTCATTTTCTAACAGTAAATACAATTTTACATGTTATTTCATACACTTAGCTACAATTGAGCAAGACTTTGTTTCCTTTTACTTTTAAAATAATATTATAACTAATGTAATTCCAATTTTTGGTGTAGCTCTCAATAGAAATGGCAAATTGAACAGAATGAAAATATTCAAATACCTAAAAAAGGTAGGATGGGGAGGGGAGGGAAGAAAAGAGATTAAACAATTAGACAGGGAGCTACTCAGTGTAATGTAGTTTGTAGTATAAATTCCCCCACGTGTGTATTGTTCATGCATATCATCCATAGAGTTAATGAATGAAATTGGCTTTAAAATAAAATCTACTGCTTTACCTGTGAAAATACAGTAAAGAAAATTTACCTACCAACAAACAGCTGATGTACTTTGAGATATTTAGTCCATACATATAGTCTAAGAGTGGGTGGGCTGGTGGCCTGCCCTGGGGTGTCCCGGGAGGGGGCTCTAGCTCCTCCCCTCTTCCTGCTTGAGGCATGACATACAGGGCAGAGTGCATCCGCCACCACTGCAGTTCCTCTTAAATGCACAATCAAACCTGAAAGAGATTCAGAAAGAGGGGAAAGGCAGGTAGGAGACTAATGTACATGCAGACTATACCTCTCAAAGAACACCAGTTACTGACCAGTAACCTTTCTTCTTTGAGTCTGCATGTACATTCCGGCAATGACTCACTCTGAACAGTTACCTTTGCCTTTTACCACCCAGGAGAAGGCCTGAGGACCCCCACAAACAGCTGCAGCATCACTCCACTGAAGGCTGAAACAGCCCTGGATACTATTAGATAAACATAATGCCAGGTGAAAGCAAAGACAGAACTCCAGGTGGCCTTAAGGCAAATGTCCAAATACCACACAATACAGATACTAAGTCTGCCCAGGGATCTAACGGAATTTGCTTTGGCCAGGGGGGTAAAAGTTCATCAAGTCCACACAGAGGCAGAAAGCCATCTGAACAACCATTGTGTGAAATCAGCTGAACTTCTGGATATTCTCACCATGCAACAAGCAAAGAAACAAACTAAAAGACTTGAACCTGTGAAGAGAAATGATAGGATCCTTATGAAATCAAGAATGTGAAGTATAAAATTCAATTAAAGAAGCATAAGATCTGGAAACGAGTACTGGAGGACTAATTGCCTGGCTACTCTGGAACTTTGGCACCACTTCAAGAAGGAATTTTGGACGACTGAAGAACAGATACTCCACCCTTATAAAGGTAGCATGTAAAATGGCAGCCATAAGAACCCGTGTACTTCAGCAGTTGGCTGAGAAGACTGTCACCTGATGTGCCACTTTCATAGACACAAACAGAAGGAGTAAGAATTCAAGAACTCAAACGGGGAGAAGGAATCACTATAATGCAGTGGTTTTCCAAGACTATTCAGTCATGAACAATTCAATGCATCCTGATCAGCTCTGTTAGGAAGCCATGAGTTGTGAGGTGTGAGAACATGAGTGTACTCAACCAGAGAGTGCAACCTGGTACAATCACCATAGTACAGAGAGGTTTCAAAGAAACTGCATGTAACAAATAACATAAAAGACCTGAGATCAAAGCAGTAACAAACACATAGTAAAGCAAATACTGTTTCCTTATAAATTACACATGTCTAGACAATACTTTCACACTACTGGCTATCGTTACTCTGGAGAGTAGCAAAAGTTGACTACCCTAGAAATTGATTAATGTTTTGACATGAAGTGTCCTGAGATTGCCACAGATTCAGGAAGAGCCAGGGAAGAGCTAAAACGTCATGTCTATTGATACTACAAAAGGAATCTCACATAGCAACATATAAATACAACCACTGTCAGAACAAGGTGAAATTACCCAAAAAATTATAAATTTGTCTTAACTGAGTATTTATATATATGTAAGCCAGATCTGGTAATTTACAATCAATATACCATAAAAGGAGAAGTATTTTGCAAGCCTAATCCCAGCAAAATTGTTGAATGGCTTTATTAAACCAGGCAGCTCCATGAGATGCTAAAACAGTGAGTGTATTTTAGCAAAAGCATATGCAGTATTGCAAAGAACAGACTTAGGTCTTCTAAAGAATACCCCTAAAGGAAACAGCAAGAGCCATTTGTATCCTCACAGAAATTTCCTTGGGGAAGTCTAGTTCATCAAATTCTAAAGAATATACTAAAATGGGACTGGATGGAATCTCAGTTATTCTATCCCTCTAGCCAGTTCAGTATTATTTCGTTATTCCTGACAGACACCTGTCTACAAAACACACTCTTAAAGATCAGTAAATGTTTTACTTTTGGACAAATGACCACTGGAAGAGCAGGTGAATAAAATGGTTTAAAAGAAAATCTAAACTTTTGGAAGAAATGTAGAGATTTGCTCTAAAGTATCACTTCTGCCTTACAAAGGGCTGTAAAGACAGTCAAAGCCACTTATATCAGGGCTCACCATCTTCTGTATGCACTGAGGAACACTGTTATGTCAAGTAAGTAAGACTGTGAAGAATCACATTAATATTCCAAATTTGAGTTAACTCTTCCATTTAAAATGGAAGTTTGATAATCACTGCAGGATGAGGAGAATTTACTCGCTACCAAACTGGTGGATCACAGAATCACAGAATACTTTGAATCTGGAAGGGACCTTAAAAGTCACCTAGTCCAATCCCCCTGCCATGGGCAGGGACATCCCCCACTAGACCAGGTTGCTCAGGGCCCCATCCAACCCAGACTTGAACGTCTCCAGGGACAGGGAATCCACCACCTCTCTGCTCAACCTGTTCCAGGGTTTCACCACCCCCATGCTGAAAAACTTCTTCCTTATGTCTAACCTAAATCTACCCCCTCCTTCAGTTTAAAACCATTACCCCTCGTCCTATCACAACAGGCTCTGCTAGAAAGCCTGTCCCAATCCCTCTTACAGGCTCCCTTTAGGTATTGAAAGGCAGCAACGAGGTCACCTCAGAGCCTTCTTTTCTCCAGGCTGAACAACCCCAGCTCTCTCAGCCTTTCCTCACAGGACAGCTGTTCCAGGCCTTTGATTGTTTTTGTGGCCCTTCTCTGGACTTGTTCCAACAGGTCCATGTCCTTCCTGTGCCCAGGGCTTCAGAGCTGGACACAGTACCCAGGAGAGGTCTCACCAGAGCAGAGCAGAGGGGCAGAATCACCTCCCTCGATCTGCTGGTCACAGTTCTTCTGATGCAGCCCAGGATACGGTTGGCCTTCTGGGCTGTGAGGGCACTATGAGTGACTAGAGTGACTATGGTGACTCAAACACTGCCATTTCTTAACCACAACAGAATAAGGGTATTGTTAGACAAGTATAGATCTGAAATGCATGGAACTAAGATGACCTCTCCCTACCAACTCAGATGCTCTTCCACTCTAAAGAAGATACCTTAGCGTTTCTTGATGTTCTTAACCACAGATGAATCTTTGGGGAATAACACTGGCAATGCAATTGCCTATTTAGATATTCAGAGAAGTATTTGTTAAGATGATGTGGCAGCATATTTTGAAGATCTTGAAGACAATGGATTGTGGCATTTTTTTTATGGCAAGCACAATTCCATAGATGGAGTCATTACATACTGGATGGATCTACCATCTCTGTGTTTGTTCATGCAGTGCACTATGATGGTGCTATTCACCCCAAAATCATTGTTCTGATCACCAGTGTATGGATACAGAACAGCACTCCAATTTTGCCTCGCAACATTTACTAGAAGATGCTCCTCTTTTGCAACAAAGCAGCCATTCTCACTGACATCTCTACATATTTGTAGTGGATCTCCCTACCAGCTAAGAGATTTTAAGGTTATTTTCAATCAGCTGTATTCATTCTCTAACACCTAATTTTAATACCTGAATTAAACATTAGATTTTTCCAGCCAATCAGTGTATGTACAGGCCATGTGACCTAGCAACTAAAAGTGTGATCTTATTGTGATGTATGATTGTCCTGGCACTGTCCAGATTGTTTGAGAGAAGCGTTCTTTTGTGCCAGTGAAGCCTATCAAGCCAAATAAAATCTCTTTCCTGAATATAAATGAGATGGGAGTTAACTGTGTTCATCCTTCTACCACAGTGTAAAATAAAAAAAAGTATTTGTTGAGAACCGTGAACATTTAGTACGAGTTGACAGAGAAAGGATTATTGCACAAATTGAGTCACTGCATGTGAGTGTGCAAAGATATGTATTTTTCCCCAGGAAAAGTTACCACCACAGACAAGTAAGGAACAAATTACAGAGGACCATTTTTAGATAGTAAGTGACCTTCCAGGTCTAATAATCAGTGACAGATTTAGCCTCCAGAATATAATAAACCACCAAGAAGAAAGCTCCTTCATTCAAGACTAAGTAATGTCCTTTATTTCTTCAAATATAAGGAAGGTATGGACATCCTGCTCTGATACATTCTTGTGACAGGGATATACAAACAAAGAACAGAAAGGTATATGCAAGAAAGGAAAGAAGACTGGAGTATTCTTGAACTGATTAGATTTTCTGCACTTCTCCATTATCTGTTGAGTAGAAGTAATCTTAGAGATCCTGTAAATGCTTCTCCAAAGGGATACAGATAAAAATCAATTGAGATTCATTGACAGTTCTTAGTGCAAACAACATGTTGACACCTGTTGAAGGCAATGAAAAATAAGTAACTGTGATCATTACAGAAAGAAAGTCTTTTCTCTTTTCCCTTCTTTTTCTTATCGGGATAGAGCACAATAAAAGAACAATAGAATGAACTAGTAATAGGCTTCCTTGCTGACTAGGTTATTGTTTATTCTTGAACTCTGGAGTATAAACATCCAAAGACTAAAATATAGCAAAAGAACCTTTTGGCACTTATAGGACAATCCATTACTGAACTAGAAAGGCCATTCTCTTCAAAGAGAAGATCCTTTTCAGGATGCAGTCTGTGCAGAATCTCTCTTACAGGCCCAAAGGATTATAGCTATTACATGACACTGGGTGAAAGCTGTTACCATAGAATTTCATGAGCTATCTTCTGCTTCCATTACAATTTGCGGAGGTGTCTTAGCATTAGTTGATCTCACTGCAATCAAAGATTTCAACTGATTATTATACTTGGGAGAAAATCGATGCAGAAAAACTCACATTAGAATGACAGAATCACAGAATCAGTAAGGCCGGAAGGGACCACAGTGGGTCATCTGGTCCAACCTCCCTGCCCAAGCAGGGCCATCCTAGAGCACATGGCACAGGACTGCATCCAGACGGTTCTTGAGTATCTCCAGTGAGGGAGACTCCACACCCTCTCTGGGCAACTGCTCCAGTGTGCGGGAACTCGCACGGTAAAGACGTTCTTCCTCGAGTTCAGGTGGAACTTCTCGTGCATCAGTCTCTGCCCATTGCCTCTTGTTCTGTTGGTTGGCACCACCCAAAAGAGCCTGGCTCCATCCTCTTGACACCCACCCTTTAGGTATTTATACACGTTAATGAGGTCCCTTCTCAGTCACTTCTTCTTGAGGCTGAACAGGCCCAGCTCCCTCTCTTTGTAAGAGAGATTCTCCAGTCCTTGACCAGCTTAGTGGCTCATTGTTGGGCCTGCTCCAGGAGCTTCACGTCTCTCTTGTACTGTGGTGCCCAGAACTGCACACAGGATTCCAAATGCAGCCACACCAGGGCTGAGCAGAGGGGCAGGATCACCTCCCTCGACCTGCTGGCAATGCTTTTCCTGACGTACCCCAGGATTCCATTGGCCTTCCTGGCCACAAGGGCACACTGCTGGCTCATGGATAATTTGTTGTCCACCAGCACCCCCAGGTCCCTCTCCACAGTGCTGCTTTCCAGCAGGTCAGCCCCCAGCCTGTACTGGTGCATGGGGTAGGTCCTCCCTAGGTGCAGGACTCTGTACTTGCCCTTGTTGAACTTCAGAAGGTTTTTTTTCTGCCCATCTCTCCAATCTATCGAGGTACCTCTGAAGGGCCACACAACCCTCTGAGGTGTCAGCCACTCCTCCCAGTTTTGTATTATCAGTGAACTTGCTGAGGAGGCACTCTATCCCCTCATCCAAGTCACTGATGAACAAATTGAACAACGCTGGGCCCAGTACAGAGTCCTGGGGGACACCACAACTTCTTTCCCTAGGAGCTGAAACTTCCTGGTCATTTCTCTTCTGGAAAGTTTTAAAAGATGTTCATTTTTTCTTGATACATATTAACAACAAAATTACTTGGAGTCAAGTGATAATAAAAGCATTCAAAATCACCTTCCAACTGTTTCTGCAGCTGGTATAATAGAAGCTAAAATCTGCCAGGATACTAAGGTTGTTCAAACACGCCTTTATGGGTATTGGGAATCTCTTGGGCAAAATCATATGCAGCATGTCAAACAACAGACAGCATTTTTGCAGAATTGTTCATATTGTAACCTCCTTTGTTTCGAAAGGTCCTAAATTCTTGTGAATGTGAGGCTACTCCTATCTGTCTATAGAGGGCCTCATCTGCTTGGTCTTCCTGGTTGGGTGGCCTGTAGCAGACCCGCACTATACTGTCCTGTCTCTGCCCTCCCTTTAATCCTGATCCATAAGCTCTCAGTCAGCTCCTCATCCATTCCCAGGTGGAGCTCCATGCTCTCCAGCTGGTCACTGACATAGAGGGTGACCCCCCCTCCTCATTTCCCCTGCCTGTCCTTCCTAAAGAGCCTGTATCCTTCCATTCCAACACTCCTTTCATAGGAGTCATCCCCCCACGTCTCTGTGATGCCAGTATCTCTGTATATTCAGAAATGCTTTCCAGTCCCACAGTTTTCAACATGCTGGTTCTATTTGCAACTATTTTTCTGTAACTGTTTTCAAACAAATACTACTAACTCCAGAGTAAGTAATGCTTGCGCTAAATATGTCATCAATATAGGTACTCTTAACACTTAGTCTTGAATGAATGATGGCTTAATTAATTAAGTGCTCTGGCAACAAATATATTTGTACCATATGCTTCATTGCAAAATCAAGATCTGTAGCAGAACCAAAAGCTGCAGTAGTGAGGGAATAGTCGTCAACGAATGAAGCCCTTACAGTGTCTGCTTTAAGAGTAATTAATTATTTATAAACTCCAAGTACTTAGCACGAGACAAATCAAATCTGAGTGTCCTTTTTACTAAAAGGTTTTCTTACAATTTAAGTTCTAAACCTCAAATTATTTCTATTGTGCTAATATTAGCAGACACCTCTCACCATAAGCAATCCTTCTGAGGTATTTGAGAAAGTATTTTTCAAATTTATTTTGAAATTGGTTTCACTTAATTTATCTGAAGTGTATATTAAACCTTCTTAACTATCTAGAAGACAATTTTATTTTAACTGCCCCAATTAACATACAGATATTGCAATTATTCCTTATACTTTCATGAATTGCTATTTCATGCCTGTGTCTCCTCCTGTCTCCCTTGAAAAAGAGTAGAGAGAGAATATATACATTGTTTTCCAAAAAGATAGACAAGGAGACCCAGGAATTATGAAAATGTTTAAGTAGTACAGTTGTAGGTACAGCAGGCTCTAGTGAAAAAAGTGCATTCCCATTGTTACTGATGTGCTTGAATCAGACACACAATGGTGGTTATGTATACTAAATGTGAGCTGCTTCACAGGAACAAAACCCTCCTTGTTAAAGCATGAGTCATTTCTAGAGTTGTGAAACCATGGAAAGCCCTCTGGACTGGGAAGTACTTGTTCATTATTTTAAAGATGTAAGAAGACACACATGGTAGCCTTTCCGAGAATCTGGAGTTATTTATATACTTCAAAAAAAGTTGCATAAGAAATAATGAGTCTCTTCGACTGTGTATCACCTGCTTTATATACTATTAGTCTAACATGTGGTCCATTACGTGAAAATGTTTATATAAGTAATTTTATGTTTCTTTAATTGCAAAATTTACCTTTCTGGACATGTTAAAATCACACTACAGTCATCTGCTCACTGCAATTTAGAATAAAGGCATCATCTCAATAATTAAAAACACCATATTGCCCCTTTCAAAGAGTTGTATCATCTCCCACACATTCTACTTTGAGAATTATGATGCATGCAGTTTTTGTTATCTCTGCACTACTAGGTTCCCTTCAGAGACAATTACCACTTTAGTGCTGGAGAGTGATGAAGAGCCCACCTAGGCAGCAGAGTCATTCAGATAGTATTTTCAGTGAGTAGGTGGAATTGGTGGATGAAGGATGGTGTGCAATAAATGTTATCTGTGAGCAAGAACTGGGCAATGTCCTCCAGAAATTAAGGACCACACAATGTTCTATTTATAAAGTTTATAATATTGTAGTGATCCTGACCAGAAGACCATTGTATATCTGTGAGTCAGTGATCCACATAACAGTTCCCCTGCAGCTCCCACAGCAGGTTGTGCTGTACTCCCTGTCCAGCATGGCCTTCAGGCCTGTGTCATGCTGCACAAACCCCCTGGCCAAAGGACAGGCTCAGCCACCTCATTGTCATGATGAAGTCTGTAGGCAGACTCTCATTCAGTACTGGTGACTATGCCACCAGCACGGCCTTTCCTTTAGCTAGAAGTATAGGAAGAATTTCTCATGAGTGGAGAAATCCATCCAGGGACTGATCTGATGCTGCACGAACATATAGTTCCCAGCATCTGAAGGGAATAAGATTTATTTGCTAACTGTATTTCTCCTCTTATTCTGCCTTATTAAAGCAGATATTTCACTGAGACATTTGTTGTCAGGCCTTTGTTATTGACACCCATAAAGAATCTGGCACTCTCTCTCACTCCCCATTCCAGGACAGAAGAAACACACACAGAATTCCTTTTTAATTTCTACACTCATCAAAGAAGGAGAAACCCTTGTTTTTTTCTTGCAATTACTAAGCAAGTCTTTTCTGTCCTATAACAGTTCTCTCTCCAGATCCAGCAATATCTGTGATAATTGAAGACATAAAAAAGAAAGAAAATATTTTTTCTTCTGCTAAGACTTATAAATTTGTGGCTAAAGATGAGGTTTACCAGGAATCCAAAAATTCTATAGCAGCAATATTCCAAGAACTTTTACACTTGTACCCATGAATCTGAGCACATTATTTGATGCTTTGTCCACTTAGAACTTTTGGTTTTGGAGCTGTAACCATCCATACCAATCAACTCTAAAAAATGAAGCCAATTTTCAAGCTACTGTAGCTATTCCTTCCTAAATGTCACAGATCACTTACTAGTCCATTAAGTCTCTATGTGCTCTTTCAGCTTTCACTTCTGTCTAACTTCAAAAGTAGAGATATTTTTAGCAGGAAACTCTACGCATTTTCTGTCACCCAAATTTCAAAATACATCCAAGATAACATCATGAAAGAATTGGCCACAGCAAATACATTTCATTGGAATGACCCATACACAGCTCTCTACACAAAAACCAACTGTACAGACAAAATCATTTTTTTAGCTTTGAACCTTTAGAAAAAACCCCAATAACAATCACAATAAAACTCAGGCACACAAAAGCAGAGTATTACTTCATTTAAACATATTCAATTGAAGGCCTTAACTAGCAAGTTAAGATCTGGCCATCCTCACTTACAGTACTGATAAAAGAATACTATTTTGCTCAGGGAATAATTGCAGGCTAGCAGAATGAAAGACTTCACCCCTTCAGGCTCCTTTTATTATAATGATGCTTTTGTAGGGAGATATTAAATTTGTCACTGACTTACTTGTAGAAAAATTTTCATCAGTAGTCTCTGTTCTTTGGATAGATTTCAGTGTCTGACTGCAGTCTGATCAGAAAATGTTTAATTCTTTTGCAGACTTTGTACTTTGGCTGTTACCTTCAGTTCCCTGCAGATAATCTAAGAGGGTAAATCATGTTTTCATGGGAAGTTTTGTATAAGAGAAATGGCAATGATCTTGAGAACCATTTTAAATGAACCTTTCCTAGAAGGACAGCAAAAAGATTGTTTATATTATAGTTTCAATTTTAAATTGATGTTGTTATTTTTATTTGTTATTGGTATTGATGAGCTATTACCCACTTGGTGTGCAAAACAGACTTGCTACTTAGATACTATTTGTCAGTGAGCTTGACGCATGCCATCTTATTCCTGATTTTGAAACCTATGAGCTGAAGTGACTTAAGTGAAATACTTATGTGTGCAGTCAGAGGAAAATCTGTGTCCAGTTTGTTAATTATGAAGAACATAATGTTGAAGATAGAACAGATTCTTAATTAAGACCATAAAAAGGGATAAAAGTTGATAGTTGATCACATGTTCATTCCATGTTTCAAACATACTCAAAATACATTAAGGGTGGATAGAAAGATGACTTCCTTTGGTTTTCTTTCCATATTATTTACCAACCTGAAAACGCAATACAAGTGCTCAAACTTATCCAGTATTGTTTTCATTGGTAGAGTGAATTTAAAAATCTTTTCAACAAAAACTAGTATGCAATTTGCTATTTATTCGACCACAGAGGAAAATTCTTATTTTTCCTTTTATTTTTCAGAACGTATATTATGAGATTGCCATGGTTTTAGATGAACTGCAACATAATTGCTCTGGCAGGGGGGTTGGACTGGATGATCATTCGAGGTCCCTTCCAACCCCTAGGATTCTGTGATTCTGTGATAATTAGTTCAGTTTAATATTCTGAACACACACAGAAATATTACATTAAAATCTGTATATTACCTCATATAAAATATTTCAATATAAAAATACATTGTAAAAGTGCTTGAGTACACATACATGAAGTGCACCTCAGTTGTTTGATTTAAAGCAAAAATGGTAAATGTAGGGAACTGTGCCATTATGGTTAAAGCTTCATGCCGGTGTATCAACTATTGTCTGAACAGTCAGAATGTGTGTCCTAAGTGCTTTCCCTAGTTAGGTTTGCAGAAAAAGACTTAATCACAGAAAAACTCATAATTTGCTGGGTCTCTCAGAAGTCAAGTCAGTGAGGATAATCATGCATGTGAAAGCTTTAATTACACTATGGCATAATACTTCACAAATACTCTTTCATTTTGGAAAGACAACCATCCCTTTGGTTTTCTCACCTACAGAAGAATTCACAGTTCTGCACAATATTTAGAGACATTTGGAGCTTTTTTATGTAAAGCAGTTCTTTACAGTTCCCTGAGTTTAAACTTAGGCATCTTCCCTTCAAAACATCCTGAGGATAATTGTCTCTTGTCTTTTACAGCCACAAGGTACTCTGTAAAACTAAAGTGTTAGCTTCAGTGCCCCAAATGACACTCAGCTTTATTTTTACACACTGCCTATTTTATATAGCATTATTCCCTAGAGATTTTATTCAAAATATAGAACACATTCCTTGCTCCAAACACATAAAGAATGGTTGGTTTCTGTTTTATCAAAAAAGGACAAGAATTGGAAGTCATCTTGATGTTAAGCTCTTATCTTCATAAGGTATCCTCAGATACACAGCTTCATTTTCAAGAATAATAAATGTAGGGTAATTCTCACTTATTTTAAATTATGTTCAACTACCAAGATCACTTCACTGGTAAAAATGCAGAAGAACCCTTTAAAATGACAAGACTGAGCAGTATAAATTTCCATAGGGGAGAGATTTATGTCATTGTGCTACTGAAGCATCACAGTGAAACTGTTATAGCATTTGTAATTTTAAAATACAGGCAGTTTTGATAGAGCATAGTAACAGTAACAAAGCAGATGATAAATAATAAGAGAAAATAGAAATGTCAGTCTATGCCGAAATGGTGAAAGGGAATATATGTGTTATCTTTGCAGTCTTAACATTCCATATCTTGTCAGAATGCTAAGGCAGCTGAAATTGAATGTAAACATTACTGACAAACAATCCTAGGCCACAAAAAGGCATAGCCAGCAGGTCGAGGGAGGTGATTCTGCCCCTCTGCTCTGCTCTGTTAAGACCCCTCCTGGGTACTGTGTCCAGCTCTGGAGCCCTGGGCACAGGAAGGACATGGACCTGTTGGAACAAGTCCAGAGAAGGGCCACAAAAACAATCAAAGGCCTGGAACAGCTGTCCTGTGAGGAAAGGCTGAGAGAGTTGGGGTTGTTCAGCCTGGAGAAGAGAAGGCTCTGAGGTGACCTCATTGCTGCCTTTCAATACCTAAAGGGAGCCTGTAAGAGGGATTGGGACAGGCTTTCTAGCAGAGCCTGTTGTGGTAGGACGAGGGGTAATGGTTTTAAACTGAAGGAGGGGGTAGATTTAGGTTAGACATAAGGAAGAAGTTTTTCACCATGGGGGTGGTGAAACACTGGAACAGGTTGAGCAGAGAGGTGGTGGATGCCCCATCCCTGGAGACGTTCAAGGCTGGGTTGGATGGGGCCCTGAGCAACATGGTCTAGTGGGGGATGTCCCTGCCCACGGCAGGGGAATTGGACTAGATGACTTTTAAGGTCCCTTCCAACTCCAGCTATTCTGTAATTCTGTGATTTTTTATAAGATGATATTTTAAAAAGTAAAACCCTGCAACCACTGCACCTTTACTGAATTTTGATGATTCAGTGGTATTTTCTCCCTTATACATTTCACTGAGGATAATTAAGTCACATAATTTCTAAAATCCTACTAGAATTGAATGGTACAGAAACAGTGTTAGTGTAAGTAAAATTAAAATGTTAGCTATTTTATCCAGAAAAAGAATGTATCAAAAGCACAGGCATAATAAAAAAGAGAAACATTAAATTTTAATCTTAAATTAGTGTTTAACTTGAAAAGAATCGCTTTTCTTGCCGAGACAGGTGAATACTAGGAAACACCTCCAAAGGGAGTATAAAAATATTCCAGAAGAACAAATATTGTGACTTTGGCCACAGTAAATTACATTACGGTATGTAATGTATTGTGATAGCAAAACATTCTGTTTAGCAAACTACTAAATCTTGCATCCGAATATTTAATACTAACGTTGTTCAATCAAATACATAATCAGTGTTGTTTCCACACACCATGGTGAAAATAATTGACTTCTGTTGTGACCATAGCTCTCTGAGATAATCTGTCCATCCTGATCCCATTTCCTTAGGAATCTGATGCCTGCACCCAAGATGGACCTGCTTCATTCAGGCAGCATCTGCACTCATGTCTGTCTTCTCCTCCCTCTGTGGCATCACTTCTTAGCTCTCTTATGTAAAAGCCATAAGGTGGCCAAGAAAGCCAACAGCATCCTGGCTTGTATCAGAAACAGTGTGGCCAGCAGGACTAGGGAAGTAATCCCCCTGTACTTGGCATTGGTGAGGCCATACCTCAAATAAGTGTTCAGCTTTGTGTCTCTCACTACAAGAAAGACATTGAGGTTCTGGAGTGTGTCCAAAGAAGGGCAACAAAACTGGTGAAGGGTCTGGAGAACAAGTCTTATGAGGAGCAGCTGAGGGGACTGGGATTGTTTATTCTGCAGAAAAGGAGGCTGAGAGGATACCTCATTGCTCTCTACAACTACTTGAAAGGAGGTTGTAGTGAGGTGGTGTTGGTCTCTTCTCGCAAGAAACAAGTGATAGGACAAGAGAAAATGGACTCAAGTTGTGCCAGGGGAGTTTTAGATTGGATATTAGGAAAAATTTCTTCACCAAAAGTGTTATCAAGCATTGTAACAGGCTGCCAAAAGGAAGTGCCAGAGTCACCATCATTGGATGTACTTAAAAGATGTGTAAATGTGGTACTTAGAGACATGCTTTAGTAGTAGACTTGGCAGTGTTAGGCTTACAGTTGGACTCAATGATCTTAAGGGTCTTTTCCAACATAAAAGCTTCTATCATTCTATGATCCACTATGGTACAGGGAGAAAATATTAGAANGTGGTGGGGCACGTGCTCAAACATTTTTTACTGATGGGGTGCACTATCAAAAAGTTTGGAGACCACTGGTCTAGACCATCTTATTTTTGAAAAAGAAAGAAAAAAACAAAACAGTCTGACAGCACGGCAAAGTAGTCTTTAAGCATATGAACTGGAATTCTTTCAGATAGAACTTATTTGAAAAGATGGACTTCAGCAGCACTTGTCATCCGCTCCAGCAAAATCATACTAGAAGTAGTTTGAAATAAACCATATCAAAGAACATACAAAGTGGATGCTGGATCTTCACCACCAAAAGCTTTACTTACTTCATAGATAGATGCATTTTATTGGTTTGCATGACTTGGTAACACAGATGTGGCTCAAGATGAATGTCTAGTTCTTGGCACTAGGGATGCTATGACTAGGGCTAAGGAAGGAATTTTTAACTTTGTCTCCACACACTTTGCTCTGATTTTTTTGAGCTAGAAGACATCCATTTGTGGAAGCCTTCAGGACATCAGGTAAGCCAACATTACAGCTCTATGTACTGTCAGAGATGAGATGAGCCACCTACTCAATATACTCAATAAAACATAGAATCCACTTAAAACTTTCCACTTTACATCTGTGCTCAGATACACCTCATCAGCATGAAATTTCATCTAGATGAACCTAGTACATCTGATTAAAAAAAAGGATCTGAGGAAGCAAAAAGTCTCTAGCCACATGGTTCAAGACATCTGTTAATACTATTTTACACCATTCCCTTATGATATTTCCTCAAATGAAATTTTTGTTGGTTTTCTGTTAAAAACATTTCATGTTCCTTATTCTGTTTTATACAGTGGACCTTAGATACAATAGGGTAACTAACAGGACTAGGGCACCACAAAAAATTTTAATTATCAGAGAAGTTTAATTAGGTGTAATCACACATTGAAGTACTAAGCATCACTCCATTAATACAGTTTACAAGCTTGGAAATCACAGGGAGGAGTATGTAGTCTTTGGCATATTCCACAGTGTTTTCCAATCAAGCCATTAAAACACAGCATTAAAAAGTATCTAGATAGAAAACACACTATGAAAGCAAAATAAACTACACTATTTTAGCAGAATGATCTGTAGTCTACCAGTTACAAATCTTTTTCAGATTTTCAGATATCTGAAACCAGATAAGGTTTCAGCTTCAGCAGCTTTAAGTGAATGCTTTCTGTTATTAGGAACTCCTTTGTTTTTTTCTTATCCTTAACAATCAGTAGATTATCCATCAATAGAAGACATGTAGTCAAAGCTTAAGTGCCTGATTTCAAGCAGTCTTACAATTTGCATAAGTTAAGCATGAGAGTTAGTTTTAAAAGTGCGGTAGAAATAAGAAAGAATGTTGCTGAAATGCAACCAAATGTGCCACTTGTGGATGTTTTTGTCTCAGTAAGTGCTTCTATAAATTAGATAATTTTTATAATCTGACCATAAATCTTTTTCAGCCCTACTGTGCCGTTTTTCTGATTAGGGGATCAGTCTTTCATACCATTCTATATGGTGGGGCACCAGAGTCTCATATATAACAGAAAAAGTTTTGTGTTCTGGTCTTGATTCCTTTCCTACTAATTCCTCCCAGTCTTTATTTTTTTATTATTCCCGTTCAGTTGCTCCTGAACACCAAGCTAATAGTAATGTCCCCATCTGTAGTTATACTTCATCTATCTATAAATAATAATTTTCATAATTCACTAAGACACCACCTGTAAACAGCTGTAGAAAACAAAACTTATTGCCTTTTTTCCTGTATATATAGTACCAGTATTCATCTATTTAGACAATCATAAAAAGAAAAACCTTTCAGAAATCTATTTATCACAAGGAAAGATCATACTGGAGATCTACCTAAACTCAGTGAAGCCCCTGAACAATTATGACATTATCAGTTATTACAGGACAACATTAAATTTCCTTCATAAACCTCAAAAAAGAGTCACCAGAATACATTCTTATAGGGTAAATATAACCAAACAAAACCTAATGTAATACGGCACATGGAAAATGATTAGGGCTTTTATATGAACTTTATTTACTTATATACTTGACAAAAGCTAGATGCTGCGTAATGAATCTCAGCTATGTTTTCTCCTCTCATTCAGGCTATGTGAGATCCCATTTACGAACTGACTTTTCCAGTCAGAATGGAAGCCATTGAAAACATTGCCCAATATACCGGGTCAGATGAAAAGCACAGGAACTGTGTTAGAGCAAGTAAGAAGCTGCCCCAAGACCTAACTAGATTTCAGGTAATGACTGGTACAGAGACACATATTTAGCAAAAAAGGAAAATGAAAGAAAGAAAGCCAGGAGAAAGTCAAAGAAAATTGGTTACTATGGCCACAGAGAGATGAAGAGATATTTTTTATGCTGAAAAACAATAAGAGATTTGAAATCTCTTGGTGTGCATTTCTAATGTATTTAGTGAAGAAAGATTTAATAGATAAATAGCACTGTGATAGTGAAAAATCTGATAAACATTAACCTCCCCTCTTAAGGGCAACAGCATCAAGAATGCTTAAATGCTGGGTAACCAGAAAGGCTTGGAAGATCAATAATATACTGGTTTGTCTCGTAAAGTAACTTTCAGCTATTTCTCTTTTTCTCCCTACAGATACTTCCCTCTTTGCAGAAAATGACTATTTTGTTTGCTTTTGAAAGTAAATAATACTATTACTAAACTGATTTTATGTCATTGGCATGGCATCTCAACTTAAATGGATGCACTGTCTTCCAGCCTTTCCCTTCCCCATGCTGCAATGTTCCATTATCTGCAAAACACAGGCTAAGCTTCTTTTGGATGTTCATAAGACCAAATTTCACAATAAAATATAAAATGCATTAGCTTAAATCTTGCATTAATAACAAAGTTTCAGCATCTTCTATATTCAAGGCAGCTTGTAAGAGGAAGGCAGCTTGGTGAGGTGGTCTCCACTATCATTTCTTGAGTCATGTAATCTCCGAGGCCTCAGAGCCTATGAAATGTAAGATGGAAGACAGCAGGAAAACAACAAGTGATAATTCATATTTTCATGTGGAAAGTTAGTGAATATACTTTTTCATCCAGAGCATCTAGGCATTTGATGTCCTTGCCTGGAAAGCAGAGGAGTGCTTCTAATATGCTCAGCAGTCCTAATAGCGATCAGAGTTTGATCACTAACAGATGTGAAGAAACTTGGGTCACCCTCAGATACTTGCTAGTGTCTCTACCAAAACAAAACAAGTCAATTGGCCTCTTCAGCACCAGATGCCAAAAAGAGGGGATGCTCAGCTTCTCCCATCCTGGTTGCTTGGTTTATATCATGCACATCTCTCAAAACAGTACAGAAGCACCAAGACAGAGAGGAAAAATGGAGTATGTCTGTAATACTGGTAATGGTCTGGGCCTAAAAGAGATCCCATCAAATGCCAGGGAGGGCATCCCATGAAGGGCAGGGCTGAATCCGGTTGTCCAATGATCATGGAACAGCGATACAGGCACTTTGGCCATGTCTCATTTTACATTCTTTTTGTACAGGTTTTTTTTGGCTGAGATGTCTGTGATTGCTGTGAGTATCCATCATCCACAGAAGATGAGAGAAACAGATGAAAAGCCCTGTCAGTGAGTATCTGTGTGTATATCAGGTAAACTCTAATTAGAGGGAAATACGATGAGACGTAAAGTTGTTCTAACATAACACATCCCACTTCTCAATTGTCCTGGCTGGATTCATGGCCAAAAGAAAGTCTCCTTTACTGAAACCTGAGAACCAAGTAGGAGATCCAAACCTGGAAGTTTCTCAGAGATTTCCTACACTAAATTGAGATCTCAGAATAGTGCCTATTTTTTGTTACTGGTTGGGACACTTGCAAATCCATTTAGAAACCTTCTTTTCCTGGCTGCAGGAACACAATGAAATTGCCTACTGGAGAGACTCAGAGTGCATGTTGAGAGAGTTAAAAGACAAGCCCTCAGTTTTAACCAACACAGTTCAGCATGAATAGCAATCTAATCATGGAAGAACACATGACCATCACACACTGCCTTTAAATCTTGTTCAACTTGTATTTGTAAGCTTTGGAGACTATGGAGATACTTCTTGTTAATACTCATTAGACATTCAATTGGTAATATCCTTTCATGTCATGCTACTCAGTAAGAGCTCTTGTGCCCTGAGTTAGTAATTCTAATCTAAAAGGTAGAAGAAAAAGAACACTGGCAGAAAAACTGAGAACCAGAATTGTCCTTCCTGCAAGGTAATTAGTAAAGCAGCTTGGTGCTTTACATTCCTTAGTAACGGGATTGGTGGGAATGCATACTTCAAACAGCTTGAACCTCTTCAAAAAATTCATATTCTGAAAGGTCAGGGGAGGGAAATCTGGGGTTCTTTTGTGCTGGATCGAAACAGATACACAGAGTGATAATCTCAGCATTACCATCAAACTGTGGTGCCTCCCATCATAAATCCTGAGGAAATATTTTGTGGGAACCCTTGGCAAATGCCGATACACTTAGCAGGTAAACATCAATACAATGATGAAATAAACCAGATCCAGGACTTAAACTCCTACACAAAACTGGGATGACAGCACATCTCCCTGTTTATGTATTGCATTGTTGATTCTGTAGAAGATGCAAGAAATATTTAAATGCCCTACTGCCCATTATCAAGATATGAAGCCAGTTTAGTGAAGTCTGAATATTTTGAACCACAACTCTGCTCTTATGGACTATCCACCACAGTAGTAATCACTACCTTTCTCTCATTTGTGTTTTTTTGAGACAGGACTATAAATTGGCACTTGTTAACAAATTGCTATTTATTTTTTCCATGCATTGATAAACATGAAAATGCTTTGAAGGATCAAGGTCAGTATCTCCTGGCTGAACACACTTGTATGAGTTTCATCAGCTACTCCTACCAGCATAAAGTACAGACTCTGGCATACAGTATTATGTAGGTATATGACACAAGTTCTACAAACCAGGTGACCTCTGAGAAAGCCTCTTAATAGACTGAGTTTATTTGTAATCATTTCAAAGATGTGTATTTTTGATAGCAGAGAGTCCATCTTTGCTCTGTAATGTACCTCACTGATACTGAAATCAGCTTATTTTGTTCATAAGATGTTCCTAAATACAATTTTGTGGAAAAGTTAAAACATCATTAATTCCTAAGTCACCTAGAACAACTGACCTCTAAGAAGACAGTGTTGACCATTTCCCTTCTGGCTAGTTCCCTTTCTATCAAGTTTTTTATAATTTTCTACTCTTGGATCTTTATCACTGGAGTCTCTTGCCTCACAGACTGAAGACAATCTGAGAGGAATGTGTTTCAGTTACTCATGAAAAGGATTTTTGTGTATCAAACTATTCAGTGAACAGAGATTTCTGAAGAAAAAAAAAGAAAGCTATTCTATCATTATTCAAGGGAAAAGGTCTGTAGTCTTAAATGTAGCCTTTAATACTTTATGCATATGTGCTTTCATTTAAAGAGTAACTACGGACAAATTACGGGTGTTTTTTGAGGAGTATAAAGTATTTGTCTGTGTGAAAGGGTGGATAATGAAACTTCCTCCAGAACTACTTTACATCAAAATTTACAAATTTACAACCAGCACTAAGAAAAATTTCTAACACGATTTCTTACAATTAACTACCAGAGAAGGTAATCATTTAACCTTGTTCTCTACTGTATCATGCCACAAGTATTACAAGAATGAAATACAATGGCAATGTCTTTCTTGTGCATATTATTTTTATGAATTGAACACCTGCTGTCAAATTAATTTCTGGGCTTGAGAGGATGAGATACATGTATATGCCTACATGAATAGCATATGGGAAAGCACTTAAAAACCCCAAACAATTAAGTTCCTTTCTGCTGTTGAATTGCAAATTCTAGCAAACTAAATTTTCCTTTTTTTTTTTTTTTAGAAATCTGTTAATGAGTGGTCTTCACATTCACTGAGTCTTCCTCTAGAATAAACCTTAACAACATCATCATGTATTTCCTTTGCAATGACAGAATGCTGTGATCAAAAAGAGCACCTCTCATGATACTACAAACCATAAAATGCTATTGTTAACATCTAAAACTATATACAGGCAACATCACACAAACTTTCCCTCATTGGTAATGGTCATAAATGGCTATTTACTCGAGGCAAACTCCACATTGTAAATGAAGCTGTATTTTGCCATGCATATCATTAACTAGAAATAAAGAAATGTTAAGTTTTACTGCTATTCTTTTCCTCTCAGATGCAATTGCTTTAATTTCCCATCAGAAGATGTTCTTCAAAGCCAGTGTTGCCTGATATGCTCAGCAGTCCCTACATACATGAAATCATTTGGCTTGGAAGACCTCTCCTCTAGGCACAATCGACTGCTACAGTGGACAAGGAGCAAGGCTAAAATCTGCCAGTGAATTTTTGCAAGTTTAAAAAGTTCCTTACTTACAGGATGAATAATTCTGAGGAGAAAAGAAGTTTAGAGAAAGTTGAAACCATGACACTTTCTCAGAAATATGTTGTAATTCCTATATTTACTGCCTTCATCAGTTCATGCAGTTTTTTAAAACCAGCAGGTACCGAAAAAGAAATACAATTTCTTTAACTGGTGTATAGAAATGATAGGAATATGGACGGCAGTACCTCATTTAGGTATTCACTGAGGCTTTCCTCCTCTGAAAGCTTCTGTTATTGAAGAATTGGTCCTGAGAATCCTGTGACAGGAGACATTTCTACCTCCTAGAAAAGTTTTCAAGGGGGAAACCTGTGGCGGTATCTTCATATGGTTACCTGTTGAGTGCTTTCACTTTGGAAACCTAAGCATCTATGACAAAAATCTAGGGAAGGTAAGTCACATCATACTCCATTTCAGACAGATACAGATGCTGAGGAACCGCAGAGGTAATTGGTTCCACGCAATTCTTCCTAACCTTGGTAAGGTGCATGAGGGTAGTTAGGGCACACACTACCACTTCTGCCATAAATACTACTAATTCACATGCCTAGAAGCACATCAGACACTACTTAATTTTGTAAGTGGGCTGCACCACTTCGATTATATCCAACACTGACCATACACACTCATTCAAAGAAATAGGCACACATATAGATTCTAGATACATATGCCATATATGATCTCACAGTACATATATACACGCGGTAAAATCACACTCATATGCAAGGATAAATATATTCTAAATGCTCCAGAATGGAAACATTATAAACACATGTTAAAAGTTGCTGAATACTGCAATATGGACAAATAAATTCTCATACATATATTATGCAGTTTATTTTTAGAATTACTACTACAGTTAGAAACATGCATTTCTTTAATCTTCTCAAGACACTTTTTGACTGACACGTATACTAGGCTTACAGGGTTTTTCCTCTTCCATAAACTCAGAGATACAGTCTCTGCTTACAATGGTGTTACGTGAATTAACAAAATCAATATATGTTTTCCTCATAAATTATTTTGAGCTGTGAAAGAGGTTAATTTACCACTTTTTCTGGAACATATCGAAATTCTGTTCAAAAAGACTTCGTTATTTGTCATAGTAATTATTGCTCTCTGCCTGATAAAAGTACACTCCTTTGCTATTTAAGCAAGCAGTTTACTTTGCAAGGACTATCAGAAAACATGAATATTCCAACTCCTGTGAAAATAATTCATCAACCTATCAAGTTGAATCATATATTAAAAATGGCACTATTCTTCTTGCATATTTCATCAAATTAAACTCTCTAGTATTTCATGTTTAAATAGGGGAGGGATAGTTGTGAATTAAAATAACTCAATTATTGTGAATGGAAGATTCTGTCCTCTCTAGAAATAACATTCCAATAATCTCATTTGCTTTCTCTTCTATATTCTCCTCTCTCCGTTTTCTACTCAAGTCTGCTTGAAGAACCTTTCAGAAGTTAAGACTTCCCCTATATTTACTGCAAGGATACTCAGTCTCCCTGTTTGCCAGCTACTATTCAAAATACATATATACAAAATAACACTTTTCCATATAGATTTGTCCATTATACTCACTGCTAGTGTGTCTTAGCATCTTCCAGTAGTGCCTTATTTCATATGAATACCTATTGCATTACAGCTTGAGAAGTTCAATCATTTTAGTGGTGAGAGGTGGGTTGACTTCAGTCACAACCTAAAAAGCCCACTACCTAAATCAGACAAGACAGCTACCAGAAACAGGTAAAGGAGGTGATTTTTTCCAAGCACTTTAAATAGCTCTGACTTAGAACAATACAGTCCTCCCTCCACACTTGCATGCTGGCACAACTGAGACCAGTGAGTAACCCATCCTTTGCTGTTTCCTAGGATCGCAAACTTTTAAACACCAGCTAGGTAAGAAAGAATTGAAAAATCAGAACAGGCCTCCTTAGCAAGTGGGGAAAAACCACATTCCTGTGACTACTGATCCTGCCTAATAAAGTTCCTAAAAATAAAATTATGTCTTCTTTCCCAGCATTTCATTTTTCTTTGTTCGCTGAAATCAGTTTGCACAATGAAGCCAGAAATACCAGCTTCCTTTTCTCAGTCTTCAACATCAGCAAAATGTCAGTGGGTTTGGATTTCTTACATTAAAGGAGAAAGATTATGGTTTAGGTTTTTGTCATTTTTTTTTCTAGTTTTGTTGCAGTTCTCTGAACATCATGAAAATATTACATAACAATAATAAGTTTTGAAAACCTTCTTTCTTTCTTTCTAATATCAAAGTTTAAACACTGGATCTATCCTAATAAAGTATGCTCCTCTTGATAATTCAGGGTAGAGGAGTCCATGAATCTCAGGGGAGACAAATAAACTTTGATCACAGCTGAGTGATAACTTTGACGCAGACACAGGCAGCCACTGTATTTGCTTACAGTGGGTTTGATGCTAATTGAGGAGGAATAAATCCTCACAACTTTACACACTGTGAAGTCATGCCTAGATCTGATGATTATGCAACCACTAGATTTTAAACTACTCTTGATTCCCTTTGCACAGACGAAAATGAGTATATGAGACAGCACAATGGGTTAAGAAATGACAATGAGAAAGCAATATGTCAGACTGATAGACTACTAATCAAATAAAGAACCAGCTGCACAGGCTATGCTACCAGATCCAGGCCAAATTCCCACCTAGTACCCATCTTTTACTCCACTGAACAACAAAATCTACACAAATTGCTGAAGTACTGGACTCGGCTGAAGTGAGTTTTGTTATAATGCACATTACACTGGGGGCAAACTTCAGAATTTATTATTGTCACTCCCCAAAATCGAAGATCTTTTAATGATTTTGAGTACCAATTATTATCCCCTTCTTAAGACAGATAATGTTGAAAAAAATGGATGCACTTTAGATCTCAAAAGCAAAAGGATACTATTTTTTTCTATTTTAGAAATGAAAATACAGCTCAATGTTCACAGTAGTCCTGCATCTACCTTCAGGTAACAAAACAGAAATGTATTGAATTACACAAGTGTTCAGCATCTAACAAACCCTACTAAAGTCAACGTAAGCTGAAGGTAAACTGTATTTGTAAAAATGACAAAAAAATAATCTATTTTAGGTGCCTAAATACAGATGTAGTAATTTTACTTTAGACACTTTTTTCTCCCCTACGATACACTTCAAAGCAAGAAATAACACGGCTTTTTAATGTAACATTTCTGTAACTCTCCAAATCAAGAAATTCAGTGTTGAAAGGCAGTAATACTGTACCTTGATTTCTTCTATTTCATCTGGCACTATCTTGTATGCAGATATAGTCCCACCCAACCTGAAATCAGGAGAAGAAAAATATTCTCTGAAATCAGAAAAAAATGTTCTCAAAATAAGTAACACAAAGAACAGTATGTTTATGGTGTCACAACTTGCTCCAAAACACAAATATCCCTCCTACCAATTTAGACGTAAAACCCACGAAGCCCCAAAACAACTGCAAAAAACCCCAACCCTTTTCTTTCTTTATCCAAAGAAAAATCTTCAAGTGATTAATATAAACATTAGAAACAAAGTGACCTTCAGTAGTCTGAAATACAAGAATTAGGTCAACCAAGCACAATTACCGTCACTAGGATGTTATTCTTTATATTAACAGCCATCAGTCATCATACTCTACAATTTCTTGTTTGTTGTCTAAGTGGTCTGGATGAGTTTCAGTATTCGAAGCCTGATGTGCTTTGTGCTCAGTATTTCACTAAGCTGCTACACAGTCTTAAGTGGACCCAAATATAATTCTAGAAATTGAATTTTTTTAATTAGACATGCATGTACAGATCTCACAAACCACACAGACTCTATGGCTTCCACGTCTGGAAAGTCTCTGGAGTTCATGATTGGTAATAAAAAGATGGGTGATGTGCAATAGTTAGCACTGTTGTAGAAAAACAGGGGGGGCTTGTTCCACATTGAACTTACTGAACTTACCTGTCAACATCCTGCAGAAGTTTATCGTAAATAATAGTTTGCATACTGAAGATGCCTGAATAGCATATACTATAAGTGGTGGTAAATATTACATTTTCCCTAGAGGAATGAAAGCATGGCTTCTTTTATTTCATGAAGCAGTACCATTGATAGTGACAATTCAGACCTAAAAATATAACTGCACTAATGACCTCCCTTCTGGCTCTGCACAGCAACACTAGTAATTTTCTGGGTCATACAGAAATGGAAATCACATACGAAACTATTTATTGCAAAGCAGTAGACAACTATCAAATGTGTATTTGCATTGTCTCCCTACTATTGGAATTCTTCTGTCCAACTGTCAGAATTTCTACACAGATATATTTCCTTACATTCAATCTTGAAATTATTACACATATTGTTTACTCAACCTAAAAGGGGAGAAAAGAGTAACACAAAAAGTACATTAAGATTTTCCCTAGAAGTCCTGCCTTTCTGTATCTCTGTAAGTCGGTCTCAGGAATGAAAGGTTTGAAGGCTTCAAACAGAAGTCGAAGTCTTCATGGGAAAAGTCAAGCCTGAAGTCCATCACTGCTCCAAGTAATACCAGCTGTGATTTCTGAGGTAGAGACAGCGTCCAGACATGACAGCATTTAAATTCATCATGAACAATTAAGAGTGTAGCAATTGCTTTCTCTTATTTCCTCTGCAACTTCTATTGCTGTTATTCATCAGTGGAGTTGAACGTTGGAGTGAGCTGAAACTTTTTTTTGCCAGTGCAAGTACAAACATGAGCTTTTACGCTTCATAATACCTGACCTTTATTCAAATGGTGTTTCTAGGTACAGCTACAAGAAATTGGTTTTAACATCATGACAAAGGATTGCTTCATCATACTGTGACAAGGAATGGCTCAGAACAGTGCATGTTATCATTGCACAGGACCAGTCCTATTGCTACTGGAAGGAGGTCTATAAGAAAACCTTTCTTTATTTAGTTCTTTCAGATCCATTCCTGTTCGCACTCTGGAGTACTCAAAACATAACTTAACTTTCTACTAAGCACTCTATTGGAGTGAGTCAGGGAAAAAAAAAATAAAAAGCAAAATAATCGAGTCAGTAAACTCCTCTGGCTTGCTTAAAACATTAATTAGCATCATTTTCTGCAAATACTTGTGCAAAGTTTTGTGTCAAGAGTTTAACATACTCTGAATATGGCAAGTTGCAGTCCAAATGGGAGCACATTTCAAAGTCAAATGTCAGTTACCACAGTTTCACATTTTTGAAAGAGAAAGATATATTAAAAGTGATGTCACTGTTTAAATAAACAATCTCTCGCCTATAGCTCCAGCTCACCGTATCTATTTTAGTAGATTTTCAATCCTACACTGACATCTTCAGCTTGAAAATCCAGACTACATACATAAATAATAACAAATTTGAAACTGAAAGAGAACCAGAGACACATAAATATACAATTCTGTAAATGCCTTGGAGCTGAAATGAAGTTTTTAAGGAAGTCTATACTTTCTTCATTTTGGAACATTAGATTTCACTCCATCTTATAACTCCTGGAAAAAAAATCCACCACAGCAGATTGCCAGTTAAATCTGGTACTATAGGGGACATAATAAAGACATTTGACTTTGTATATAAAGTTTTGTTGCGAGTTTCATGAAAGTTTAAAAACATCACACACACTGGAAGGATCCAGTTAACACATCCTGAACTCTTCCACTGGTCAGAAGTATGACATATGTGAGGAACAGAATTTTCAGTTTTACTATATAATCATGTACTTATGAGAAAAAAGGATTTACAGTGCTCATATGGCAGCCTGCGAGTAGTGAACAATAATATATATATAAAATTTTAAAACAGTCTTTTTTTCTAGCAAAATGTCTTGATTAGCTTCAATGTCATGCACAAAATGTTATGTCATATAATTAACTCGTCAAACGAATTTAAGAGGCAGAACCAGTTGTGAAACATGCTGCATACCCTTCACTCCAAAATCATAAATCCCAGTTCACTCCAATCTCATGATAAATACACTGAAAATCAATTTGAAAGCGTTTATTTTCATGCTACCAAAACACTGTTACAAATCTCTCACAGTCAGGTAAGTCCACAGTGTAAGGGACTACACAATGTCATACACACAGGCTACTGAGAAAAACAAAAACGTGATGAATGGCAGGAAGGTACAGCAAAATCAAGGCAAACTGAAAACCAGTGCATTTAAATGTCAATATCAACCTATCTGGAAGTTTGCTTGTTATTTTGCAAATCCTTGATTTGATCACTGACACCTGACAGGAGATTTCAGCTACAACATGATATACAATCTGTGACAGAGGACTTGCACATGGCATATGTTTTTCCATTTTCTTGGGAGCAATCTTTCTCTGCAGGTTGTTTTTTTTAGAACATTTTACACTAGTTTTTTTGATCACAGTGTTTCAAGAAGCAATTACACTGCGATCAGAAAAGCAAAGGACTAGCTGGCATGAATACACATTAGCTGCTGTGGGCTTTGTACACTAGAATATAATGCAGTAAAGAACATATTAGGAGGGACAGAATTCACTTCACCAGAGACCCATTTTTTGTGCAGATTCACTCTTCATGTTTCACACATTTTAGTTTTATTATAGATTTTATTTTTCTTCACAACACAACATCCAGCATCCCACAATATAAAAAGCATTTTCTCACAGAACAAATAGACAATAAACCAAAGCTAAACATACAGCCAGCTACTTCCAGTAAACCGAAAAGACAGTCACAAACTTCATCTATAGACATCTAATGTGCAGTCTTTCTCTTCCAAACTGCAGTATTTTCACACTACAGCAAGCCACGTTACTTAACAGTGAAATTATTTTCAATACTAGTTAGCTTTAATTTTTCACATGTATATGTAACAGATAATCTCTAAAAGATCCCACAATTTATATTAAAATTTTGATAGACATCAGTCTCATCAGGTCTGTATCATACACTGCATGTAATACAGACACCCTATTTCTCTAATCCCTTTGCAGAAGAGAAGTGAAAATATTCCTAGATGTAGCATTAGAGTTGACACAATAAAAACGAAGAAGCACACCTTATATTGGGCTAACTGGTGAAGGTCTTTGAGGAGAAAATCAGAAAAGAGAGGATAAAAATTCCACAAAAATCATTAGGAAATAATAAATCTCATGTAACTACTTGCACAGGACTTTGTGAAAGACTTTGTGAAAGAATATAGACTTTTGTCTTTTTTAGGGAAACTATTTGAGGAAAAAAGTGAATCTCAGGTTGACATAAAATGCACAGACTGCATTTGCATGAAAATTCACAAAAAGTATTCAGGAGAATGTTGAAAGCACAGTTTCTATAGCAACTTAAGAAATTAGCAAAATACTGGAAATAAACTGAAGTGAGGCCAATACAGTTGTATTGGAACAGATGGAAGTTTTACTATTTCACAAATTAAAGCAGAATATTACTGAAGAGGAAAAACTTGAACTTCATCCAAGGCAAGGAAAGTTAAAAACCAGGAGGCATTGTGCTCAAATGGAGGCAAGAAACAACGAACCACATCGCTAACTGGAAGAGAACTTGAGAAGACAACATTTATTCTGGATATAAGGTTAAAATTGTCACAGCATTATTTTCCATATAGTTGCAAATTGGACTTTTGCTTGGTTTTCCCCTGTGTCCCTGTATATATGCATGTGCTGATGGACAGAAAGCATTATTATTGCATACCTACATCATGTGCGAGACGTGTGCAATTGGACTCAATCAACACTGGTGGGCTTCCTTGTGAATTCTGACCAAAGATACGAACATGGGTTTTGTATGCAGTTCCGCATTCATTGACTGCCATAAGAAGCTAAGCTATTGATTCATCTGTTAACTTAATAAATGAGTCATACTGAATGCAGTGAAGCCAATTTTCTAAAAGTAGCTTGTAGCCAGCTTGGCTGCTGTCATCTGCTGAAGTTCCCCAATGCCACTTCAATTAACATTAATCTTCCTCTCGATAGATCACTCTGTCTAAATGATATCAAGTAGTCACTAAATCTCCCAGTGAAACTCTGCTTCATCTTTAAATGAAAGCAAAACTCCAAAACCTCTGCTCAATTGTTTTTTTCCAGATTCATCTCATAAATATATGTTATCTACCATCAGGATGGTACATACTGAATGATTCATAAACCAAGGAGAATATTCCAGAGAGACCATGCTTGTGAGTGGATCAAATGCCTGGGAGCCACAATGGCTACTTCTAATTCTAAGGTCATGTTCATTTTATCACAGGCTCCTGAATGAATGCATGCTACAATACTACTCCTGCAAACTGACCAAGACAGCATTTTTAGCCTACCCAATTGGGCTAGCTTAATGTTGACCCATGAGACATCAGCAAATCATCTTGCCTTGGATCCTCACATACAGCTCAAACTTCACAGAGTATTCCAGGGAAAGAGGTAGCAGAATTGCATTTCAAAGTTACTTTGTTCTCCACTACCTGTAAGAGCACACATTAAAAGCAGACGCAAAGCTACTTTAATTGATACTGACCTTTGAGAAACTGCTGAAGCACCCTGAAGGGAGGTAGTAAGAAGTCATGCTATTTTTGGCTCACCTCCTACACAGCAGAACACTGGCAGCTAGAGCAAGCTGGGCTGCAGCTCCTGTCGCTGGCTGCACGCCAGCAATGAATTGTGCAAAACAGCTTGCAAAGTGCTTTGTGAAGACAGTTTTACTTACTCTAAGGTGTAGAATTACGTGATGAAGATCCAGCCCATGATTTTGTTGGTTTTTTGTTTTCATTTTTTTTTAATGGATCCTATAATTAAATCCTTGAAAACTTGCTTTCCCTGACCCCCTTCCAATTCGAGGCTACCTTCAACATGCTGTACTCAAAAATCTCACAGAAATAAAATGCCTTCAGACATGTCCTCAACAAGAGATCAAAAGAGATTTTCTGGATGCCTTTCTGCCTGATCATAGAAAGTACTTTGATCACTCTTCTCATCCTGTGGTCAACATCAGAGATCCCTGTGTTTCCACTGTTTCATTTTCTGTTTTTGCATATCTCAGCCAAACTTCCTCACTTTTTAAAATAAACATTTAGTATTTTTTAGCCTTGACATAACCATGCACATGAACTTTGTGTGTCTAAGCACGCTTCATGAGCACGTGTCAGGCATGTGCACATGCTTGAACACCTAAGAAATGGAAGGGAAAATATACACTGAAGTTATTGTTAAGAAAATCATGGTATTGTAGTGAGGTGCAAGAAGCACATACATGGTAACAAAGTTGAAGGGTTTGTAGCGGAGGGCCCCATTTTTTAAATTAATTTTTAATTGGATACTAAAAGTCTGTGGGGGAGATGGCTAGTGTTAATTTATAAGAAAATAAGCCTTGCTGTTTCTACTAATTGTCAGTCAACTTACTCTCCTAGGAGGCATCTTCTTTTTCTTAACATCTGATTCAGATGATCTCTACATTTGGGTAGTGTTTGGGTAGTGTGTGTTAGGAGTGTCAGCAAAAATAGCATTATCCTCCTGTATAGGTTTCTACAAGCTGTTTTGGTAATTTACCAGTGGAATCTTTCATTTCCAGGCAGATCATTGCAATCCTCATCATATTGCCTAAATCCTTTAATTTGCAGTGCCTTCCAAGATGGGCAAAAGGTCATTCTCAGGCACCCAAAAAATTTGCTGTCAGTTCAGGTAGGTGAGGATTTTCTGACAGGCAATTGCTAGCAATATATATGCAAATGCTCTGTATCTCTCTTGCTGGAAAAAATGCAAATACATACTTTCCCCTAGCACAGTATTTCCTATAGGGCAAAGTAAGGTCAACATTTATTGTCGTCTTGGCCCTTACTATAAATACTTCTCTTCATACAGTGTTTTAAAGCCCTCAGTCTACCAACTAAATCCCAGCATAAATGTTATATATATATATATATTTCTTTATCTGAATAGTGAGAATTTGACTGGCTTTGTGATAACGATTTTTGTCTGCTACTGCATATTTTTTCTCTCAGGAAATTTCAAATCTTGGTCCTGTTGTTTAATGAGCTGGCTGTTCAAGCATCTGATGCCCCGATGGGAACTTTCAAAGTCACTGAACACGTTTTTACTTAAATCTAGCTGACATTTCTGTCTGTTTGATTTAATGTATGATTTCCGTAGTTAGATTACCAGTCAGATGGAACATAGTACAATCATTCCTCTGTGCTATAAACACACATGTATCCCGCACAGAAGTGGACTTTTTGCTGTTGGTTCACGTGACAAGACAGTTTTCATATTCTGCTGGTGTTTGGGAAGACTTTAAAAGTCAGTTTTACTTAGAAATAAAATTCTGAACCTGAAAAATTCGGAGTGCAGAATTAGTCTGCCATCATAATCTGGTGCAACTGGGCTATTAGAAACCATGAAATACCTGGTGTAGTTTTCTGCTTGCTACATTGCCTGACATGGTTAAATGCTAGTCGTAAAAAAAATTTGCAGTTACAAATATCCATATTGTTTATATTTCATTCTATTCAAAGAACTTAAAATGCTTGCCATCTGCATGCTTCATACCCTTGCTGCGAAGCATACAAGTATTAATAATAGTACTTTTGAACAATCATTAAGGAATATTTTTATTGAAAATTCAAACTTAAATAGTTTTCACTTCTCAGGGAAGTTCAGCATTACTTCTACTTTTCCCCAGAAGGCACCTCTATTCATGCTAAGAGTAAAAAAATTGTAACATTGCACCACTGAAAAGTCCATGTATTTGAAGTGTCCTCTTCATGCATGTTGTTTCTTCTGGGGGTCAATGTCTTGAGGCGCAAAATTTCTTGGGGCTGTTGCCTTCCCTGCTCTTTGTCTTTATTAGGCAGTAAGTAAACTGATAAACATTTTCAAGAGGAGGCAGTCTATAGATCAGAATTCTGACTGGCAGCAATAATACCCCAAAACTGCCATGTGCAGGTATGCCCCGTGCACTGAGTTCAACCAAAGATACTTGCTAGAAACTACACTAAGCCCTGAACAGATGTGGGGTTTGATAACCATATAGAAGTGTCTTTTAAGTTCATATACTTTTGTCATAACAGTTCCAATTTCCTCCCCCAAATATAAAGAAATCATTCTGCTAAGGGGAGAGAGTGGTTCCTGGTCATGTGATTGACAAATGATGTACATATGACCTTGTCCCTAGTTTCTGACGTACATTGAGGACAAAGATCCTGTTGCCTCCTTTCCCAGTTGTTGAGGTGACAGTATTTTCCTATGGAAGGTGGCTGAAAAATTGGCCTCTTTTCATTTATTTTTGTTTTTCCTAAAATAAAGTAAAAAAAAATAAAATATTGTTTTTTATGTAGTTTGTCTTTTCTGTTTAGGAAAAAAAAGCCAGAAAGCAGGGAAAAATGTGTTCTTATACTTTTGTTATTCTTAAACCAGTGGTAAGTTGGGGAATAAAAATTTTAATACATTGGGTTGATTTTGTTTTCTTCACCCACCTTTTCTTCATTTTTGTGTGAGCAGTAAATCTTCGGGACATGGTGAGGCGGAGGAAGAATCCTGTCATTTTGACATGATGAGAGGTGAGAGCAGGACAAGTCAAACTCAGGAAGAATAAAATGCAAAGAGTATGTGGAAATGGTCTGATCATTCCAGATTCTAGATCAAATTGGTTCTCTACAATTTAAATCACAGGCCTTATGAAAGACTGCCAGAACTTTAAATAACTTGTTTTAAAAAAATAAATCCTGAAACTACAAGAATGATAGAGGAGTCTCAGAGACAAGTGGCACTGAGAAGGGCTACCACACTAGTTCACACAATGCCTCACCTTCCCAAGGCTCTAATGGCTCCTTTCTCTCCACCACATTCCAGAGAGAAACAAAGTATTAATACAATCTATTATACCATTAATGGCAGCCTGTTATTCTCTGGACAGCTGAATTTAGAGGCAGAATTTGTTGGTTTTTTTCTTTTTCCTGAATATATTGGTGTGTTTATATATGTATACACATTTATTACCATGTGCAGCCTAAATGGGAGAACTAAATTATGTTTAAAATACTGACCTGACTCAACTGGGGTTTTTCAGTATATGGGATGTATTGGGGAACACAAAAGGAAAAAAAAATAAATCTGCTCAGCCGCAGAATGGAGCTGTATTAATAAAACAATTCCATATTTGATCCATCCTTCTTCATACCTAGGAAGAACTTTCTATACAAAAGCAAAATTTTATTGCATGTCTCACATAGTTATACAGTTCTTTTTGAAGTCATCATCCACATTACAGCTGCTTGTAAAATATTTCTGTAAGGTTCGAACTCAAGTTATTGAAAAACATTTCTTTGTTTCTGGTATATTGTTGGCTATAAGGGTTTTTCAGTACTCTTATTTTTGTTCTCTGTAGATGCTATTTCTTTTTTTCTTTGCATCTGATCATTTAAATGTCAACAAAATGTTTCTAGATGAATTTTAAAACTACTGATGTATTGTCTCTGCTATTCACATCACAACTCATTACAACCTGACGCAATACTCAGGAACATTGTAGGCAGGCGATGTGTGGATCTTAGACAACTTCAGAGGTCTTTGATTAAATGTGGATTTGTCTATTTTGTTTCATTCAGGTCCTAAAAAAATTACTGCTTTTAGTTTCTAAATAGCTTGCACAAACATAAGCCATTGGCAAAATGTAACTATTAACTTCTCCTTACCTGCAGCTCTAAGTCACCTTGTAAGTCATTATCAGCCATGTTCTCCTGCCATCTATTTTGTATGAAGTTCTCTTAATAGTAAAAACAATGGTTAGATAGAACAATTCTCTCCAGTTCCGTTTTGCTAAAGCCCTTTTCTTCTTTATTCACAGAATCATAGAACGGTTTGGTTTGGAAGGCACCTTTAAAGGTCATCTAATTCAACCCCCCCTGCAGTGAGCAGGGACATCTTCAGCTAGATCAGGTTGCTTAGAGCCCTGTCCAATCTGACCTTGAATGTTCTCAGAGATGAGGCATCTATCACTTCTCTGGGCAACCATTTCCAGTGTTTCATCACCCTCGCTGTAAAAAACTTCTTCCTTCTATCTAGTCTAAATCTACTCTCCTTTACTTTAAAACTGCTTGTCCTATCACAACAGATCCTGCTAAAAGTTCGTCCTTCTCTTTCTTATAGGCCCCCTTTAAGTATTGAAAGGCTGCTATGAGGTCTCCCTGGAGCCTTCTATTCTCCAGGCTGCACAACCCCAACTCTCTCAGCCTCTCTTCATAGGAAAGGTGCTCCAGCCCTCTGATCATCTTTGTGGCCCTCATCTGGACTTGCTCCAACAGCTCAATGTCCTTGTCACATTGTGGACTCCAGAGCTGGACACAGTACTCCAGGTGGGGCCTCACAAGACTGGAGTAGAGAGAGAGAATCACCTCCCTTGGCCTGCTGGTGCCTTCCAAACTATTCTGTGATTCTATGAAGAAAAAACAAAGAAATATGTGACAATGTCCTTTGCACCTAATAGTTTAAAGATATCAGAACTCATAAATCCAGTAATACTTTACACTTGATTTCAAACTTACTCTTAATTTTTGCCACTTTTAGATCCATAAAAAAAAATATACACTTAGCAAAAGTGCTTTCATTACATGTAATTTATAGAAGTACTTTAAAATAAAAAGATTGTGATGACAATGCACATTTTTCAATTCATAGTATACCTTAAAGCCTTTAATAAGAAGCTGAAAACACTTGGCCCTCAAAAAACTGTACAAGAGTACCAATCCAAATTTGTTTACTTTTGTGCTATTACTATAATTTATATCAATTTCAGGAATACTAAGTTATTGTATGCATGAAGCCTGAAGTTTTTTTCCCAGAGGAAAAAATGCGTAGCTCAAACAAAAAAAAAAAGCTAAGAAAAATATATTTCCCTTTAAGCCAGAATGCATATCCTTATATGATAATATTGTTTTTAGAGATTTTTTAGCTTCAATTTCTGAAGGAAGTGTGTTATTCTAACTTTAACAATAATTCTGAACTATGAGAAAAAGCAGGTTCTAGAGGTATGAATGCATGGCCATGCTCTCCACTCAGTCACAAGCATGAGATTGACATTAGTCCTCATTGCCCAGTTTCAAGTTTTTCATGAAACCCCGTTTTTCCCCCCCTCTCTCTACTGATGACCGCCTCTTTCCACAGAACTCCCATCACTGAATCACAGAATAACATAGGTTGCAAGCAACCTCTGGAGATCATCTAGTTTATCTCCTTCCTCAAAGTAGGTCCGGTTAGGTGAGGCCGCTCAGGGACTTGCCCATTTGTGTCCTAAATGCCTCCAAGGATGGAGATTCCACAACCTCTCTGTCCAAACTGTTCCAGTGTTTGATCACCTTCATGATAAAAAAGAACACAAAATTCCTCATATTTAGTCAGAGATTGCCATATTCCAACTTGTGCCTATTGCCTCTCAACCCATTACTGAGCACCTCCTAGAAGAGAGATGGTGCCGTCTTCTGGCTCCAATCAGACAGCTGCAGGCAGTGATAAGGATTCCCCAACACCTTCTCTTCTCCAGGTTGAACAAACCCAGTTACCTGGACCTGCTGGCTACACTCTTGCTATGAGCATGCTGTTGGTTGGCTTACTACTAGGGCACACCACTGACTCGTGTTAAACTTGTCCACAGAACAGTCCCAGCTCCTTTTCTGCAGAGCTGCTTCCTAGACAGTTGGCCCGTCCTCTCTTTTTACACAGATTTATTCCACCCCAGCCACAAGACCCAGTATTTGCTTCTGTTGATCTTCATGGTGCCCTTTTCTTCTAGGAGCATGTTTTTAAATATTGAAATATTTGGTCTTTTACAGTAAATACTTTTTAAAGGAAGACATTACACTCAAATTGCTAAGGAAAGGTTTTGCTCCAATATAGGCAACAGTATAAATTCTACATATTCTTCTTGCGTACTCGGAACAGACATTTGTCTGCAATCAATAGAGTTGTGCACATGTCAGTGTACAAACCTTAATATTTGTTCCAAATTTATGTTAAGAATCACAGCCGTAAGTCCCCTCAGTTCTTCCCCATGATAAGATGGCATAGCAGAGTTTAGAAAAAGGAATGATAGAGGAGAGAGCATACAATTTTACTCCACACAAGCTATTGTTATTATGTAGCCTGCCTTTTCCTTCAGAACTAGCACTGAACACCCTCACCATTTAGAGCATAACAGTAGTAACTACAAAAAGTAGTTAGAAGAGCCCAGAAACAATCCAAATCTGTACTGAAATGAGTTTCAGTAGTACCTAAATTTAGAAACTGAGCTAATCTGCAGCATTATATTACGAGAGAAAATTTAAAGAACTGATAGAAAAACCACTGTAGATAATGTCAGCAGAATATGTTTTAGGAGCTTAACCTCTGGTAAAACTGCAAAATCATATTACGCTGATAATGCAACAATGTAATTGCTTTACAAGGTTTTGTTTTAGTTTGGATTTGCATTTGTGATCAAAGAGCTTACAGATAGGTGGGTAGTATCAAGTCAAGCAATGAAAGAATGAAATCCTGAGAAGGCAGCTCAGTACATCTCCATCAAATCAAACAAAATTAAACTAATAGCACCATCACTTCCTTTGAAAAAGTGGAAGGTGGATCTAGAAAGCAGGTGGACCAAAGACCACTTACAAATAAAAGCTCCAGATATTTTATTTTGTGAGATACCTCTCTTCCCCCTGCAGCCCCTCAGCAGAATACCACGAGTAGATTTTACTAGATTATTTTCACTTCAACTGTATCATCAGCTATATTTTAATCTAAAACATGTCAGGACAAATATTGGTGCTATCCCTCCACAACAGCAGTCAATGCTTTAGCTCCTATTTCCTTCAGCCATATCACCTGACTTCAAATGCTCACTGATGCATAATGCTACCCTAGATAAGTGTCAAGATATGTTTCATAGCTGCAGTGCCTCCATACCTTAAGCTGCTAAGAAGGCATGCTTTGCCAAATTCAGTAGTGTTCTTCAAAGCTGAGAAACATGATTACTGGTGAACATTTAGTTGTCATCATAAACCAGACAATTATAGTAAATTACCTGAAAAAAAAAATAGTCTTCTTATGCTCCAAAGCTTAGATTACAGATGTTTTAGTATGAAGAACAGAATATCCCCTTTCATCTTAATTAAGGAAAAGTAAATATTCAATAGAAGTATCCTCTCACAATTTGTTTCACCTTTGTAAGATTGTCTCATACAATAATTTGCCCAAAATCCACTTGTACCAAGTTGAAAGCCATTTGTAATGAATGAATGAATAAATAAATAAATAAATACTAAAATTTGGCAGAAGCCTTTTATAAATTAAAGAAAGTCAAAGCTGAGACCTGATACCTGAAAAAAGTTCATCCCAAGGTTATCTTTCTGTTACATCTATTGTTTAAATCACAGTTCAGCTGATCTTCACAGTGGCCAATTCTCTATAGTGGAGCACAGTGACTCAAGTTCTGCCACACATGCCATTACAACCTAAACTCTGTGGGTAGGTTTTTAAATTTCAAGTTGAGTTCACACTGCTAACAAATACATTAATTTACATTTTGATTTGTAGTATGAATGTGTGACAATAAAAAGATGAAAAAAACAAATAATACTTAGACACTGTTGATAATATAACATTATGATCGCTCAGTCATTAATTATCCTGTGAAAAATAAGGCAGTGGTATATGGTTGGTTGGAAAGTACTTATTTTTGCTTTCAAAAATTGTTGGTTGTAAAACTTTTTCCCCACACATGTACACACACAATATAAATTAAGGACTTACTGGTGATTTTTGCTGACTAACTTTAACAGAATGGCCAAAGACTGAATAGGTCATGAAAACCAAAGTAGGCCAAAGATACTGTACACATCGAAACTGAAGTTCACAGACAGGCTCTCCAATTATTTGTGGCCCATACCTGGCCCATAGGGAACTGCCAAGAGGTCAATTAACAGGCGAACATCAAGCAACTGAGAGGCATTCTTGCTGGAGAAAGAGATAAAGGGAGAAATGCAAGCAAAGCATCGGATATTTCCTACCTCTCTGGCCTTGGCTGCAATTGCCCTGCTCCAAAATAATTTTCCACTGTGAACTTTGAGATACTCCCCTAATACTGACTGCACTCAGGGAGTACCTACAAAATTTCCATCCCAGAAAGAAAACAAAACATGTGCAACTTGGCACCTTCAACTTCTACAGCTGGATACTTACACAGTATTGCAGCTTTATTGGCCCTTCCACTCCTGCCCCAGCTCAATTTCATACTCAGAACTGCACTGATACATACGTGAGCACAAACACAGCATAAAGGTTTTCTAGCCCACTCAATTTTTTATTATTTTTGTTTGTTTGTTTATTTTTTTATCAATCCTTCCCCCTTCTAAAACCAGGTGAGTAAGTAGCTGTAATACAGGAACACTTCAGGAAACTTGCATATTATTGAAGAGTTGTGTTTTCCAGAGCAATTCAGTCTATGACACAGTTTTGCACTAAATTACTTTAAAGCAAGAATAAAGCACTAGCAGTCTTCTCATAAAAATAAATTAAAATAATAATCTTAACTCCAAACAATTGCTAGTGACATACTTGAATGATGCATTGTAATGCAAGCTTGCTGCTTGGTTTTTAAAATGTTTATGCTTTTTCTGGTAGAATTCTCAGAGCTTTTTATTAACAACTGAACTATTAAACGTAGGAGATGAAGGAAGAAAAAAAATCTTGGGCCTGTCTGTTATTTTCAGAGAGCTATACCAGCATCCCACATCAGATCACAGCCAACTAACTCTGTACCACAGTTAGAGTGGCACTGAGCCACAAGTAATGAGCCATGCTGAGAGGGAAAGCATGTTGGCTTGTACTCAGCACTGTGCTACAGACATCTAGGTTACAACCAGCCAGCTCAGAGAACAGGGTACTTGCTCATCCTCATTTGTAAAAAAGCTATTAACAAAGCTATATGTAATTTAGATGAACTATATAATTTAAATATAAAATGTATGTTGTAACAGTGTAATTAGAAACTGTGTGCTAACTGTTCCATGAGAATTATATAAATGGATAGTTGTTAGTAGCAAATACGACTCATTTACACCACTTTGAGATCTTTCATATAAAACTTAGTTAAGAGCTACTTGATAATTTTCCAGTGAAGCTTTTTCACCAAAACATGTAACTCAATTAAAGTGAAAATAGTAGTGCATCATAAAATTTTAGCAGAGCTCCTCAGTGAAAGGTTTTATGAACACTTTGACATGAAATCAGATACGTGGTGGGTTTTTTTGTTTGCCAGTTTAATGGCATGTTCAACATTCCACTCATTTTTACTGGACAAGAACAAAATATTTATTGCTTAATTAATTGCTTTCCTCTTCCCCATGGACTTAGGGCTTGCTTGTGTTTGCTCAGTATTTTTAGCCCCACTTGACCACACTGGCATATTAAAGTTATCAGTTCAGTATCTCGCTCCAAATCACAGGCATCACTGAACACACACACACACAAACCACTACTAGACTTTTATATTAATAGCAGCCATGAAACAAAATTTTGTCTTATTCCATGACATACTTTTCCTTTTACAAACCGATGAACAGGACCGGTCAGAGAAAGTTTTATTTTCTACTACTTGAAAACATGAACTATAGCTGTGAAATTGAGCATTTAGAAAGGTTCTTAGTTATTAGACTGTGGTCAGCATGACTCATTCTAGTGATTTTCTCAAGACTAGTCTCTTCGCCCTGACCAGCACAAAATGCTTCAACCTTTGTCTTCCTTCTCTCAAGGCTGAGAAACACACAGTACAATCCTTTCCTCCAGTGATCGTGAGATTTTCTTCCTGTAGCTTGCTACTGCACGAGGTGGCTTATTTTCTCCCATTAGATTGTTACAAGAGCACCCTCAAAAGAAAATAAAGAGGCAGAACTGAACACAGTAATAACACCCACCTAATCATCAATAACTTCAGCTAGTATTTTCTTCCCTCTGTTTTAAAATTAAGCAGCATCAGAGGAGCTGTAAAATCTGAATACTGCAGATATATATGAATGTATTATTTGATCATTCACTTCTGTTCCAGAATAACAGAAGACAAAAGGTTTTGTGGTAAGTCTTTCCTCAAAAGCAGCTTTTTCTGGGATAGAAAGGACATATACCAGAATGGAGTCGCACTTGGCTGAAGGGAGGGAGATCACCTCTGGAAGGAGTCAAACGTACACAAACCTCCTTGTTATAAAGCTGTCAGTGGTCTGATCTTTCCCATTACTCAATACTCCTGTCTTCAGAAACATATACTGCTTGGTGACACTGTAAGTGTAGAAACTACGGACGCCTGCTTCTTTGTGGATATACTTACAGTCACAGTTCTTGTTCCAATACATTACATTTCAAAACTTGCTTTTAATGAGTGCCTGAATAATTTTTTATTAATGATTACAGAAGTTTCAGCAATATCTTCTTGCTTCTTCAATGAGGATTCCTACGAGTTTCTATAAACCAGCGGAATAGCATTACAGAGCACAAAGAGACACAAAAACTTGCTATTAGGGTAACTAATCATTTGGGAAGCTATGATCTGTTAAAAATATTGTTAGTGTCCTGTCTTGTGAAGAAGAACAGAAATAGTTCAAAGAAATCACCACTTTGTATGCCAAAGTCGCACCAAAAACTCATGGTCTTGAGAAGGTTCTATATATACTCAAATGAAGAGAAACACTGAAGGAGAGACAGACAGACAGATGTGAGGAATAAAGATCCCTCTGATAAATTAGGAACTCTTGATTAATAAGGGTGAGCAGCTCTCATTAGCCTGCCTTTCCACAGAAAATGAGGTTTTGGACAGAAACAGTTCTAACTCATCAGAAGTTAAAGAGTATTAAGACCTCATTAAAAACAAAAGCAAAGATTTGTTCTTTGTTGGGAAACAAAAGTGATTGCAAACTTCAGCTAAGATGCCAATGAAACAAATTTTAAAAGAAGTAATTGCTGCACTAGAGAAATACAAAGTAAAAAGCATTTTTAAGTACTGGTAGCTTGTTATCTTTGCCACAGATTACTTCTATCCCTTCACAATATGTGGGTGTATTGAGTTCTGCAGAAATACCCAAGCTAGTGAGCTAATGAAAAGCTTGGATAACGGTAACAGTGCAGCCATGGTGAGACTGAAAGCAAAAGCTATGGCAAAACCTTCCTGAGAAGCTGGATATTCATTCAGTCTACACTAAGCTTTGGACTACTATCAGTATTTAAAAAATAGCTTGTGTATGTCTATACATGCTGCAGTCATTGCACTGTTTGCATAAATGTTTGTTCCCTCATTTACTGAATGGAAATAATAGTACCAAAACCTGATAATAAAAACTAGTGAATGGAAAAAGGGGGATTGATCCAAAGACAATTTTATCTTATGTTAGAGTTCTTGAGCATGGTAAGTATTTACAAGCTCCACAAAAAACATAATCAAACTCACACACTTCACACTCACACACTTCAGAAAAATCTTTCACAGTATAAAACTGAATTATCTGTATAAATGCAAAAAGTAAGAATTTAAAATATAAAATCTTTCTGAAATCTCCAAATCTTTACTAGTTCATCTATTACTACATACTATAAGCACTTGCAAATAATAAAGTACACATAGATACTCCATCTATTTGAACATAAACACAATCTTTAATTCTTATCTAGCTTTTGGTCACATTCATTACTTGAGAATGTATTTTTAATATTGTAAGCTTCTGAAGAACAATACAGGACATATGGTTAAATATATGAATCAGTCTGTTAAGTGTGTTGCTTCATCCCCTCATATGCAGCATGACCCCTGAAAAGCTATCTGCCTAAGGCTCATGGCAGGCAGTGTTTGTTCTTGAGCCAGGAAGAGGTATAAAGAAAATGTATTAACTGTATTCCCTCGCATTTTTTTTTTAGCAAATTCTTATTTTCAGAAGGGATTCAATGCTGCAAGATCCTGAGATAATGCATTTTAAAGCCAAAGAACCCAAAAAACACTGCCTGAATATGGTACAATCAAATTAGAAACTTTCACAACTGACATTGTAAGTATAATTACAATAAAGTACTGTAGGTAAAGATTCTGAGAATCATTTTAGATGAGTTTTGAGTAGAAGTATTTATTGTACGTTGGAGGAGAGCAAGGTTTGCAGTTGCTTATACACACAAAGCCAAGATGATCCACCTGTGTGAATGCACAGGGCAGGCTGTAAGGCTGCTGCTCAGGATGAGTATTTTCTGGGTTTTGTTGTTTGTTCTGTGAAAATTGTTTGATTCTAGAGTTTCAATGTTTCAAGGTTATGGAAACTCAAATACATTCTTGAATTTTTCTTAGTGGTTTGTACTCTGCAACAGAAACCTGAAATACGATAGGATGACACTCCTGAAGCCTCCAATTTCCCCCTGAAATTCTTGCAGGTTTAGATGAAAATGAGGTTCTAGTCTGTATGGCAGATTAAGATTTATTCAGATTTTGTTCTCTAATTCTCAGAGCATTGCAAATGTGGTAGAGTAGGCACAATACAGAGTTCCCTGAAGGAAATGCAGACAATCCAGGTACAGCTAGAGCTCCAGGCACAAAACAGACACAACAGCTGCTCAGGGCACCACACTCTGCTTCTCAGTCCTGAATCATGCAGCCCCATCCCAGAACAACAGTGGTAAAAATCTCAAAATCACACTGTCCTGTATTCTCTTTATCTGTATATGAAAATGAAAACAAAATTACATATTAATGTATTCCCTGGATTACCAGCAATCTGTATAGTGAATGGCTTTCCAGGCTGTTAGAAAAGTAGGGGTTTATGTTAGCAGAAAAGAGGGAAGACTCCACTAAAAGTGTCTCTGCTTTAGAAGCACACTTGTATGTCTTAATGCATCTTTCAGAAAAATGGAACACAGTATACTAAAAACCACCACATAATAATGTATTTAAAATAATAAAAATTAAAAAACCATACAAACAAATGAAATACGCTTGGTGGCAATATGGGCTTAAGAAGAGGCTGTTTGAGTTCTGAGAGTCAGATCCTAGAGCAGAAAGCTGATGAAAATGGCAAATGCAACAGAAAAAGACCCCTCCATCTAGAAGCTGTGGTGAATTTGGGTTCAATGAGAAGATAAAAAGCAAAGTCAGAGAGACATACAGCATAATACCTCAAGGAAATCCTTAGCATTACACATAAAGCTTTTAAAAAGATCTTGAACCAGGGAGCTGGGCTGCTATTAAATTGAATTATATTAAATTAAATTAAATTAAATTAAAAAACAAATGATGGACTGTAGAATTATATCAACCAAATGAACACTTTACATTCTACTCCAATGTATTCTGATTAATTATTAGTGCAAATTATTAGAGGAAAAAAAATGTGTTCTGCTATTTAACTCTGAGACTGTGACAGTACTTGGTATGTACTCAACTTTCCTACTTCTGTATGAAGTCATTTTGGTCTGATCCTGAATATATCCAGACAAACAGAAGTCTTTCTATATTCCTTCCAAATGCAAAGGAAAGAAACGCAATTGTAATATGATTTGTATGTGTACTGGGTCTGCCTGGGATGGAGCTGACTTTCTTCACAGCAGCTGGTATGGTGCTGTGTTTGGGATTTGTGACTAAAACAGCGTGGATAACACACCAGTGGTTAAACTATGGCTGAACAGTGCTTGCACAGCATCAAGACCTTTTCTTTTCTGCCTCTGTCACTCCAGTGAGTAGGCTGAGGGTGGGCAATGAGCTTTGAGGCGACATAGCCAGCACTGCTAACCCAAACTGACCAAAGGGATATTCCATACCGCGATGTCATGCTCAGCAATAAAAGCTAAAAAAAAAGGAGGAAGAAGGGCGATAACGTTAGCGACTGTGATGTTTGTCTGCCCAAGTGACCTTTCTGTGTGTTTTCCACGAACTGGCTAAACATCTGCCCGCTGATGGGAAGTAGTGAATTGCTTTGTATTAAGGCTCTTTCTTGTACTATTAGAGAATATAAGGTATTAAGACAAAGGGATTTAAAAATTGCAACTGGAAAAATAAAAAATTGTCATGAATTCTGAGTGACAAGCAGAGTGGATACATTTAAAATAAAATTTTAAAAACATACACAGAAACAACTTCTTTTCAGTTTTGTGAACTGTCTATATTGAAACTTGATCAACATTTTCCAACCTGTCCTATGTGTTTCTTTTCAGATATCAGACAGTAAACACAGCAAAACAGAGCAAAAAGATACAGCTTTTCTTTAGAACCTTTTTGAAAATATTTTCTAGCACTTTCATTTGTAAATGAAAGTTTAAGTACATTAATTAAAATAACAAACTTTAACCCTGAAAATGAAGGATCTAGCAAATCTCCATAACCAGTGATGATGTTTCTTATTCCAACAAACATCATATATCCATTTGTAACTGTTAGTTCCAGAACAAGTCAGAGAAAAAAACCCCACACATTTCTTTAGCCAGCTCCATAAAAGAGTGCATTTCAAATGCATTACATTTTTAACTTCCTAATAACAAGGAGGATCCCCCCAGTTACAAATCCCATAAGTAAAGATCTCTGAACCATTTTAGATAGAGGTTCCTGGATAACAAACTTCAAGCAGTGCATCCCACAGAGAAATACTAGAACCAATTCTGAAACCAATACTAGAGCTGAAAATCCAGATGAAGCACCCAAGCTGCAGCTGCCATGCAAGTGAACAATCCTTTCCCCTCAGCAACACTTCCCAACCCAGACACAGCGCTGGGGCTGCATGGCCTCTAGTTCCAGACCAATATTTTCATTTACTTGATTAGCTCATTAATTTCTTAATTGCAGGCTATGGCAGAGCATTGCAAGAGAAAAGGAAGAAACTCCTTCTAAGAATTTGGAAACTATAATGAAAGGATATAACTTGGTTCTGAATGTATCTTCTATTGATAGATAGAGCTGACATGGAGCTTTAAAGAGTTTACAGGAGACTGTTTTTGGCCAAGAGGTAAAAAAATTCTTAGTCTTGAAAGTTACTAAGTGCTTAAGAAAGACATTTTTCTTATGTTCTGCTTTGCCACAGACTGCTGCTAAGCTTTTTCTTCAGACAGATTAAATTGTTCATACAGGTTTACGAGTCATTAAGCCTAAACAGCCAAAGAAAAATGCATGCAATTTTAGCCATTTTTGCTACAAAATGCCAAGGAATCTCCTATGTTGAGAAAATTCTTTTCTTGAAGCACAAGTAATGAAGGTCTTCAATGAAGCTGAAAAGTAGATTTCCCTCAGATAATCAGTATGCCTAAACAGAGGGCCCCTTACAAAATGTCTATAGAAAACACTTAGAGATTTGTTTATACGGCTGGAGGTAAAAATTATTTGGTACATGATCTGCAGAACAGTGTCTGTGATACATCTGATGGAGCCTGGTTGGACTACGAAGAAGCCAAGCAGGGAAACTGGTCTGAGAAGAAACTTTGGCCTCTTAAGGTAAGCATGTTTTGATATCTCGAAGGGAGGGTAAATACAATTTTTTCAGGCACATGCAAACTGTGCTTGCAGTTGATGCAGATAAAGGCTTGTCTCACTCATGCTCCTAGACCAATCAGAAACCAACAGAATAGCTTGAGGCCAATTCCTCTCTATGCTTCATTACCAAGACTGGTAGTCAAATAAACAGGCATGACATTCATATATTGTAACAGACACTGAAAAACTAGAAAGGCTGCACAAAGGGAAGACTGAGAGAACTGGTATCATCATAATGTGGCACTTGTAACCTTCGTCAAGACAGAATGTGTTACTGATTTTCAAACCATGAGCAAAACCCAGAAAGAATGAACTACGATACTCCCAGTTATCCTCAACAACTGCTAGCCAGGTTCTTTCAAGTGAAGACAGACTGTGAAATTTTACTTCCACAGACTTCATGTTTTATTTATCAGGTCTTCAAACCTGCATTAGAGCTTGTGTCCTTAGTAAGATAGAAATAAATAAATAAATAAATAAATCAGACCTGCTCAAGAATTTCTTCATCATCTTCTCTTAAGATTAAGTGACGAATTCTTAAATTCTCACAAGTACTTCTCAGAAAAAGTACCTAGCTCCTCCTTCTAAGGTTATAAAATACAACAAGGCAGTGACAAAGAGAACTTCTGTCAGACTTCTATCTCCTGTCATGGACAAATGGAATTCTAAGCTCATCCAGGAGTTTGTAACACAGACCTGTTAAACTTGTGGGTTATTAACATTTTGGTTGTCTTTCTAACACAATTACATGGAGATTAAATAACATTTTCTTCTCACGCCTTTAAAACCAAAACAAAACCAAAACAAAACAAACATGGGTGTCTTTAGTACCTAGGTATTAAAACAACTCCTGATACCCTGTCAAAAGTTACCTGTTCTTACCTTTTAGATTTATCTACCCTCTCTCAGTTGAAGTCAGCTAATCTGAAGGAGATACGAAACACAGTTTAGATGTGATGATTTTGCCTAGAAAGAAGATATTCAGAACCTCCTGGATCTTGTTCCTGTCAAAGAAGCTCTGAAAATGTTTTCAAAACAAATGTGTTATCAGTGATTATGTGCGGCTGCAGCTACTGAATTGCACAGGAAGATTAAAAGCATCCTTCTTTCTGTCTAGACAGGTATTTTATGAACTTTTTGTCTATATACAGGCTAGAGCTGAAAGGAACATCTTATAAAGTGGTGCTAAGAGCTAAAGCTTGGGAATGTCTACACATAGAACTTCTTAAAAAAGATGGAGGTATACCTCTAATACCCTCTAATGATCTAATGGTTCATGATTCAGAGGTGTATTTAAATAACTTACAATTAAAAGAAATTCAGAAGTAAAGAATCTGGGAAGAGTTTCAGGTGATAGCCATATTGAATTCTATCTAACCCATTTCTCTCCTACGCACAGAATAGGTATTGAGGGTGGGGAAGAAGGGGAAGAAAGAGGGTAGCATTCAGTCTTCTGAGTGAGGAGTCACATGAACTGATCAATTTTCTGTCTTTTCTCGAGCACCAGCTTAAGAAATTTTGCCTTGCTGCAGAGCCTCAAAAATCTCCCCATAAAAGCAGGACTTTGGTAGCATCTTCAGCTGTTCCATTGCATTTTACCTCACCTGAACATATTCTGAAGAACATCTGCACCACCATCTAAGAACCACCAGCCTAATTCCTCCAATTACACCTGCTGTCTGCAGCTCTGCTGTTCAGGACCATTCATGAAAAGCCACCTACAGTCTTCTCATGTAAATAAATCTCATTTATAGAACGCAAAATTTTAAATGTTTTATGCATTACTGGAATGGTAGGCAGGGCTGAAGTGGGTGCATCATCTATACCAAATAATATGCTTTGAATATTCACAGCCATATTATCAATATAGCAATCAAAATAAGTTCCATCTCTTTTTTTTCCATATTAACTATGCTGATGTGAAACTGTCAGAATGTGTACCTTTTCCACAGAGTAAAAGGAGGAAGGGAAAAAAAACAAGGAAAAAAAAGCTGCCTTTCCAGCACTCTACACTTACATAGGATCAAATATACATAGACTGCAATCTGCAGAGCTCTCCCCAACATCCTCAGAAACAGATTCCAGGTTCTCTATCACACTGACGTTTAGAATTTTTCCTGACTATCCAAACAATCTCATCTACTATAAATTGAACAAATTCTTTCTCATCAACCAGAAAGAACAACCCTTTTACTAATCTTTTATATACTGTAGGCAACTCATACTTCCTTTCTTCTGCTGCTGTTTTCTAAATTAATTAACAACTGTCATGCACTGCACTTTCTAACCACCTTCTCCTTTTGCCACACACCTGTCTGTCTTTTAAGTTTTCTGTCCAAAACTGGACACTGTATACAGCAAAGACAGCACAGGGCTCTGAGATATCTGATCTAGTTGAACACGCCCCTGCTCATTGCAGAAAGGTTGGACTAGATGACCTTTAAAGGTCCCTTCCAACCCAAACCATTCTGTGATCAAGCTGCAATGAATGAAGAACAGCAGTTAATTCTCAAACCACCTTTTCAGTTGAACTTCTAATCAACTTTTTGTTCAAATTCAACTTCTCTGTAATTAACTACAAAATGATATTTAATTGTAAAGTTGTTCTGTGCTTCTTTCTCATGTTATGTTAACTTGATATGCTTGGTTTTCTTTCTTAAGCAGCATTTCTATTTTCATTGACAGAGTAAAAAACATACAAATAGGAAGAGATGATCAAACTCCTGATTTGAGCAGCAGAGCTTTTATTACTGATGAGGAGAGAATTGAAAGCAGATCGAGTTTACAGAGTCCAGACTGCTGTAGCTGGAAAATCAACTGGGGAAAAAAGACTACCCTCACAATTAGGCATGTTTGATATAAATCAGGCACTAATCAAAAAACCCTACAGTGGTTATCTTTTTCAGAGTTTAATTTCAATGTAAAGACACACTTTCAGCCCTCCAGGAAAAGCCTTCTGCAGTAACAAAACAGAAGTCGTCGGTGATGGAGCTAAGAGAGGCAAACAACAACGGAGATGACAATGGAGCTTAGAAAACTGCACGAAGTAGCGAAGTCTCATAAGAAATAGACACCATTCAAAATGCATTTTACATGATGTGCCAAACCATCCTTATCTAAAACCACTTAAACTGTTTTTTATACTATCCTCTTGGTGTACTATACTGTATTTCTACCTCTGCTGCTAATCTGCCATCTGCTAGTAATGTGAACTCCCATTAAATGTATACACTGATTATCTATTTATATGCTAATGAACCTAAATTCTCTTGCACTCTCTTTGTTAAACTATTTTCTTAGTCTTACATATTACAAATGCACTGCAAATCTTTAGAGCGACAGAGCCATTTGCAGGGAAAGAATCAGAATTTTTTATGTAAATCTGATGTTGGTATCTGATCCTAGATTATAAAGAAAAGAGGCAGTTTGTCTACAGTCAGAGCAAATGAGCACCAAAGAAATCCTGAACTGTAAATATTTAACAGGTGAGAGGATGAATCAAATGTTATTTTGCTATCTCAGGTATCATTATAGGTGAAAGTCTTATCCAAACACTGTAAAGATTTTAATTAAACTTCATTCTTATTTCAAAGGAGGTTAAAACACCTCTTTGGGTGGCACTTTCATGTTTTGGCCCTACACTGTCCTTTGCACTTCTCATTGCATAATAAAGAATTCAGACACCACGGGACCTTAAAGTCACCTACAAAAGGCTGGGCTGAACAATACAGCCTTAGATCGTTTCTTCATTTTGGAGACTGACTCACACTACTACACATTTTGCAAGAGCTCTTAAAAGGCCTCAGTCATAAAACTGCAAGAATATAAATCTGGAAAGACAAAACTAAGTCTATACAATCCTGTCATTAGGCAGGAAGAAGACAACTTTTCTTGCACTATCATGTGTCATACAACAGAAGTGTCATGAACAGTCCTTGAAACTTAACAGATGTTCTGCTTGTTATACTGTAAGTAACAGCAATCCATTTCATTCATTTGCAGATTACTATAATTTATTACAATCTTCTTCATATAAGTTACGGTCAGGGAAGGAAACTAGAAAATTTCATCACTTTCAGTGAATAGCAAGGAAAATAATCATTCTACAACAAAGGCAATTCATCCTTTCTGAAACTAAATTCCAATGGTGCAAAACCAAAATCATGCATAAGCATACCTGCAGCTCAGCAAGCCACATACAATTCTCAAAAAGAAAAAAACAAAAACCAACAAACATTCAAAAGGCAAATTTTGGCTGAAAATTAAGACCTTTGAAATAGCCTTGACTTCAACACTTACATATTAATTATTAAAAATTTACCTATTGCATTCATTCTGTGAATCTCAAGCAACAATCGTAATTGCCCCTTGTACCTCTGACATTTCAGAAGTATAAAATATCAAATATTACATATGACAAAATTTTCCAAGACTGCATATATGCCCTTTATCTGTACCAACATGACAAAATAAATTCTACATCTGCTTTATTAATAAAAATCCCTTGTAACTGAAATAAGATGTCAAATATACCTTAGTTTTCACTGCTTCCCAACCAATACTGAAAAATGCACTCTGTCAGTATAAAGATTCCCCATGTTAGGGCTCACTGTGGAATGCACTATCATTCATGTTAAAAAGATGTGATTTTTTTCCCACTTTCACTCATAACAAGTGGTATACTTGTGCACACTAGTGAGAATATTTTCAGCTATTACTGACTTTAACTGAAAAGAAAAAAAAAAAAAAAAAAAAAAAAAAAAAAAACAAAAACAAAAAAAACCAACAACAAAAAGTTTTGGTACAATTTCAAGTCTAGCTGAAGGCTCATGAGGTTGAACTTTATTTCAGAGGAAAATACAACTCTGAAATGAAGACCATTAGTCTTGACATGAGGTAAAAATTAGATCACGTGCTCCTATACTTGAATTAAAACAGGTAATAGAGGAAGAAATACATATCAGTTGTATGAAATAAGATACAAAGAAAAACAGATTCTACATGTTAAGATAACTCATGATAACATAATTATCCAGTAATCCCCTAATTTATATGCAGTTCCTCCTTACACAAATAGGGGCAACAATGTGTATACAACTCCTCCACAGGAAAGCACTGGCATGCACTGTTACCTCTGACGACTGTTCTTGTAACCCTCTACCATATGTGCTTATTGAATGTTCATGAACAGAAGTAGGTAAAAAACAATGTGGTATTAATAATATTTGTCTGTACTAAAGACTAACAAATTGGCAAGAATATTACCACTAAAGCACTAAGTGCTCATCATACTACTTCTTCATATAATTACAAAACTACTCACAAGGATATCATGAAGAAGCTTTTCTTTGCTTAGCAATAAGAGCCAGATACTCACAAAGAAGGGTCTTGGACCAGATCTTTAAGGTTTATCCCACTACGATCCTCGGCAAGGTTCCTGAAGCAACTGTCACTCACTAAAAAAAATAGAAATAAAATTAAAACAAAACAAAAACAGAGAAACAAAAGAGGTGGAAATTCAAGAACAGAACATAGTTCTTTTGATTAATTAGAAATGCTTTTTGGTGTTTGGAATTTGAATGTTCATATATAAAATCTGATTTTCAGTGAGGTTTCAACTGATTTAAAGATAAGCCAACTCAACGGAAAGTGATAAACACCGTACACACATTACAGGGTAACATCAGCTTCAGCCGGTGCCCTGACTACTTCTTCACTGGTGGCTACAAGGACATCTCAAACAGAAACTTTGGATGTGCAAGTATACACAGATACCCATGCACTGAACAGCAGAGTCTTTAATCACGCACCAGTCAGTGTTCTTCACCTAATCAGAAACAGTGAGAGCTGCTACGTATTTAAGTTCACAGTTGTTCATGGGTTAGCAAAGATGTGTAATATGAGCAATAGCCAAAACAAACAATTAAGAGTAAAAATGTATTCAAATAGCTTATAGTTAACTTATAAAGTACATGTAAAGCAGCTAGTTGCTCTAATAATTGAAATGATAACAGAGTAAATTTCACAGAAGTTTAGAAGAGTATTAGTGTGCTTCCAGTTACTTCATGACATTAAAAAAAAAGAAGACATGATTTAAACATGAAACTCCAAATCTGTGCTCTCGGCTAATTCTCTCAGCACATTCCCACAAGCAGGCTTATTTCTCTTAAACAATGCCACAGTCCATTTCAGAGGTAGGGGGGAAAAAAAAAGAAAGAGTAGTGGCACAAACATTTTTTATAAATCATCATCAGTTAAAAGAAATTGTACTTATTTCTGGCTACAGCAAACTTTCTGAAGGACACAGAGGTTGTGACAAGGCAAAATCAGTGTAAGGATCAACTTGCCATAAGTAGCAAGGTAATGTGCCTGATAGAAGAGAGCTTATGAAGAAACGCATTCCTGCTCATCTTCCACCACAGAACACAGCCTCGCAGGGATGTGTCTGAAGTCATCTGCAGAAGCAACTGCTCCTACTTCCTTCTCTCTAAATGCAAGACACTCTTTTCAATTTACATCTGTGAGTATTCATGTGCCTCACCAGCACCAAAAAAAATGCAAATCATTCCCAAAATATGTTATTTTCACAGATTATGATACATACTGTGACAGACCTACCTAACACACTACAAAACTGCAAAACATTTTTACTAGCACTCCTTATTTCCAAAGCCTGTCATGAGCGTGCAGTCTGTTAGCCTACTCGGAAAGACGAGTACGGGAAGAAAGGGTGCCAGAAAGAAAGGGCTGGGGTAGCTGATGGAACAGATACCGGCCCCGGCTCTCGCACAAAGCCTGACAGCCAGCAGTATATGACAATAACAGCAATATCTGTCAAGCGTTGATAACATGAAGCAGTTTACCCACTTTGCACCTCAGTACTGTAATAACTGCTTGATATCCTAAGCTTCTCTTACCCACCATCTCTGGAAACGCTGCCTAACAGTTGTTTGTCACATGGGATCCCCAAAAGCCAGGCTGTATATCACAAGGAGCCTCCTGTCTCCAAGGTAAGTGCCATGGATCTTCAGTTTAAACAGCAGCTGCTTCTGCTAACGAAGTCCGGAACTCCTTGCTTGTGCTTCCTGAGACAATTTCATCATCATCTTAATACTAAACTGAAACTGAACTGCAGTTAGGTACCTGCTTCCCCAGGGGAAGCACAGCTTGAACACCCTGGGCCTTCAGGAATTTTTCATTTCCAAGCCCATCTATTGCACAGAACCCAAGACCCTTAAATTCACAAAGCCTCTAACTCCTGAACTAAAGGAGCAATTCCAAGATCAGCAGACTTGCAAACAACCTACACTCCAGCTTTTATAAGAGAAAAATAAATCCCAGCTGAGTTGATCCCTGATGGTTCATATTTGCCTCTTGTCAAGTTTGGCAACAAAACAGTAAGCACAACATTTTACCTACTGCCTTGTCCTAAATTCTACACTAGTGATGTCCTGACATATCTCCTGTGTCAACACTACACATTACGAATAAAAAAGATGGTTTGTAATGTTTTTCACTAGTGACAAATCAAACATTTCTTCAGTATTAAATATTTAATCTGAATCTGCTGTATTTTTTTCTACTCTTTTCTCCAGTCTCTTTGGCAAAAGTAATCACAATTATAATTGAAGAAAACACTGTGACTACTCTACAACTTTTTAAAAAGAGAATGAAAAATAAAAGCATAACATTATTTTAGCAGTAAAACGAGCCATCAGTTGTTTGCATATCTTATGAAGTTTATTTAAAAAAATGTGTTTGAAGGAAATGTTTAAAATGAAACCCTAGATTTGCCAGAGGCTTTGTCTTCTTGTCTCAATATAACTCTAACATCATAACACGAAGGTGAGTGCCAGCAAGGGCCATCAGCCTGTTGCTTGTAGATGCTTCACTGGGGCCCCAACTGAAATGCATCTATGCAAACACACCCAGCGTGAGGAATGAACAGAAGGAGTTAAGAGATGTGCATGTGCCTGCAGGGCTATGATCTTATCAGCATCATGGAGACATGGTGGGATGACTCCTACAACTGGAGTATTGGAATGGAAGGATACAGACACTTTAGGAAGGACAGGCAATGAAGATGAGAAGGGAGTGTTGCACTCTATGTCAAGAACCAGCTGCAGTGCATGGAGCTCCATCTGGGAATGGATGAGGGGCAGACAGAGCTTACGGGTCAAGATTAAAGGGAAGGCAGGGACAGGGGACATTTTAGTGGGGGCCTGCTACATGACTAGGAAGACCAAATGGATGAGGCCCTCTATAGACAGATAGGAGTGGCCTCATGTTCACAACCCCTGGTTCTCATGGGGGTCTTCAAACGCCCGAATATCTGTTGGTGGGACAACACAGCAAGGCATAAGTAATCCAGGAGGTTCCTGGAATGCGGTGATGATAACTTCCTTCTCCAAGTGATAGAGGAGCCAACAAGGAGAGGTGCTGTGCTGGACCTTGTTCTCACCAACAAGGAAAGGCTGGTGAGGAACCTGAAGCTCAAGGGCAGCCTTGGTGACCATGAGATGGTGGACTTCAAGATCCTTAGGGCAGCAAGGAGGGTGCACAGCAAGCTCGCTACCCTGGATTTCAGGAGAGTGGACTTTGGCCTCTTCAGAGACCTCCTTGGGAGAGTACCATGGGATAAAGGCCTGGAAGGAAGAGGGGCCCAAAAAGCTGATTGATATTCAAGGATCACCTCCTCCAAGGCCACGCTTAACTGCTTGTCTTTAAAGCACCACCAAGGGAGACTTTCACATGACATCTACATGAACACACTCCCCATGCAGGATTTTATCGTCTTGTTTCAAAATTTTATTTCTTTAACCCCCCCTTACAATGTTTATAAAAGCCAGCATTTTAAAGCAGTGCTGAGTGCATGGTTTATGGAGAGATACAGAACTGTTAGCTGCTTCCCTCTACATATACATCAAATGGCTGAACGTCTGATCTCTATTATACCCCCCACATAAAATTTGTTATAGTCAAGGAGAATCACAAGAAAAAAAGGTCCCTAAAATACACTGATTCCATGAAGTACATACAGTAAGTCTATAAGGTACTATAAATGTTTTTTAAGAAATTAAATATTGGCACAAATATTAGGGGCATAGTCTGAACCTACTCCCGCCACGGAAACAAGTAGAAATCCCTAAACAACCATGAAACAATTTGACTTCCAAGTGAGCTGCTAAATGTATCAAAAGTGAAGAGGTTTTAGCAATAGCCCCAATTCTCCCAACATTCATCATGCTTTCAGTCCCTGATTTCTATTCCTGATGTTCTGTTTCTGACCCCTGTCTAGTCTTATGCCTAGGGAAAAACGGAGATGGGAAGCCAACAAGGGAATATAGTTCTCACCTGTCAATTACACAGCATAGAAAATTCTGCATGAAAAGGTTAAAATCAGCACTCACACTCTAATGTGCAAACATCCAGTTTACAACAGTTGTGAAGGCTTCTTGCTTGGCATTTGTGAACTTCTAAATCTGTCCATACGATTTTTATTTTCTTTGCTTTCTTTGACAGAGTTTTAACTGAGACCACACAGAAGGAAACCTGATTACTAGCCTGTTGATTTCCAGAATGAGAAGTAGAAGTCATGCAGCTCTGAAGGTAAACTAATATTTTCTTCGAGTGGAGGCAGAATACAGTCTGTTTTGAACTTCACACTTTGTTTTTTAATGTCCTACAATTTGAAAACAATATAGTCCTCTAAAACTGTCCCTTAATCTCTTACCCCACACAGTGTATTCCCAGTTAAAAAAAGGCCCCTTTACATCACAGCACTTCCAATTCCACAGCTGCCAATGGCCATTTTCATATCATACCCTTTAGAAAAAAATGTAACAATCGCTCTCAAAAAATGAAGGGCTATTTACAGTTTGGTAAAGAAAATTAAGAATAAAGTTTACCTCCCCAGTATCAAAATAAGCAATTTCAGAAAACTGAAAACTATTATTACCTGTCAGATTCCCTCTCGGTTCTCAGAATTCAGAACTGGTTTTAGACTGGTTGTGGTTACCTATTGATAAAAACCATCCTGACAACAAAAATGCTATACTTGGAAAGACAGTCATTGATAACTGTGATGCACTATTACTTTGAAAATGCATGGACTACTACAACATTGAACAGTATACACTGAAGTATAAGATACCAATCTCTTACATTTTTGTCTTTAGTGAGAACCCCTCCTAAGTTCAGTTCTTTTTCTGAAGACTTCATCTGTCTGTAGTATTTTTGGCAGACTTATATGAGATACAAGATAATGGCAGACTTATATAAGATCATTTATATGTTTAAGTTTTTATACCACATTCACTCAGAAGCTGATAAATACAAAAAATATTTAATGCATTTGAGATGTTCTGGAAAGCACTGGTCTGGCACAGCACTGGATTCTAGTCGGGTTTTGCTCGCAGTAAAGCATTACTCAGAAGTCTCATTTCAGATTCAGATGGTTCTGTTCCACACACAGCATGCAAATGTAGCAGGATTTAAATATTTTGTTTATATAGGCTCGACCTCATATACACTGTAGCAAGCACCCACATTTACCTATTGTTGTATATATTGTTGATGTCAAGACGTAAGGAATACTGCTGGGCTTTAGGATATAAGAAGGTAACAGAATTTTTTCTCAGACCTCAAAACATCTCTCTTCCAAAGCCTATTCTGTAGACACAGAATTTCTGCCCTACAGGGATACTTTAAAGAAGGCAAAGGAATGGGATAGTACCAGAATGTAAAAATTGATTCCCTCACCTTACAGGTATTTTGCCTGTCCCATGAACACTAACATTAGAGACAAATATCCTGTCACTTTTCTATGCTATTGCTATATTTTGCACAGGACTGCATATCACCCACAAAACATACCTAAGACAGCATATTACAGAAATCTAGCACCTTAACTGGGTCTATTCCAGAAGTCAGCAAATTAATTTCAAGAACAGCACTTACAGTATTTGCATACCTGCACACAAACTTCTCGGACATATTTACAGAATAAAAAGAACTACTAGTCTTCATGCAAATTGCAAATGCTTATAACTGCTAAGAAAATATGTTGTCTGCAACTAGCAGAAATAATGCAGCCTGGTTTCCTAACAACTTGTCATCTTTGTTCCCTAAATGCCATTCGCCATCACCATAATAAATACAGATTCCCTTTGATATCCACACAAGGAAGAGAGCTGAAGCTAATACAAAGCCATGCATGTGAAAGCACCAGTCAATACCAAAATTGCCTTCTCCTCAGCCTAGGTAATAATCTGTCCCTTCTTAATCTGGCTGCTAATTTTCACTTAATTTATAGATAACAGTATCCTTAAAAATTCTTTTTGTTACATTGTTGTTACTTTCCTATTATTCTGTTATCACTACTTTTTCATACGTGGGTTAAACAGGTTTAAAAGACCAGTGGAAAGACTGAAGGATGACAACTGCCTATGTTTTGATCATGCAAGCCTTGTTTTCCTATGGCAGATAATCTAAAAACCACATTCAAAATTGCAAGGCGTTGATGCACAGTAAATTTCAGGTCTCCTTCCCTTTTCATTTCCATTTTAAACTTAATTCTGCTAAAAATGGACATAAGAGAATCAAATCATAAAATGGCAACACAGCTTTAACCACCTACTTAACAGCGAAAGTAGTTGCAGTGCCTTAACATAGCTACTAATAGGTAGGCTGTGCAGTATCTGGGCAAACATGTCACCGTGGAAACAATTTTAAAAATTGAGTTAAAGCACAGTGGTATTTACAGCACACAGATAAACAGCAGTCAGAGATTAGCTTAGGTGTGAGAAGGGTCAGGCAACAGAAAACATACCACCTCCTCCAGAGGTTCGCAGATTCTGATCTGAGCTAAAGAGGTAACAAAACGTTGTACTTACATGAAGCATTAAAAAAGCTGAAATAGCCACATGAAGAAAGTAGGCTCTCTTTTATGTGGATTGTATTGTTACCTTTTTTAAGTAGAAAACTCATTACATTGGTGAAAAATAAGACTAACAAGTTCAAAACATTGTACTGGTGAAATGAACATGTACAGGATATGCTGTATCAGAGATGGTTGATACTTCTCATGCAAGCCCAGATGCAAATCATTTTTTTACCCCACAAGAAGAAAGGACTGCATTCCAAAAACAAGCAGGGCCTTTCTAAGTCAGTATTTTATCCTTTCCATTTAAATAACCATTTAACTTCTACTGCCAAAGAATGTCTCATGAATGGCAACAGTTCCAGAGCAGTGAAAGTAGCTGAGAACAACCTGATCACGTCACTGGTTTGAGCTTATTTTCCCTTATTTTTGAAAAGCTTTTCATCAGAAATACAGAGGCCAAGGTGCAAGAGTTTGGAATAAGTTACAGAACATATCCACTGGTGGGAATTTTTATTGTAAGAAGTAATGTGAAAGTCCTACAGGAAAACGAAGGAAGACAAAGGCTTCTTCTGCAAGCTATCAGATAAAGCCTGCAGAAGAAAGCACACTGCAAATATATGGAAATTCTAAGTACTTTTTTTCCAGACAACAAAATTTAACATCCACCTTTAAGAACATCCTATAGTGTGCTCTTCAAACTGGGTTTTACTGGATCTCAAGAGCAGAGCAAGTCTTCTCTCTCCTTCCCTTCAGATGCAATGCTACTAAGTGCCAGAATGGTATCCTCAAAGACTGACAAAGAAGGAGTACTCTAAAAAAGAAGCTAATCTACTGGTGAAACAGAAAAGTTCAGGTGATTTGGTGAAAAATGGGGTGATCATAAACCAGAAATACAATTTAGACATGTGAATCCATGATTTTTTCCAGGAGACATAGGGAAGCAGTAATGCTGCCTGTCAGTCAGATGTAAAGGAGGGCTATTGCAATGATAATGAAAAGTAAGACAACACAGAGGAGGGGGAAAGAGCTTTTTTCTTATTAGCTTAGCAAAAAGAAAGCATTATATAGTTGCTACTGATGTGTTTATATAAACACTCCAGCAAAATAAACATCAGAAGGATAAGTGAGAAAGAATAGTGTTGCACAATAAAAGTAACTGTGAGGAAATGATAAGAAACGGAGAGCAAATTTTCTAAGGGCTAGAGGGCTGGAACCTCACAAATAGTCTTTCTGTGAGAAGAGTGAGGGCAAGGAAAGCACACAGTTCTCCACATATTTAAGAATAGATTAAATGACAGAGGAACTGTTCTTGAACACAGGAGGCCGCCTGTGCCACAGTTGCTAATGGTGTAAAATTTATGTTAGAGCTTCTATGAAGGCTATGAACTTCTAAACCCCCTCAAGGTTTCTCACATTTTCTAACAGCAATTAAATGAGCCATTTTTTCTGTGTATATCCATTACTCTAGAGGGTTATGCCTCTTTCAAATGTTTTATCATTTAAATTTCACAGTATTTGTGTGGCCTTAGGCTACAAATTCTGTACTGGGTTTTAATCTAATATTCTAACAAGTTTGAGTTTCAACTCAATCACACTGTCAGTGTGATCACCGAAATGATCAGGTGAACTTCAGAAGAAAAACATCAAGCCATTAAAGACATGAAAGTCTTTGGAGATGTAGCATTATCAATACTTTTAATTGTTCATACCCAATAAAAAAATGTACATTCCTTAAAGCTATGAATACTAAACACTTGATGGAACGTTTCCTTTGGAATCTTGTCATTTTCATTGGAAATAAATAAGCTTGGGTTTTTAGGGGGTTGTTTATTTTCAACAAATATTTTCAATAAGAAGTTGTTGTTGCACCTCTCTTCGCTGTAAAAACATGAACAGGATGGGATGGAAAAGGATGGAAGATAAGCACATTTAAGAGAGGGGAACAGAAGTTAAAACAACAATTTTTAAAAAAAGTAAGTATTTATGAAGAGTAATACCTCCTTTTGGACTTCTCTGAAATTACTAGTTCTATCAGAGGTTAGAATAGTTGTACTTTTAGCAGATGCCAAAAAACATTCCTTTAAAAAGCATTCATTACAATAAGGTCTTGATTTTCAGCTTTGCTTATTTCTTTAGGGGATGACTGAGAGTTTCTCCCATTACTCTAAAAAAAAAAAGAATATTCTTACCCCTAATCTTAGTTTTCTTGTATTTGATTTAGTCCAGGAAAAGAACATGTCTAGTTTCTTGGTTAACAACACCCAAAACAATACAGAGCATTTTTATACAGGATGTACATGGATTCTTGGTTGCAATGTACACTAAAGGAGTCTACAATCAACCCCAGCTAGATGCACTCTTAAATACTATAAAGTATACCTATGCTAGATGCTAACACATTTCACATCTCACCTGCCAGCTTGATTAAGAAACAAGCATCACAAGAAAAAACTATACCTCACTTTCCTAATGATACATTCTTTCTACCAACACAGCATTATTAAGTAAACCCCTCCAGAAACCTTTCCATTTCCTCTGCCCCCCAAACACAAACAGGTCTTATTATGGGCCTGTGAGCCGAGGTTTGCATGAGCAAAGCAATCCAGGAGGTTCCTGGAATGCGCTGATAACTCCTTCTCCAAGTGATAAAGGAGCCAATAAGGAGAGGTGCTGTGCTGGACCTTGTTCTCACCAACAAGGAGAGGCTGGTGGGGAATGTGGAGCTCAAGGAGCTCAGGAGCGCTGCATCCCAACAAAGAAGAAGTCAGGTAAAAATGCCAGGAGGCCTGCATGGATGAACAAGGAGCTCCTGGACAAATTCAGACATAAAAAGGAAGCCTAAGAAACAAAGAACTCTAAGAGAAACAAAGATTTTTTCCTTACCCCAAATCTCTAACTTAAGAAATATGAAATGTTTTTAACTTTTTCCTAACGTTTTGTTTATTCCAATATTACATATATAAACTGTACCTACGCCATACAGCTCTGGAGGTGACCAATTTTCAGTGAACTGGTTCCTAGAACTGACATTGACTCCTTCATGCCATTATTCATTTGTTTCCACGTGTCTGTTCCTAATGATTATGAATAAACTTTCAAAATGTGAACCAATGTCTCTTGTCATTACTTCCACCTGGGAGGATCTGGAAAAAAGCTTTAAATGGTTGGAACTGAGCCAATTATCTCAGTGAGCTGTGAGAAACCTGAAAATCAGTTAAAACGCTCAGTGTTTATAGCTTTACCGCCCATCACTCACTCACTAAACTAATTATTAAAGTTACAATCTCAAATGAGTTGAGAGTACTAGAAGTCATGCTTAACTTGAAACATATGCTCCGCCAAACCTGACATAAAGAAAATAAAAATATGGAGACTAAAAATACACTAAGAAATTACAACAGGAGTAAGCTTTACAATTGTGTATTTTTGTTTATGTTTATTTACTTAGTTGCAAAATTCAAGACTCTTTATGGAGTCTTGATTGCCAGTCCCTGATTTCACATACTGATTACAGGGTGAAAATACAAGGGTTATTTCAGTTCACTGTCTGTTCTCTTTCTGGAATCTTGCTATGCTCTTACAATTAGATATTTTTTAAAAATAATTTGAACTGACAAATCATGAACTGCGTAAAAAACACTTCATTAGTTTAAAATTTGCTGACTTTAATTGTAGGTCTTCAGCCCAATGTGTGAGACAGTAAACAGAAGTGCTCTAGCCCTGTACAACATCTGACAAGTGCCCTGCTCCCCCCAAGAATGTTCCTCCGTGCATTTAAGCATGTTCACGCCTCGTTTTCTATCTGCACTGTATTCTTTTTGAGCTACTGTATTTTAGCCATGCTCAAAACTGCATTCCTTATTACTTACAATGAAATTAGAACTACTGATGCGGTCAATAGCCTAGCTTATTTCTCCTGTTTGTTTTAGCTACTTAAACATGATTTTTGTTGTAATCATGTTGCTCATTTACCTAACTTACTTTGCTGTTCAGAGACTCGGTCATTTCTATTCCTGAACACCTTTGCGAGGTACAAATGTTGTCATCTCACTGCTGTCCCTGCTTTTGTAAGGTGAATAAAGGCATAACTTTTTTTTCCCTGAACAGAAAAAATTATATCCTCTGGAAATAATCTTGTCAAAGAGATTTGACTGCTTACTCTTAAATATTAGTTCCCTCTCTTGACCAATTCCAGATCTTTAACAATATTTAACTCTAAGCCTACAGTAAGCAACAAAATGGAAGAAGTCCTTAAAACCTATACAGCCTGTCATCTCTCATATGTTTGTTTATACAGGCAATTAATCAAATCAATCAATCAGCTGTCAGGGCCACACCAAGACATCTGGCATCTGTAAGATAATGACACCCCATATGAACACTGGCTCCTCTACATTTAAATTTCTTGCAGCTCCAAAGAAACCCAGCAGTTGCCACGTTTGTAACGTGGAGCCCCCTGCCAAGGACTCCCCCTCACTAGCTTCTGCCCTACAAACCCAGCCAAGGCAACAGTCCTGGAAATGAGACAAATAGAGCAGCAGAAGAATATTGAAAAGTTCCTGTTAACAGAGCCAACAGAGACAGTATTCCCTGGCAATCGCAGACCCCTCCTGCTTTGCTCACCAGGCCACAGCCCTTGGCATTACAAGCACTAATGTACAATCTCAGCTCTGCCTGTATGAGACTGCTTCAGTTAGGAAGGCTAAATAGGTTATGATCCATAGCCTGTGCTCGTTTCTTGCCACTCTCACAGCCCTATCAAGAATAACATGTTCCTGTGGCCCTCCTGAAATTCCAAGTCATACATGTATACTGGTTTTCCTTATTTGCTCTAGTCCTCCCTGCTGGATCAACAAGGAGCAAGGAGAAGGAGGAGGAAGAGACGGATAGGATTATTATTAGTAGTAGTTACTTCACCCTTGTGATCCTCAAGGTTCACAAATGGCCAGAAAAAAAAGATGCAAATCATATATGCCATTGATGTCTCTTCTGCCTTTATAGAATGACTTTTGTTCTTACTGAAGCCTTTGAACTGTGGTGTTTTAAACTAGCCATTTTAAGATTATAAAAATGGAAATGGGTATCAATGTTAGCTTGCTTGGTAAAGAAGGAAACACTTCTCTGCCACACTTCTTTTCTTTTTTACAGTGAATTCTAAGATCTGCAATATTAATAAATTCCCTTTTAAATGGGCTGTTGATTGAATGGGAAACTGAATGCATCACACAATTTACTAGTTCATTCTGGAATTCCTCTCCTTGAAGTGTACTCATTAAAAAAGAAAAAAAAGTCTTCAAATCTTAGAATGTATATATATGCATGGCATGCCTGTTTGGATGTTTGGTATGCAGTTTTCCTGAATTACACTATTGACTTCAGTGTATTTGATAGAATCATAAAATGGTTTATGCTGGAAGGAACCTTAAAGATCATCTGGTTCCAACTCCCCTGCCATGGGCAGGGACACCTCCCACCAGACCAGGTTGCTCAAAGCCCCATCCAACCTGGCCTTGAACACTGCCAGGGAGGGGGCAGCCACAACCTCTCTGGGCAACCTGTGCCACTGTCTCACCCCCATCACAGTGAAGAATTTCTTCCCAATATCCAATCTAAATCTCTCTTTCAGTTTGAAGCCCATTTCCCCTTGTCCTATCACTCCATGCCCTTGTAGAAAGTTCCTCTCCAGCTTTCCTGTAGTCCCTTCAGGTACTGGAAGGCTGCTATAAGGTCTCCCTGGAGCCTTCTCTTCTCCAGGCTGAACAACTCCAACCCTCTCAGGCTCTCTTCATAGGAAAGGTGCTCCAGATCACTGATTATCTTCGTGGACCTCCACTGGACTTGCTCTGACAGGTCCGTGGCCTTCCTGTACTGAGGGCTCCAGAACTGGACACAGTACTCCAGGTGGGGTCTCACAAGATCAGAGTAGAGGGGGTGAATCACCTCCCTCGACCTGCTGACCATGCTTCTTTTGATGCAGCCCAGGGTATCGTTGGCTTTCTGGGCTGCAAGCACACACTGCTGGCTCATGTCGAGCTTCTCATCAACCAACACCCCCAAGTCCTTTTCCAACATGTCTAAGTCCTCCTTTAGAGAAGTATATTAAGAAATCATAACAGTTACTGTGCTGAATTTTTGCTAATTGATCTCATTCTCTTCTCATTCATCCAGTGATAATTAACACTTCTCATCATTGGGGAAAAATAACTTTTTTTAATTGTTTACTGCAGAAATCCTAAAATAGTGATGACACTTCACATTTATAAATAATCCTAATTTAACTTTTTCCAAAAAAAAACAACAAAAAACTTTTCAGAATAAAGACCTTTATATTCTATATTTTTAAAAAAATTTATTATAAGCATACATATCAATTATATATAAAAATATTTATATATGTATAAACTTCATATATGTAAGTATATCTGTTATATTTTTAATATGGAAATACTGCCATTAAAAGCAAGTGAATGGCAAACTGCCCCACAGATTGAGATTCTATAAATAGTGTTTTCATCAGATTACAGAAGAAAACATCCTTAATGTACTTTGCCACAAATGTGATGCTATAACATTGTTTTCTGAAGCATCTTAGTCAGAAAACCTATTTAGAATAATTACTGACCAAAAGCTCTTTTGGAGAGCAACAGAAAATTCAGCATTGTTACAAGTTCTCTAGTGACTGGATTTCCCATAATTGGAAAGGTTTCAAACACCAAGATATTTTCATTTTTTCACAATTTCCTACTAAAAAAAGTAATCGGGGATCTGGACAATAAAGTGAGTGACTCTTCTCTTGAATCCTCCTTGTTTATTATGCAAGCCTTTTTTCTTTTCCCATTTTGTATAGTCTACTGCATTTTCTCCCTCACATTTTAAGCATTTCAAAAACACCTATGGAGAGACATGAAACTGGTATGTAAGAATTTAATCTGAGGCTTTCAATTTCCCATTACCAGCAGACTGGAGGTCCCGTCTTCAGTTAACCTGTTCATTTTTGTGTCCTGTCCTTGTGGCTAGAAAAGCAAACAAACATCGGCACATGGCAAACAGTGGCAAAGTCACTGCTCAGAGGGGCACGGAGGGGCTCAGCTATCAAATACTCTCCTCTGAAGAGGAATTTCTTCCTCTGAGATAGCATTTCTTTTCTTCCCAGTGCAGAACAGTTTGAAATGCATCAACACATCATGGTCAGCTGTTAACAATATCATGACGATACTGGGGATTGAGAGGGTGATGCGTTACAACCATCTCAGCTGAGCTGTCCCTCCTCTCTCACCAGTAAAACCTTCATTTGTTTTAACTGTACAAAAGCACACAGAAAATTGTATCGATTCTAAAGTTTGCAGATTCATAAAAACATTACCATGGTGGCTCACACTGGTGACATACCTAGGAAATGCCTGTTTCCAGCAGTAGATTGTGCAAGACAATGGAGAAAAACGGTGCAGGATAAGGTTCTAAAATAGTCTGCCCCATGTGGAAGCTGCATCTCAGTCTCTACTAGTCAAACATTATCCTAATTGAAGCATTTTTAAGGTTTCTGATACCTTCTTAGAATCAGCTACAAGATTTTAAGATTTTAGACTTGCATACAAATCCCAAAGCTCTTTTCAAATTTTGCAAGATTCCAGAGCTGCCTCATAGCTCTCCAGGCCACCTCATGTGCAATTATCTCACGGTGCCACTCAACAAGGAAGGACTAGCACAGAATAAAATAGTCCTGGCATCTGAGGGAGATGGGTCAGTGGACAGGGGAGCTCAACAAGATGACCTCCAGAGGTCCCTTCCAACGTCCGCCTTTCTGTGACCCTGTGAGCAATATTAGCTGCTGCAAGTTATTCTGGCTGACACAGTTTTTAGGACACATGTTTGCAAGAGCGTGCTCATTAGTTCTCAATACCAACATTTTGAACGAATTCATGGGAGCAAACAGACTGCTCAGCACAATTTCTGTAATGCAGTTATACTTATGAGTGACTAAAATCTTCCTCCTTTCTCATATTGTCTGAAAACTACATATTTCTTCCCCAGATTAGTTCTTACCTATTCTGGCACGGATGTTCTGTGAAATCACTTCCAACCAGGTAAGCTGGCATTACAACTCAGAGGGGGGGAAAAAAGAAAGAAAAAAACCCCCAGCATTTAAACGGCAGTGCTGCAAAACACTGCTTTTGTCTTTCCATGACATGCTGGGCTAAAGATGGGCTTTCTCCTCTAGTCTCGAGAAATACAGGTCTGAGGAAAACAAAGAAAACAGTAATTTAAAAAATCCCAAAAACTAAACTATGAAGATGTGTGCAAAGAAACCTAATCCTTTAAATGGACCTAGACACTCCACAGAGGCAATCACCTTTAAACTCAGGCAGAAAATGTTCCTAAGCACCTTAAAAAAAACTCAATGCCTTAGTTGAAACTATTAACATAATCACTCTTAAACAACAACTAAAGCCACATTTGCAAATTCACCGGTTCACTGAGAAAGGCCATTTTGCTTCTCCAAAGAATTGTTCCATGATATGGAACAGGTAAGCAACTAAATTTTTACAAGTGTCAACACTTACAAATTTCAAAAGTGCATAAAGCTTTCAGCATTGTTGTGACAGAATAACTCTGACTGCCAGACACACATACTAAACACAATGGGTTTTAAATTCTGCAGTAAAGATGCCTGCTTTTGCTTATGGAAATCAATTAAATGCTGTCCATCCAACTCTCTGTGCCCATCTTCCTTTTCCCTTTCCCTTGGGTTTCCTTCTAAATATTGTTTTCTAACCTGATGACTAACTTCAAGTGAATTTTACAAAACTAGAGATGTCAAAGCTTCTAAGTCATTACAGAAAATTACAGCCAAAGATACTAAGATAAAAAGTATGGGAAAAATTCATGGTTAGAGAGAGGAGAGGCAAATCAGTGCCCTTACAAAGACAAATCTCTTATCCATTCCAGTCCATCAGCAGTCAATCAAGCAACACACACATAGCCTTGAATCACTGCAAACATAGGATGAATCTGGAATTACCTACTGTGTGGCTATGTGGTATCGCTTTTCAGCTTGCCAGTGTATTTATAATTTAGCATTTGACTAGTTCCAAATGAAGTAATACTTAGAACAATGCAGAACAATTAAGCAAACAAAAACAGTGAAAACTAAGAACTATTTCTAGTGTTCAATACCCCAGAACATGTTGGCATAATTATGAACGCCAATGTTGGTGTTAAACTCTTTAACATATGAAGATTCAGTAATGTATTTTAAAAATCAGTATTAAAGTGAGTATCATTCAAAGGGAAATTAAAATGTATTACGGATAACAAGGAAAGTTCTAAACTGAGAGACAAGCAGTGCTATTTTGGGAAGTGAACAGATGGCTACAGAAGAGCAGATCCCGAAATCAAGAACAATATAGGGAGTCAGAGAGGGGGGCTGAAATGCTGTATAACTGGAGAACATGCTTTTCTTATTTTACTGCATAAACTTTCTGACAAGCTCAAGATACTATGAATTTACAATAGAAAAGCTATGAATTACATTTCCAGTTATGTTAGTGACTTGCAAAGTAGTTTTGGCAAATTTTTTGCCCCCTATACACACAAACATTCACACGAGATTTAGAAAATCTCACTTTGCAAACTTCATACTTTTTCTGTGATGCCAGAAATAACAGGGAAACAAAAAATTAGAGTCCAAAATGTAGCTTCTTTGCTTTGAAACATTTCTATGCAAGTATTTGTATTACAAACTTCTAAATAATTTGCTAAAGCTGTAACAGTACATACAACCTTTTTAAAGAATACCAAATTCCTTTCCCACTGTCACATCTGTATTTATAGATCTTCAATATTTGTAAAATCTTGGAAAATCAACTAAATGTGCAAACAATGTATCTCAATAATCTCATCTCACATTTTCAAGAAACAAAGGCAGCACTTCCTCTTCTTCCCAAATACAAGATGCAGCCATGACTTCAGCTTTAGAGTATAGGCTATCTCAATAGATTTAATGTAAAATCCCATTAATTAATTAAAATTTACTTTTCCCTGGGAAAGGCAACAATCTTTGTTGGTTTGTGTTGGTTAGTACTGTAACCTTAACAATAATTTCTTTGTTCATACTTGTAAAACAGAAACAAGGAGTATTTTAAGAATTGTATTAGGATGAAGAAAGTTCTTATCCAACACCTGTAGGTCTTATCTTCAGAGACAATTTGGATGGCTTATTTCTCCAGCCTGTCAAGGTCCTCCCGGATGTCAGCACAAGCCTCAAACACATCAGCCACTCATCCCAGTTTTGTGTCAATCTGCAAACCTGCTGCCATTATCCAGATCATTAGTGAAGACATTAAACAGGGCTGGACCCAGTATTGACCCCTGGGGTATACATTTAATCCCTGGCCTCCAACTACACTTCATGCCATCGATCACTATTCTCTGGGCTCAGCCTTCTAGCCAGTAATTTCCATTTATTAAGGTTATTAGCTTTAGTGCTTCTATTTTAATTTTGGGCAAGAGAGTTTACACAAATCTTCAGATGTCCTCTAAAAGGTCTTACTTATTTTCTTTCTTTTTTTAAAAAGAACAGAAACAAGCAGAAGAAAATGGATGTTGTCAAAATCTCACTATAACTTCAGTACCAAATGCAAGAGATGTAAGAAGTTTATCCAAACTAATGGTTTTAGGTGACTAAATGGAAAATTGCTTTTGGCATGCAGGCCCAAAATCACTAATCCTAATCCATGGTTGCTGATCAATAAATAATAAATTAACCTATAAACTGGAAGAGAGACAATCAAAGCTCTGTGTGAGGCAGAAGCAGGTTATGAAGCCTACTTACTTTTTGAAATATGTCTTCTGAAACCACTGACAACCTACAGCATATTACATACTGCATGGAGGAGGGGTTTCCTTTATAATTCTGTCGAAGTTTGTTACATCTCACCCACACAAAAATGAGCATGTAATGGCACATTAAATAAACTAAAAAATTACATTTTTGCACTGATACACTCTGCAGTTCTATATCCATGCATAAAAGATGAAACTAGCTCCCTGTTGATAGTTTAAAAATCAACCAGAAAAGACGAATGAATGTACAAACACGCTTTACTTGTACTTTGAACTGGCCAGACATGAACCAGACCTCCTCCAAAAGCCAGCCAGATCCACTGAAGCAGTGCTGTGACTGAGCTGAGTTGACAGGCCTGCCAAGGTCAGCTGTGGAACAGAACCAGCACAGTAACACTGACATCAGTTACCTAGACTGAAGCATGGGCAAAGCAACTCAGGTGTGTCTACAAATAAAAACATAAATATATCCAGTAGGAATATTCGGAATTAAGAGTTACATTAATCAGATAACCATTTCATATTCTTCAAGTAAAAAAGTTGTATATTTCTCCCATCCACTAATTTTCTTCTACAAGAAAGCATTTTGCCTTATAGAAACATCTCTTGGAAAAACAAACAGTATGTTTGTTTCAATCTCACAATTTCAGTGGCACATCTATACTTGAAAAGAACAGAAACCACCTCTGCTTATTCTCCACCTATGCATTTTCAGAGATTTACGACTACCAACCTGTTTCCTTTGGTTTTATTTTAAGTACAGAGCTGTAAGAAAAAAAACTGATATACTTCTTTAGAATAGTTATCAGATTTACCACGCTCTCAACACTTCTTGATCCTATGGTTAGCTGAAAAGCCAACACTAATACAAGACAAGTAATTAAAAAGCTCTTACAGCAGACACTGGCAGGCAGTTCTGCGGGAAACAGCTGTGCTCAGCATCCCAGCTGAGGACTCTGAGCAGAAGGCAGCAGACAGCGGTGGCCAGAGGAAGCTCTCACTGGAGAGACACCATTCTGAGACCAAACCAAACACAATTCTGCTCTTAGGCAGAGCTAAAAGAAAACGCTAAGCTGAGGACACAGCTTCTGGCTTTTCACATCTATTTTCAGAGGGCTCCTCAGCCTTTAGGGCCAAAAGCAAGGTGACTGCAGCATGCAGTGAAGTCAGACACTCTGGGAAACCTGAAATCAATAAAACACTCATTTAGATAGAAGGTAAAAATTCTAAGTTGGAAAAAAGAAGTCCTCTTTGCATAACATCTCAATTACTGTAACACCTAGTTACCTTCCAAAAATCAATTAAGTGACACACTTTAGATTCCTCTTTTTTTAATCCACATTTCCTTTTTTCTCCTCAGACTTCGTGTGGTTTTAACTATTTTTTAAGACAGCCGAACATGGCTGGCTTTTACCCTCCAATACAAAAGGAAGAAAATACCTTCCAGTTGAAATGGAGAATGGAGGTGTTCATCTTTGCTGCTCTCTCATTTGAGATTCTGCTTCACAGCCTTGAATAAGCACCAGAGAAAAGCCTGTGTGCTCAAATAGATTTTACCCTTGCTGTAGACACTCCACTGTGTCAAAGGATCAGTTGTCAACCACATCCATCATCACTTCAGGTGACGAGGTAGTTATGCTGAGCTCGCTCTGTCTGGCACCTTCAAGTTGGTAAGACCCTGAACTTGATATTTTATTTGTCTAGAGAACAGACAGAATCATAGAATCACAGAATGGTTTGGGTTAGAAGGGAGCTTAAAGATTATCTAGTTCCAACCCCCCTGCCATGGGCAGGGACACCTCCCACCAGACCAGGTTGCTCCAAGCCCCATCCAACCTGGCCTTGAACACTCCCAGGGAAGGGGCATCCACAATTTTCCTGGGCAACCTGTGCCAGTGTCTCACCACTCTCATGGTAAAGAATTTCTTCTTAATGTCTAACCTAAACCTACCCTCTTCCAGTTTAAAGCCATTACCCCTTGACTGTCCCTCACACCTTTCACTGCATTACTAAAATGCTTTAAAGCAAATTTTCTTAAGGGCTTATGTCTAACTTGCCCAGGTATTATTAATATAATGTTGTTATTTAGCTGAAAAGTAATGAATTCCACAGAAGTCTCATTACTGGTTGCCAGGACTGAGCAGTCTTCTTACCAATGGGATATGCCAGACAACATTAATGGGAGAGAACAGAATAGAAATCACTAATAAGAAATGTTAATACTTGCAACCTTAATGAGTTCTGTATGTAGAATTCAATCATTACCACCTCTGTTCCAGTTGCAGGCTTCCAGAAGTTTTTGCCTCTGGCAACTTTTACATCACCACCTTTTATGCACTGTTTTAACCTGCTGCTGGTTTTCTGTAATCTGACCTCCACCACAATGATTCAGCTGTTTGCTAAAAAATGTAAGGTAAAGGAAGAGGAGCAAAACCAGTCATCAGTGCTACAACACTGAAATAGCTGTGTAACAGAGAAAAAAATGGCATAGCAGTGGCTTGGATTCAATAGCTATGTTTCAGAAGTACTTTTAATAAAATAATTTTTCAAGGATTGAAATAATGCCTCTGTACTGCTTGAAGAGCAGAAGTAGTCACATTTCACTAGGACTTTAAATTCACCAGAGCTTTCAGAAGCACCAGTTCTCAAAAACAGTCTAGAAAAGACAAGAAGGGAAACACGTATTTCTGTTACTGCTTGCCTGGATGAATGCACACGTAATGAATGTAGCACAACTCTCCTTAAGCTAGATGCCTACAGACAGCTCGAAGGACCAGAGAGTAAAATAAAATAAATTCAGTGAGCCACACCACACAGCCAGTGGCCTGGTACTCTTTGTTTTGGGTTAAGTTGCCAAGGTGCAGAGAAGTTTTGCCCAAATCTGTATAAAGTTAGAAATAATCTGTATACCTGGCAGACAGGCTTGAAGCTATTGCATTTGTCCACAGCTCTATCCAAGTAGCACCAAGGGAAAGCTAACACTGAAGAGCCAACAGAGGCTTTTTTCATCCTCTCATCAACAAATGTCTAAACCTTTGAAAAATTAAAATCTCAAAACACACTAAAGTTGGCTAGCTGCACCAAGATTTGCACTTGGAAAAATTATCCCTGGGTCTTTTCCCTCTACGCATCCCCTCATAAACCCCACAGAACAGATTGTCCTCCTGCCCATGCCAAGGGCACACTGTATTTGGAGCCTTGTGGAAGACAACGTACTTCAGGATTTGGGGATCTTAAGCTGATTGTGCACACACTATTGGGCCTTATACTTAGTTAAGGCTTGAGAAGCCCGTATGTCAGCATAAGGAGTGCTGCAAAGGGAATCTGCTGGCGAGCCCCAGGTGGCACTGGTGGATGCTATGACAGAGATACCACTCCAGGCTCTCAGGAGAGGAGAAATTACACAGAATAAAAGGCACCACAGGAGGGAAGAGGAACCTCACCACAGACAGCAACTGCACAGCAGGTCATGGGAAAACCCAGCTGGGGTCCTTCTGATGCTGCATGAATATGGAGTTCCCAACCTCTGAAGAGACATGAGATTTAATCACTATCTATATTCCTCTTTTTATTCTTTCTTTTTAAAATGGCTATTTTACCATGCTGTTCAGCGGCTGGCCTTTCTTACTGAGATCCAGAGAGAATGGGGCACCATCTCCCTCCCTCCTGTGATGCAGAATTAATGCAAAAAATGAACAAAAAGAAAAACAGCTGAGCTACGTGGTCACAGAATCACAGAATCACAGAATTCTAGGGGTTGGAAGGGACCTCGAGAGATCATCCAGTCCAACCCCCCTGCCAGAGCAGGGTCACCTAGAGTACCTCACACAGGTCCTCATATCTTCTCTTTCAATATTTTCATTACTTTCTTTTTTTACACTCTGCATTCACTTAATTTTTGTGCTCTCAACTTTATATACAGCCACAAATATATTTAGATATGTTATATAGCTATAATCTTCATATAGACATCCAGTTATATACATATATACACATATATATATACACACACACATATATCATTGGCTGGATCCTCCTGTATTATGGAAAAAAACAGTTTTTTAAAATTCTACCAATTAATGTAATGAAGTCCAAAGCAGCACTTAGTACAATCACTCTAAAATAATGTGTTAAGTTAAATCGTAAAAAATAAGAATTACACTAAAACTGTGTTTTGCTAAAAGAGAGTCTTGCAGTGATGTTCAATTGTTAATTACATGCAAGTCCAAAGCCATCACATAAGTCAACAATTCACAAAAAGTATAAATTCTGCCAAGACACAGAGATTATGAATAACAGAAGGGAAAATCCAAGACAGCACTGTAACACTTCACAGCCAGAGTTCCAACAGGCACTCCCTTCTCCTCCTGTAAAGCCACATGTGGCAAAGAGTTACTCTCAATATCAAATGTAAACAAAATTTTGAGAGTAATCTGAAAGATATGTTAAACCCTGACATCAAGTTGTTTATTCAATACTCTGCAACTAATTGGAGAAATTAGTGATTACAAACAAATTTCGTTTTCTTAACTTAAGAATGCTCATCAGAAGATCTGAATCACCTACTATTACAGCAAAAAATCTGAAATATTGGTGGAAAGGAGGAATCAGCACCTGTATTTAATTGTAAAAGAAAAATGGAACGCACCACAAAAGAAAAATAATTTCAGTAAAGTCATGAAAGGGCACATCTCAGATTAGAGTTTCAGGACTTAGAGGCTTTTCAAAAATTCAGCTGTCAATGCTAGCATTGCACATTCAAACATGACAGAAGTAAAATCTGCCACTAGAACTATGGTTACAATCTGTGTCAAGACAGACACTGGAATACAATTTCCAGGAAAATAATCAATACTTACATGTTTTACACTGGGAAAGGGGAAAAAAAATAAATAAATGAAAAACAGTGGCAGTGAGCGAGTTCCTAAAAAATTCTGAGTAAGAAGAGTAAGAAGAGACAGAGACAGAGGAGAGGCAGGAGAAAGAAGTAAGAAGTGGGTATATCAACACCAGAGACTGTTTTTGCAGAGAAAACTCTCCCTTCTAAAGCTCACCTTAAAATAACATCTGAGCTGTTTTTCTCACTCATACCGTATATGAATGACAACACAATCTTCAGTTGAACTACCCCACTGAAGTGAGCAGAAACTGCTCTGTTTCACTCCAAGATGACTCTCAAACCTCAGTATTACAGGCTGGTATTTAAAATTAATCAAAAAGGGACTAAGGATTCATACAGACACATCTCCACCGATGCTCTGGAAACAAAAAAAAGTTGCACCTCTGTAGTATGTTTTTCTTCTCATTTTACAGTCTTTGTTTCTTTGAACTTGGCAGGAAAAAAAAGGGGTGGAGGTTTGCAATCTGTCACCTGGTTACAATCAGTGGATTCTACATCCACAATCATACTGCTTCGTGACCTCTCAGCCTCTCCCCACCCAGGCATTAGATATTGTCCTCAACTAGAAATCCCCAACAACAGAACAACTCAGGAGCACTCAGACTCAGCCTGAAATAATGGTCACAACACTTTATTTTTCTTAAGGCATGGCTAAAACAACATTCAGTTGGTTCAGAAGTGGAAGTTAACTCAATTTAAGGTGAAGTGTAGATGTAAAATAAAATAGTGGATAAATGATCAGGAAAAAAGGATTCTGACTGCATTGATAGTCATCTGGTAAAACTTGAATGTAGTAGAAAGTCTAAGCTATTGGTATGCAGTAATGCCAGCCAAAATCTATAATAAATACTGCACGTGAAGTCAATCCTGCCTATTTGTTCTGAAAAAGAAGAGAAAGCTTATTTTAGGAATTCCATTCCTTCCTTGTCCCCCACCTACCTACTGCCAATTGTTTTTTCTTCTGGTACTTTCTTGCGTAAGGGGAATAATGAAGAGGGCATAGGAATAAATACATTTTGCTCATTCCCCAAATAACCAGTCAAAACCCTGTGTTTGCTAAGGCAGCCTGCTTCAGAGTGACTGCTTGTGCAGTCTGAACATGTGAGACAGGACATAACAGCCCAACAACAATCCTAGCAGACACAAGGCCAGTGATGCATCCCCTAAACACTTAATTATTCAAACCAGACTCTCTTAATCTTTTTTTCTTAATTACAGATACTTACATTTCATTAGGTTTTGAGCCCTTTGGACTTTATACTTCTTTTTTTTTTCCTTTGTATTACTAACAGCTAGAAATACTGGAACTTCACAGAGTCTCCTGCAACAACGCGACTCCAGACATAGGTAGTTAGAGAAGGAAATTCCAATATTTCAACAATTTATTGCACCGAGTAGAATACCCAATGTCTAGCATTCCATGTAGTAACACAACCAGAAAAACAAATAAATAAATCCAATATTTAATACACTTATTATGCTCATTTAATTTCAAATTATTCAGCATCTGCCTTACTGTTTTCAATCTTTTCATATAAGTCTCAACAATTAACCAATCAGGAAAGCAATTTATCAGACCCCGATTTTGGTCCACATAGCATCATCTCCAAAATACAGTGCAATCAGTGTCTCTACAACAAACAGAATGCAAAGAAAACATATGTGCCATTGTTTTAGCTCCACTGAGGTTTTCAGTACTTCACAATGAAAATGCTTGCATTTGTAGCCTTCAGTCTGTATATTCATATGCTTATAACAAAGTCTACCTCAATTTTGTCTTTGCAAAGAGAACAATACCCACCTTTAATTAACTAAAATCTTTTGAATAGTGATACTAACTCCCTACAGGTTAAGATTAGCAAGTGAATTATTAAGAGGTAAGCTTATTAAAAGCAACAGTTATTAAAGCTAACAGATACATAATACTATCTCATAAAGTTATTTAGGTAGCAAGGGTTAAAAACAAGCAGTCTACAAATGAAGCTGATAAAAAACAAGGTTACTGCTCAATGAAAAGTATTTATTTATTTTAGCTTTATTGCAAATACAAATTAAGAAGTACATTTTTCTAATACACCAATTTGAAACACTTTGCGATACCATTTTTTTTTCCAATTTCAGTATGTGTGATCTACATTTATTATTAAAAATGGATGCTGTTCTTAGCAGAGTGTTTGTAAGGACTGACACAAATTAATTCTCCGTAGGAATGAGAGAAAAAGCAAGAAGCAGAGTTTGATTTATAGAATTCATACATAAATTGGAGATAAGAACTATTTCCAATCGTGGCAACAGCTGACTTTATGTGCACTGTGTAGTTGTGTTGAGAAATGTGCCCACTTTTCATAACTTTGTCCACAATTAGGCATCTGATGAGTTCACATTTTAATTGGAAACTCAGATTTAAAGAAAAAATATTAAAATGGATAAAAATGACACTTTCATACAAGAGTCTTAAGAATTTTAACAGGTAGCCAAATATTATGTAAGAACAGGGGCTGAATGCAGAAATGCATCACCGAAAAAAAGAACTAACCCAAACATACAGCTTTTTCAGTTCCTGTTGTAGGATACTGCATAACTTCAGGTATGAGCAATACAAACACACATTATGGGGGAAGGAAGTGCAAGAGCAACAGAAGTTCAAAACATTTCTTTGTTTCATTAGGTCTAGGACAACTAGCTACCACCAACTGGCTGCTGGACACTTCAACACCACCAGCTGGCTGCCGGCACAACTGGCCACCGATGGGCAGGTGGCCTTCATTCAGCACCATGAACAGACCCTTGGCAAGCAGGAGGCTCTGCTCATGGGGCTCTGAGTTTTGCTGGGAAACTGTGCATATATAGGGGAGTTCAAGTGTGTGAGTCACTCAATTTGTAACACAAAAAATTTATGATGAAATAAAAGCAACTCAATCAAATGTGAGAAACTAAAATTTAAGATGAGATAAAGGCAACTCAATCAAACATTATGAACAGCTTGTTTCAGGTCGCAGTCCTGAACATCACTTCTAAAAAACTGTGTTTTGTTGGGTTTTTTAATTGCATTTGTTTAACATTACTTTTTAAAAATATCTCGTGTTTGATTGAGTTGCCTTTATCTCATCATTAATTTTTCATGCTGCAAAATGCGTGACTCATTAAGCTCCCCTATATATATATACACACACTGTTTCCTTGCAAAAATCTGAGCATTGTGAGCAGAGTTGCAACTCCCCAAGGGTCTGTTGGTTGTGCTGAACAGGGGCCACCTGCCGAACGGTGGCCAGTTGTGCCGGTGGCCAGTTAGTGGTGTAGAAGTGCTCGGTGACCACTTGGCAACATTCGGCTGGCAGCGGCCGGTTGTCCCTTCCACATTTCAATGGCAGTGGTAGATAATTGCAGCTGCAAGTCCGCATTACAAGCTCATATACTTCACTGTGAATTCAAGCAATCTAGTGTTCTGAGTAGTCAGTGAAACAGTTTTTGTAATAAATAAACTTGATTTTTACGTAATTAACTCATTTTTCCAAGCTTTGACAAAATTTAATATTTTGATTTACACTAGGGTAAAAACTTGAAAAAAATAAGGAGCCTCTCATGCAATATTTTCAAAAAACTTCTGAAAAAAAAAAGAAGCAAGATACAGAAATGTATTACTATACACATTTGTCTCTCTTACCACAAAGCCTACGTCATTATATGTGGCAGTGATTCTGCAAGAAGTAACAAGAGGGGCAAAATATTTCAGATATGTATTCCATGTCTAGTAATCATCCTAGAAGAGAGTATACAGTATGAGAGCTATATTAGGAAAGTAAAAATGACAGCTTCTTCCTGACCTTAAAAATCAAAACGTTCCTACAGTTTGGTTACTCATCTCAGTCTTCCTTTTAACTTTGCTTGCCAGAGATTATTTTGTGTAAATAGTAGTAGCCACAATGTGCGAGCATTTTCCAGGCATTTAAGAAGGGACGGTCTGTGCCCCAGGCAGCTTAAACTCTGAAGACAGGCAGCCAGTTAGACAGAAGTGAGGGAAAACAAAATCAAAAGTCAAACAAAACAACTACATTCACTATTGGTGTCATGGCAAAAAATGACCTGTAAGCTGTGAATGTGACAAGCTAAAAGGGTGATGGCTGGAGGGGAAGAACCAGAAGATGAATTCTTCTAGTTTGTGCCATGCACTGTTGCTGCAGAGCAGAAAGCAAAATTGAGTGTGAAAAAAAAATGACAAACAAGCAAGTAGGAAGCTCAACAAGAGAAACGTAAGCAGAAAGTGACAGTTATATATTGTCTTTTTATGTTCTAGTTTAACTTCTGTCATTTCTTAGCTTCTAAGCAATTCCTTTTATTATGCTACCAGGGCTTTATTAATCAAATTACTTGGGCTCTGTCAACATTCTCAAAACATTAGTCTGTTATATCTCATCCCCACAGAAATGGTTGTTCCAACAGAAAGGCAATTCTGTTTCCTTCATTGAGGATATTCTTCGAAGAATATGCTGCACTTGCTATGAGACTGGAAATGTAAATTAAATTTGCATCTTATTTTTCTCCCGTTTTTTGCACATTTAGTAGGTTGAGCATTACACAAGCATTGTTATAATTCTACATAGTGAATGATGTTTTACACATCAGATTTTCACAAAGCAAAGCAATTGTCCAAGACCCTCAGAGAACTGGCAGAAAGGACCTGCATGAAAATACTAGGTTTGTGTCTCAATTATAGGCTCCCTGTTTCTCTCCTTAATTTCTCCTCCTTGCTTGCTTGACACATTTTTGCTTGGCTGAAGTCTGTTAATTGAAGCAACTAACTCACCAAAAATAACTGAAGTGGCTCCACATACCTTTATAACTTTATTCTTATTTATTTTTTTCCTTTTTTTTTTAACAGAAACTAATTTAAATACCCTCTTAAACTTTCCATGGTTAAGGTCTACTTAATCATCTAAAATTTCACTTCTCCAAAGTAATTTTCTTGTAAGAATTTCTATGCTGTTTTCTAAGTGTCTAAACACCCAGACCAATGAATCATGACTAAAGTCTGTTAATATTTTTGTTGTAAATTTGTTTTTTAAAAAATTAAATATTGAGAAGTAAGATCAAGGCTCTGATCCAAAAATCTCTCAAAGCTGTTCAGATTTCCAGAGGATTAAAAACATTGTCGTAAAAACTTCCTATTTGAATGAACAAGAAAAATAGCTTATAACAATAAAAAGACAATTACAGAACACCATATTATATCATAGATTCACAGAATGTCTGAGGCTGGAAGGGACCTTTGGAGGTCATATGGTCCTCAAGCAGTGCCATGTCCAGATGGCTTTTGACTCTTTTCAAGGTGGGAGACTCCACAAGCTCCCTGGACAACCGGTGCCAGTGCTCGCTCAGCCTCCATCACAGCAAAAAAAGTGTGAACATCCAGAGTTTCAGCTTGTGCTGATCGTCTCTGCTTCTGTCCCTGTGCACCACTGAAAAGAGCCTGGCGCAGACTTCTTTGCGTAATCCTTCAGATGTTTACATACATTGAGCCTTCTCTTCTCCAGGCTGAACAGTCCCAGCTCTCTCAGCCTTTCCTCATGTAAGACATGCTCCAGTCCCGTAAACATCTTCCTGGGCCTTCACTGGACTCTCTCCAGCATGTCTCTTGTACTGGGGAGCCCAAAACTGGAAACCACACGCCATATGTGGCCTCACCAGTGCTGAATAGAGAGGAAGGATCACCTCCCTTAACCTGCTGGCAATACTTTGCCCAATACAGCCAAGGTACCATTAGCCTTGTCACAAGGGTGCACTGCTGGCTTATCTCAACTTGGTGTCCACTAGGATCTTCAGATTCTTTCTGCAAAGCTGCTTTCCAACTGGGTGGCCCTGAGCATATCCTGGTGCCTGGGGTTGTTCCTGCCCAGCTGCAGGACTCTGCACTTCCCCTTGTTGAATTTCAAGAGGTTCCTGTATGCCCCTTTCTACAGTTGAGGTCCATCTGGATGACAGCACGACCCTTTGGTACATCAGTCACTCATCCCAGTTTTGTGTCATCTGCAAACTTGCCAAGGGTACACTCTGCCCCATCGTCCAGACCATTAGTGAAGATGCTAAACAGGACTGGACAGCAGTATTGACCCTGGGGTACACGGCTAGTTACTGGCCTCCAACTAGACTTCATGCCACTGATCACTGGCTGTTCTACTAATTTTCAATCAAGTCATTTCATGATAGAAGCTGATCATTCGTCAAGCATGACTTCCCCTTGGTGAATCCATGCTGACTACTCCTGATGACTTTCTTGTCCTTCACATGCCTGGAAATTTCAGCTAAATCCTTTTACAGATCCCCTTCCAGGAAGTCAATGCAGTTTGAATACTAATGTACAATATATACCTGCAAAGCTCTTTCTCTAGAGCAGCCAAGTGAAAGAAGCATCATGCATCGTGATGCAGTGAGCAACTCTAATGCCATGCTCTGAATTTCAAAGGATAATATTTGGCAACAGGTAGTTGGGCTGCAGGATTTGTTCAAAGCCAACCAAAATGTAAGGATTATAGATTTCTAACCAAGATTAGAAGTAAACGGGTATGTTCATATTCAAGAAATCCATTTTCCAAAGGCAATGAGCTACCAAGAGCTGCTGACAGGAAAAGAGCACGTTTCTACATAAAAAGGAATTTAGACCCTTTATGGAGACTCGGGTCTCTTTTGCTGGGTGTACCTCAGCTTTCCTGTAGTGACTAATAAGCGATGTCCCTGCTCTCTGCCTTGACTACCCACAGCCTACTCCTTCCATTCTATCTATTTTCAATGTTAGCTCTTCCAGCAGTGATCATGTGCCATGAAAGTTCGTGCCTGATCTTAGTTTGAACCACTAGGTGCTGCTGCAACACAGACAATAAACAATTACAGCATAAACTGTCCCATAAAATTCTCTGGGATCTACACTGTATGTGACAAGACTGACCTTAGAATAAACAGTACATGAGGAACTCCTAGTAATGTCATCCTTTTGCCATGCTGCAACAGCAAATGAGCAGTTTCCAGCCGGAGAAGCAATCCTCGGTTTTTCTTGGACTACACGCTTTATTCACTGATCTGTGATTCAAAAGCCACACGTGAAAATCGAGCATAGACCAATGTGTCTGCCATTGTGCTCTCTTTCTAAGCTAAGTATGCAATGGCCAGAAACATGCCAAAGCTCACTCTCATAATTCAATTTTCCTTGCTCGTCAAGGTAAAACATTGGTAGCCTGGCCGTCAGCCAGGACCCTTCCTTTGGATCTCCCATGTCTGAGAAATCCTAGCTGTCTCCATCCTTCCCTAACAGAACATTTATGAGTATCACTAGCTTATCACAATTCCCAGGACAAGGAGTCCCAGGATAAGGAGTTGTTTTATTTGTATTCCCTCGGGCCATATCAGGTATATCTGGTTGTTAGCAAGTTTAAAAATCTACTAACAAATGGAAATTGGGCTGCCACTAGCAAACTGGTCTCCAAGAAACTGATATGATTTGACAAAACCATGGTGATGCTAACGTAACAGGAATGTAAATAAGATTTGTGAACAACAAATACAGTTGTAACTGCTCATGCAGACAATGCAAATTATTAATTTTTAATTTCTGTTCTCTTTTTGTCAGAGGAGTTATATTGCAAATCAAATTTGAAATAACCTGATGTCTTACATGGGAGACAAATTACAGATTTTAAGTTGACTCTTTCAGTTCCATAATGCATAGTGCTGACACTTTCCAGAGGTCTGCTCTACAAACAAAACATCCAAGAAAGGGAACATACAGATTTCCATTCTATATAACAAGTCCTATTATCACCTCTTTCCAGAACAACAAATAAAACACCACCACTAACTGTAAGAGCTGTTGCCTTAAGCAATCACAAATATTTCTAATGTTTTAAACAGTTGTAAGGGAGCATAAAAGCAGCATACAGAAATAGCCTGTCACATGCTTGCTGACAGTCAGTGTTAAATTCCTTTTATCATCCAATTCTGACTGAATCCCTGGGGGTCTGGGGTGAAACAGTTTTCCAACTTAAATGGGGGTAAGACTACTCTTAGTTTCCTTCTCACATCACAAATTAAACTGATTCATTTTTTTAGGAGCAATTAAACTTTTCACTACTGCTACCAAGAAACTCTAAATCATTCTTGAAGGAAAGGGAAAACACTAGTGGAATTTGCTTTGAAACTTCCTCTTACATCCCAGTGAAAAAGTACACAGCCACATTACGACACGTCAAAGACCCTGCCAGTCTCCCTACAAAAAAGGGGAGGTAGGAAAACCGTAAGTAAGAGGCAGTTGACTGACTACCCTCAGGTGCTACATAAACCTTTGGGTTTAGGTGATAGCTGAAACACATCTCGGATCTTACTTGCTTCCAACATAAATTATTCTGCACAGGAAGACTTGAAGCCAGTTGTCATTTCTGACTCTGTATCAATTTGTATGATCTAGTTTGATCATTTTACAATACAATCCAAACAATCTCACCCAGTAATAATTGAATCAATTGACCAGTCTGCAGAACCTGGTTCACAAGCTTTCTTCCCAGAACAGACAGGGAACAGTTGTTTCAACAATGACAGATGTAGCCTGAAAAAATGAAAATTTCCTCCTGCATCCTCAGGCTGGCTCTTATGATTGCTGAAGAAGGACCCCGCATTCCATGGAGATACCTACCATTTGCTTGGGAGCCCCGGTAAAAGTTATTCCAATTGCCAATTACCCTAACTGTTCTGCATCTCATTTCTAATGCAAATTTGTCTGCATTTGCTTACATAGACTGCTGATCAACAGTGTATCTCTTCTAAAGGAATCCTGGAAAGGAATCTGGAAATACTGATCCAAAAGGTCTTGACTACCATGCTCACTGTAATTGCCATCTATGTGGTTTTGGGTTTGCAGTTGGGCTTTTTTCCTTCCAAGACTCTGGGACAAAATAAACTGTGGTGACCTGAAGCAGAGACTCTTTCCCACAGCTTTAAAAAAAGCCTTACCACAACCTAATTTTTTAAGTTTCTTTTTCTTAGCCACATCACATTGACAGTCTACAATTATCTCACAATCAACACATGCTCACTCCTCAAACTTTTCTCTGTCATTGTCAGCTGATAGAAAAAATTTATTGTGACATTTTTCTACATATCAAGTACGTAAACCTGCATTGTATATTGTAACACCTTAACCTTTTATGTCATTCTGGAAGGATTCACTGTCTTTTACATAATATTCTGACCTGTATCAGTGATGTTCCCCATCTATTATTGCCTCAATGACAATACTATTATCAGCCAGTACTAGAAGGATACTCTCCCAATGTTCCAATAAGACCGTTCTTTTCTACTTGTGTCAGGTTTAAATAGTTTTCCACAGGACAAGTTACAACTTACAAACACATTCAGTCTTCATATAAACTTTGAGGTTTTTATTTAACCATTATAAAGACACTGTAACCAAGGAGTTCTGTAGGATAAGTGGCAGTGGTCTAAACCCAACCATTTAAACTAACTTCCCACGTATTACCATTACTACTTACTTGACTGAAGATCAGCCAAATCAAACCCAGGTTTACTGCAGGGAAAATAAAACCCAGTCTACTTAACAAAAGAAAGTTTAGCATTAGCAAATCTACTTGTCAGTGCTGAATTTCATGTTACATTTTGTTTGCCTCCTTATTTTGAATTATTCTTTTATCAATATTTGAAGACTACTGCCCTCTAGTGAAACTAAAATGTCTGGCAATTCCACCCCTACCTAAAGAGAGGAATAAAAATTTGTTATTTTGTAGTTATATGGTAGTATGCCCAATTCATTTAAGATCCCTGCTACCTACTTACAAGAACGGACTATGCAGAAAAAGGATTCTTTCTCTACTCCACTTCACAAGAAACTCCTGGGATAATATACAATCAATATTTGGGTCTTAAGTATCTCTTTCATTATCTTCTCTAGTTTTGCCTAAAATGGTAACCTTCTAAACGTGAGTCAACAACACTTCAATAGTGCAGAAGAGCTCTCCTGGATCAGGGACGAATTTGCGTTCTTGGAGCATTTGTTTCTATCCTTGCCCCCAACTTGCTGTACCAATCACTGGGCCAAGTCTCTTTCGCACGTGGTGCCTGACAGGGGCACTGTAAACCAGTCCTAAATGGCCATGCAATTCCAACAGCTACAATCACCATGGCACACTGAAGAAATAAAATATGTTATTAATATGAAGAATTTAGAAAAGTAAGAGGTTTCAAAGCAGGTATCAAAATGACACTTCTGACCAGATAAACTTTAAATCTCCACTCCTCCATTTGCCATTTGTGGAAAGGAGTAATATTTCCCTACATCAGAGTAGATAAATAAATTCGACTTTGAGAAAAACTGATATTCTGAGAAGATGAATTATAGAAAACCTGACAGCAAAACTAGTTACTTTTTATCCATTGTACTCCTGGGATGGCAAAGAAGGCTTATTGCTCACAACAAATGATGAAGTTATAAAGAAATGCACAGCTACATATTTATTTAGCATTGATGGATAAAGTTCCTAGTAGGAAAAGAAAAATGTGATGATTGCAGACTAACATGATATTCAGGCTTAAGGTTTATAACCTCTACAATATTTAACATAGTTTTTAAATGTGTAACTAAAGGCTGAAAAACGTCCCTAGTAATACTTGGTAGAAATGCAGGCGCTTCCAGTTTCATAGCAGTATTTTCCCTCATTAAGGAAATAAGACTTTGCATTATCTTTTGAGATTATAAACGGAAAGGAATCCAAAGCAGCCTTACTGGTTTTGACTAACACTCTTCTAGGTAAACATATTTCTGGCACCTACCATAATTTTACTTTTATGGATACTCCTTGTAAGATGCTCTATAGCAACAGACACCTTCATTTTGTTCCAAAGAAAATATGGATTTATATATTTAATATTAATTTCACATTACCTGTTAGAACTGAATTCTGGTTTAGAAATCAACTAACGTGACTTTTGGAGAGGAAGGACAAGACTGTGGGTAGCCTTAGTACAAAAGACAGTTAAATGAATAGCAAAAGGAGGGGAAAAAAAGTCTAAATGAAAAGTGTTTGCTAAACATCTGTTATCTATCACCATACTATTATCTTCCCTACATGCTTCCATATCTATTAGAATGATTATTAATTATATATATTAATTTCCTGGAGTACAGATTTTCCAAGTACCTATTCACGTCTTAAAAGAGATGTTTGTATCAAAAGAACAACTAAAAGCTATTATTACAAACAGGCAAAACCATGTTCCCTATCACCTTCCTAAATGCATAAGAGTTTTCCTAACACCAACCACCAGAATCTTTTGTTCCTCAGAGAACTCCACTTATCAGCTCCATCACTGTCAGTAGCAACTTTGGGTAGCTCTACTTTTATCTCATGCGTACAGCTCGGGAGAACAGTACTGCAAGGGCAAACACTGCAAGAGCAGCGCGGTATTTTTAAGGACTGCTACCTCAGGATCTCCCACAAACAAAACGTACCATCCTATCTGAAAACACTACTCTCAATACAAGTCAGGGTAACCATTTTCTTGCAACATTCCAAATAAAAATATCCCCAGTCCCAAGGGTTAAAAAGAGATATGAACAGAAATTCTAAAACGATGCTCACATCTCTGATGTGAAGTTGGATTTAAGACTCTTCTTAAAATCTTAAAGCGAATCTAATTCTCTGCACAATGAGTCGGATGCCAAGAAGCTTCCCAACCACGGAACCTACAAGGCTTTCTTATGCAAGACTTGCACCCTTATCTTAGCTGAGAAAAGGATTTGGGAGATTGTGATACATACACACACACACAAGTTTTCATTTGAATTCAAACCCTCCTTCTCTTTGTTCCCTCAAGATTACTGATCACCAGCTTTTTTAGGAAGCAGTTTCAAAACTCCTTTCCTGGATTATTGACTGACTCAACCCTTCTGGAAAGAATAATTACCTTTTGGAAGTCAAATGAAATTGCCTCCTGTCCTGACAGCTAACAGAACATTTTAATAAGTATCTTGACACCCAACTAGATGTAACTATAAGTAAACAGTTGCTTTACACTGAAATAAAAGAGTTTTCTTGTCTACTATGGCAATACTCAAATCTCAGTGCAAAGTTTTTCCATGTTTTATTTCCTAAAATGCTATATGGGTCATGTTTGTATTTCATATAAAAACCTTGCATGTTCCATAAATTAACAACCACACTTCCTACATGTGGGATTAATGTATGGCAGTTTATCACTGGAATTTAATCTGGGCCAATTACAACCAAAATCCATCACTTTTGGTTGGTAAAGGAGAAACAGGTTCAAGTTGATGGACTTTGAAGGATACTATAATAGACATTGACATCTACATTTGAAATACAGTGAAAGAGCTAGAAATGTCTTTTACCTGCAGTCAGTTGCATATTTTGAAAATGCTTTACTAAAAACAAACCAGTCAATCACAGGACCACATAAAGGCTCTCTCACACTGAGAATTTAATATTCTATTCAGCAATTCTGAACAGTCTCAGATATGAAACCTGCTATGACCACTGACTGAATTTTCCAAAAATGCAAGAGAATAATGTCTCATTCATCTGAAACATCTCCTTTGGCTTAAAGAGTCCTTTAATGTAGAACATGTGCTCTACATTATCAAAATGCTAAAAAAACCTTCATCATTTTTGTATTAACTATTGTTGTATTATCAGGGAAGGACATGAACATCCATATCTATTATTCAAAATAAAAGAATTTAAAAAATTATTTCAGAGGTTTCCCACACAAACCGTTATTCCAAAACACAACAGATTTTAAAAAGTTGTCATCTTTGAGATGGCAAGCAGATTTCCTCCAACCAGAAAAGAAGAGAGCACCTACAAAAGTCTTACCTTTTTTAAACTCCACTTCAAACTGAGCTGTTTCCAGAACATTAATAAAGTCAGTTGTAAAAGCATCAGTTTCAAAATATCACACATGCTACTACGATAAAGATTCTTGGCAACATAAGAATTCTCTGAAGGAGCCAGCTGAGGATGGAAAGCAAGCCTAAGCCTTTAGAGAGAAAGAACTACAAATAAGCAATAACCTTTTCTAAGGGGACACAACCACCACATCACTCCTGCTCCAAAAATCCTTCCAAGGTTTCTTCAGCTCAAAAAGGTAAGAAAAAGCAATGGCCCCACAGGAAGCAAATACTCCTGAATGGCAAGATGCTGTTTCCATTTGCCTTGCATAGGTTTGTGGTTCCACAAGTAAACCCCATCTGTACTATGGAGATACCATCAGACACATGTACACAGGTGTAACCCTGTCCTCTTCAGTCTGTGAAACAAAAACAAATGACTGCATCCTGTTAAGTGCAAATCATCTGTTAGGAGAAAATACTACATTGTTTACCTCCTGTATACTTACACTCCAGTTTAATTTACACCAAGAGGAACCCTGTGAATCAAATATTATGTCAGCTATGAGGATGTCTCTCAATATGGTGAAAGAAATGCAGCTTTCTAGTTATGAGGTAGCTAAAACCCTGACAAAACATTCCATCCCAGACTCCACTTGCAGATCACAGTAAGACAGACATGAACACATTCTATGACTTGGACATAGACATACAAATTTTCTTCTAAATAATACAAAAAACACTGTTGTGATCACTCAGGAAAACAAAGTATCACCCCAACAGTTTCAAATACATAACTGAGATACAGAAATGATAAGGCAAGCTTGAGTTATCTCTGCAGATTGTCAGAGTTTAAGAAATAGTAGATGACTCTCCACCACCTTGCTCCTCACTGATACTTTAACACTGAATGAGTACCTGTGAGCGGAGTCAGCCACGCTGTGCATATGCTGTGTTTTCTGACTAAAAGAGACAGAAGGCCATTGTGTTTTGATGTTTTCCATAATCTCTAGAGCACATCTTAAATGCAAACAATATATTAAATATATCAAACTCAGCCAATTCAGCCAATTTAAGAAAGCGGAAAAAGAAATGAGAATGTGGGTTTTGATAAAGCAGCTGGCATTTGCTTCAGAAATAGCAAAACTATGTGTTAGACAACAAAAATAACCTCATTCCGCAAAACAGCCTACTACTGTCAGACAGGTAGATCATAATGTACAACGTATAAAACATTCTAGATGGGAAAGAATGTAGACAGATTTTACGAAAAAGTAATTCCCCTCCCCCCCGCCTTGAATTTGAATTCAGGAATAGGAATGTGTGCTGGGAAGAGATATCAACTTTCCAAGTTGATAAATTATTTTAAAAACAAAAGAGAAAATACTATCTTGTCAGTAACCAAGATTTAACTAGTTTATTGGAGTTTTTAAAAAATGTTATATATAAATTGGATATACCCGTTATTAAACCCAGATGGTTATAACGAGCTTTTCACTAGTCTAACCATAGCTTAATGTCAAACTTCGTTTTAGCTACCTTAAAATACCAGATTAAGGGTGTGATCCTGCTCTTGAATCACCCAAGCAGAGTTAGACAGCAGATTTCTTTCCAAGTTTAAGTGTATGTAAGTAGTACATCAACTACATACAATTATTTCTCTTGGGTAGGTCAAGCCTTACAGGACAAAGCACAAAAGGGAAAAACATGGATTTCAAATGGAAAACTATATTGCTGGGAGGATATTTCAAGCAAGTTCCACTTCCACAAATGGAACTGTATCTTCACCTGTAGTGTTGACTGAAGATTTTATCTCTGCTTTTCACATTCATCTCCTTTATCATGGCTTGCTCTTGCTTTTTTGAATGTTTGGCCATGTAAACCAGCCATATTTGTAGGAGCAGAGCAAAAGCAAACTCATGTTTACTTCTGATGAAGACCAGTTATCTTGAAACAAGTGCTGCATCTTTTGTGCTTTGTTCTTGTACCTATTATTCCACCCAACAAATGGTTAAGTAATGGTTTACTTTTAAATTTTAAAATGCTAAGATTCTTAGCACTGCATGGATAGAAAACCTCACGAAAAAAAGCACTGCAAAAAAAATATATATATATCCCCATAAATGATCAGGAAATATATGTAATAGCTCCCTAGCTAATCCTGCATGTCATCTCCTCCTTGCTGTCACAGTGTTGTAACTGAACAGAATGAAGGATCATTACCTGCTAGTTGCAGGGAAGAAAAATTCAATTGCTGTTGCTAAATGAGCAATTCTCTATTCTGAGAATAGAATGATAATGACAGTGGTAAGTTTTTGTAATTTTTCTTTAATGTCAGATCAAGAGCATTCCATAACATGAATGCCATGGTTGTTCCCCATGTATTTAAATAACCTTCCACTAAGAACACAAGAGTGATAGAGCTGGGTCAGGCAAATATTTGTTGAGCACAAGACACCCAAGAAGCATTAAGCCAAGCATGTATTGATACTTCTACAGAACGCTCTGTCAGGCCCCAGCTTTTCAGAGACTCCAAAGACCTGCAGCTGTATTTATCCTTATTTTCTCCAGTGAACACTTCTTTCATTAAGTTCATAGAGATAAAACATTTAGCATTCACAACACCATACAGCCAGCAGTTACACACTACGCTGTACATGTACCTTCTCCATTTGTTTGAGCATGCTAAATACTCATTTTATTTGATGGTCCCTACTTCTTGAAGTGCAAGAGGGTCTGCAAGTCAGGCAAGGCAATAACCTCTCCAACAAGGGGCACAGTCCCACAGTTCCCAAGTTAGAGCAGAGCATGTCAAGGTCAGCAACCAGGGTTAGCCACAATCTAGCAATCTGTATCTAGTCCAGCTGACCTTGACTACTACAGCCAGGCCTGGAGTGGGTGCAGAAGTGGGTGCAGAACCTGTTCTTACAGCCATGACTCTTGCACTGGAAGCAGCAGTAAGACCATTTTCCTGCGTCACTGAGAAATCATGAGGAAGCAGTACAATAAATTGGCAGCCTGCAGTAAAATGATTATAGCTGAAAGAAGCCAGGAGAACATTATTAGTATGCATAATATTAATTAGTAATTTAATGCTGAACTAAAAGAGTGATTATTTAAACACTGGAAATTACAATTTCTTTTATTGATTTATTTAAAATAAAACTTGCATCTTTTGTGAGAGTTAAGAGTGGAAACTGTCATCTAGATGACCCAAATATGCTTTCCAAATGCTGCAAATATAGAGACTTGAGACATCAGGTGGAAGACTGAGTGTTTTCTAGGAAAACTAGAGGATAATTAATCCTCAAGACCCATGATATGAAAAAGCAGAAACTCTCCCATACCCCAGTTATGCAGAGGGCTAAGCACCATGGTTAGGCTTCCCGCTTAAACACCCAAGACAAAGCAACATGCATCACAGACAGAGTAGCATGTCTTAAAATGTGTTCTCCTTTGACTCTACTACACCATGAATTTACTCCTGGTAACTGCATTATCAATGAAAAAACTGCAGGTGAGAAACCACAATGTGAATAAGCTGCAACACCAGATTACATTCAGTCCACATGTTTTATGATCACCTTCACCTCATCACTTCCAAGCAACAACTCTAAAGCAGGTGTATGCAGCAAACACATGATATGAAGCTTTTCTGTTCCCCAGAAGAAAATAACTTCATTGCTCAGAATATTTCAAGAGCATTAGCATTATTCTTAGACCTTTCAATATTCATCTCCATACAGTAAGTAAGGCTAGCCTACAGAGACTGGAAAAATAAAGCTAAAAATATCCTATTTGAATTGTAAAGTCAGGGAGAAAACTGGAGGAAGTATTTGACACCACCCAACAAAATCAAAGAAGTTTTCACTTGAACCAAAACAGTATTCTGAGCTCCAGATATTCAAACAATTTTTTAAAGAGAAATTTTAAAAAGTAAAGGCAGTAACTAGATTTTCTTCCCATGCATAACTGGCAGCAAATAAAACATATAAAGGTGTTTGAGAGACAATCTGACAGTTGAGCAGTAAAATCTGGTAAGGTGGCACAAACAACATGGGAGTCAGTATTAGAACATATTACAACTAAAGGGAGTAGGAACCCCAGGTCTGTTATGAAAGAACATGTAATTGAGATTATTTCACTTACACAGTGACATGCTTCAGAAACGTTTGTTTTCCTCAACATAATAGTTTTGAGAGTCTGATTATCATTTTTGGCTAGATATTATGAAAAGTATAGCAATTAGCTAGAAATAGTCTGCTGTCATTTTATGAATGTAGAATTTGAGTGGTACTTTTGGTTTCTGCTTAAGTAACCTGTGACTTTTTGTAATAATTTTAGTGCAACTGGTCATCAGTCAAGCCTAGCAACAGTAACACGTTAATTAAATATTATCTAACCCCTCTCTTACCTGTCAAGACCTGAAGCATGCGTTTGAAATGATGACAGGACAGCTAGAGAGATAGAGACACTAGGTTATTAGTTTAAATGAAGATGTCAGTACATCAGTAGTGAAGCACTTCAAAAATTGGCAGCAGAAAGATAACAGCTACAGATAATTATTTGAACATCCTCCTTGCCATTGTCTGAGAACAGACCTTGTAAAAAGGAAAAAAAAATGGAAAGAAAGGAATACAAACCCAGTGAATATGTAAAAGACACCAACAAATCACCTGCAAGGTTTCTAAGTAGAAGAGAGTAACAAAAGCAAAGGAAAGGCAACAGTTCAGAAAGCAGAAAATTATCGAAATAATCAAAATACACAGAGAGCTCACAGACAAGAAAGGGCTTGGAATTTCACAGAAAAGAAGCCAGAGTTTTTGAGCAAATTGTTTTGCAGAATTTCTTTCAGAATTTCCAAAACCTAAACAATTGCTAGTGAAATTTTGCAGGATAACTGACTGATTTTTTTATTAGTCAAAAAACTATAGAATTTAAGTAAGTTCCAGCTCTCTTTTTTTTACTGGTTTAAGTGTTTTAAAAATATATTAAATAGCAAAGTCTCAAGTACGAAGTAATTTAAAAACCTAGGACTTTGTGACTCTTCTTTCTTATCCTCTAGGGAAAGCAAAAAAGTATGAAAGGATGAGAGAAGGTGAACAATTGAGTTTCCTTAATGAAGACTTCTAAGCATTAAGATTTTTTTCCCTTTAAAATGCAAACAGTTACTACATTGCAACACACCAGCTACTTAGAGCAGGTTGACAGCATACGCATTTTCCTGGTGCAAATGGGTAGTAGTGCAGTTTGCAACTGTCAACTGGCTAGAAAACATACCAAGCATATATGCAGTTACATCAGCAAAACTATGCTTCTGACAACACAGTGAAATCTATTTTATAAAAGTAAATGTGTAAAATGGTTTAGGTAGTATAAAATCCATCAATACTGGGGGAATTCTCTTCATGTAATCTGTCACAAAAGTCTTGCTGCTTTTTCTAGAACTGTAGTATCACAAAGGAACTTCAGATCAAATCTACTGAACCTGATGTACATTTCCTAAGCTAAGGAAAAATAAAACAGAAAAATAAATAACGTATAGCAACTCAGGCAATGACAGGACAGCAAATTAACAGAATGCTTCCACAATGATATACATTGCAGATTTTGCTTAACATCCACAGATTTTTCACTTCTTTGTTGCTATGAAGTTTTAATGCAAGACATTTCTTCAGATGCCATTTATGGACAGGCAGATGCTATGTGAAATTTTAATTCTTCAACTCACTTTTGAGAGAAACACAGCTGAAGATCTTCTGCCCTGAAGCAGTTGCGATTCTCACCACAATCAGGAAATATGTGAGTTGGTCATAGTGAAACATTTAAATGATTTGTTCTGAATCGAAGTCTGCTGCTTGACAGGCCAACTCTCACTAGTTCCACCCATCTAAGAATGAGGGGCATCCAACTTTTTGCCACCCCAAAAGTCTGAAGGCACACACCTGGCACACCCATTATATATTGCCTGCTCTTCTGACTTGCTAGAAGCCCTGGAAGTGATTAGTCTCCTCCTGGGCAAATTATCTCGTACAGTAAGGACACAAACTTACTTCAGATGAACAAGTGAAGACAATGGTTGCTCACTCCCAAACTATGTCAAATGTTTGATCTGTCTAACTGATAGATGGTGGCAGTTCTGGGCACAAATCACAGTCCTGCTCTTTCGAGGCGCACACACACAATGAAGAGCAGTATGTGGTATAAATGTTATGTTAGTTGCAATTACCATTTCTAAATGGAAGGAGTCCTATTAAAAGCCATAACCTCAAATGCTTCTGGCCAAATGAGTAAATAATATTCTGCAATGTAGGATAGTAACAGGCTGTAGGAAGACAACAGGCTGTATTTTGAACTAAAGTCTGCAGTAACAACCAGTGACAAGACAGCACCATTCCTTCCTCCATGTCATCCTCCATATCAGCCTCCCAGTCCTGCTTTTCACTCAAGAGCCACTAAATGCACATGAAAGACTTCTGCCTTACTAACAAGGCAGAGCATCTGCTGCTACAACAGAGATTCCTTTCCCTACAGTGAAATTTTAAAGATTTCTTCTTCAAAAACAGCAAGATGACTAATTAGCAAACTTCTCAGTACAAATGCTAAACAGAAAATGTTTACACTGTTACAATGGCTAACACAAAAAAAAAAACCCCAAAAAACAAAAAACAAAAATCAGTTCAACAGATGTAAGATGAATCTTCTTTGCTTACGACACAGCCGTGATTTTTAGCAGTAAGTTACACAACAAATATATACTGGAGTATTTTTCCAGGCCCTGAACAGAACATAAACGTTTGACAGGCAGCTGCTCACCATGACAGCTACCACAACATCCAAAGAAATCCAACTAGCTGAAGCCGAGACACAACAAGGAGATATATGATGTCCACCTACAAACACATGCAAAAAACTTGGATAGTGACTGGACATGGAATCTAGGTGAGATTAAATCCTTTTTAAAAATAGACAGGAATGTACAATTTGAGATTTTTAACATTTGTTACTCTAAAGAATCTGATAAAAAAGCCTCTGAACTCCTATGGCAGGACCACAAGTCGGTCAACACTGAGATGTAACTTCCTGAAATTTCTCCTTGAAATGAGAACAAAACCACAGAAAGAGCCCTGCATCTCTAAAGCTTTCTTTTTTTTTAAGAAAATAAACTGTAACAAGGAAACCTTTAAATACAGAAACTGGGATCTGCTGGATAATACATATTAAAAGCAAAGGGTTTGAAAACTAAATCATAGCCTGTGCCTTTGAGACAATGGGATCTTCCTTTCAGACTTTCTCTCTAGCACAGCAAGAATCGCTTCAGTTCCATGACAATCCAGATGGAGCACTCAAGGACTTGAAAACAAACTACTTCAGTAACAAATCAAAACATACAGACACAGCATCTCCCCAAAAGAGAGAGTCAAAACAAACGAGAATACAATTATTCCTTAACTTTGTTCAAGCTACTATTAATACAAGAAAGCACTACAATAGAGATGATAGAAATTAATAAAGCAAACCCTGTTGACACAATATGCAGAATAGAAGGATTTACTTTGTTATATCTTTTTGTGAGATGTTGGTAAGCTACCACTGATACCCATAAATTTATTACTCAGAATTCATAGTTCACAAGCACTAAAACATGATTTGTCCTCTCCATCTCAGGAACAGTTTATCAGCACTACAGAAATACTACAAAAAGCTTTCTGCTTGTGTTGATAAGAGTTAAAATAAACAAACAAAAAATCCCTTTGATCTCTACTGTTATTTCCCTCTTCAATGTCACCAAAGTAAAACAGTGCTCCAGTTAATGGATACTGGAACTGTTACAATTTGTAATGAAATACTGAACTGCAAAGTTTTGACTAGCCAAAAAAACCACCAAAAAAAAGCAACCCACAAAAAATATGCCCACAAGGGATTTCCTTTCTCTCTTCATAGGGATTTTTCTTTTTCACATGCTCAGTGAAATTTTTTGAACACATTAAAATATAAAAACATACTGTCAGTATTAATCTGTTGTAAAACAGCATACTAACCTGTCCCCCGTAATGAAATCAATAGTTAAGATCGCATTTTTTGGTAACTACTATTTTCACTATCAGCTCCTTGTGATAAAATCTTTACCTGCTGACTTTACTGACTAATAGTTTTGCTGAGAAACCAAAAAAAAAAATAAAATATACATATAATATCTGGTCCACCTTGTACATGATTGAAACAACTATATTCCACAAGTGAACCCTCTATGATGCACAATTTGCATTTCAAACACAAAACCATACCTGCCACATTGAAGACATCTGCAAATCAGTAGGCTTGCATTCTAAATCCTGATACAATTTTTAATTTTTAAGGCTCATGTATCATTTGTGGCTCTAGGCATGGGAGGCAACCGATAAAGCCAAAAGAAAGATTTAGATTTTTTTTTCCTTTAAAGATCAGCTTACTCTAGGAGTAAAGATTTAAGTCAGTTCATATTTCCGCTATCAACATCCCTTCCCAAATATTTCAGTAGCCCTACTTGCCAGTCCTCCTGAAATAAAGGAACTACATGATATATTTTTCGAGACATAAAAACTTCAATGAAATTCCATACATAAGTGATACTGAGTATCAGAATTATCATTATTCTGAGTAGAATCCCCTCCTATTTCACCTCCCCAACCCTACTGTTGCTGCATACGATTGAGGAGTCTGCCTTCCTGCTCTTTTCTCTAGCAAATACGGAACAGCCAGAAGCAAGAGATAGTATATCTGGAAGGCACATTCACTGACAGACCGTGTTCTGAATAAAATGTTGCTTTATGGGGTGCAGTGAAAACATTAAAATAATTTCTATTATTATCCAGTCCTTAGCACTTGCAATTCCACCTGCTCTTAAAATGATCCTCTTCCAACACAGTTTACTCCACCTCTATGCACTGTGTATTTTGTTCAAAATATTGAACAACTGAGAAGGTTTTATGTTTACCACTCCTTGGTTGCTGCACTCTGGCTAAATTCCAGCAACTCCAGGAGCACTCGGGGCTGGTAAGCTCTGCAGGACCTTCTCAGTATGAGAGGAGAGCTGCAAGGCAGCTAAGAGAGTGTCTATGTGCCTGCAGGGAGCCAAGCAGAGCTCCTGCAGCAGGTACACAGATTGGAAAACTTGCGAGAAGAGGAGAAGGCAGTTCAGCCACAGCCCAGAAGCATACTGAATTACAGTGGTCACGCAGCCACAGCCTCTGGCTTCCACCACAGAACCATTTCTTCATAAGAGTAGATGTAGTGGTCAGAGCAAAGGCTTGTAATTCTGTGTGATTATAAGGCTTCTCAGACCCTCGCCAATCACAGACACCTATGAAGGTGTGAACAGTGAAACCATACAGACCCTTCCAAGGGTACTCCTGGACCTCCTTGCCAGTGATGCAGGCAAACAGCCAGGCCACCACCTAGAACCAGGCCCGAGCTCAAGCTAACAGAGCAGGACACGAGAAACTGCTGGATGTGACAGATAATAATGTGAGAAGTGACAGAAATCACAGACAGCACCACAAGGAACAACCAGATTTCACAGTCAGTTCCGTGGGAAACAGCCAAGAGTATCGGAAATCCGTGTCTGGGTACCCATGTGACAAAACCAGTGAGGATAAAGTAGTGAGGGGTGGGTCATTGACTTGGAAGAAGACTAGACTAGAGAAAGACAGGTGAAATGGAGGGTCAGAAAACAGGAAATCCTAGATCAAAGTATGTAAATTATATGATCACAGCTGTCTGGGAATATATGCTGGGTGGTTCTGCACTTGAACACTGCAGCCTTAATCAGGACAAACCTAACCTGCTGTCCTGACTATTCCACATGCTGTGAAATCTGCTCCTGTGGTCAGGAAGGAAAGAATGGGAGTTTTCCCTGGCTGGCAGGGTGAACCGAAATCTTGGCATTGCTGTGTCAGTTCTCATGCCCTGCCTCAGTGAGCATCTACCTACCACATCCTAACACTTCCAAGAACACTCTCCCAGCTTCCCAACCGTATGGTTTAAGGACCTCCTGAGCAAGAAGTGGCACCTATGTGTTCAACAGCACTGAAGGATTTTTCTTACATGAATGTGTCTGATGATGTCTGAAGTCACATAAAACATTAGCAGTTGCAACATCCTGTGGCAAAAAATACCAGAAATTGACTCATGAGATCTACAGAAGCATCCTGAACCTCTAAGCAAGCAACGTGAAACCAGCAGGAGTGCTGATGAGTGCAATGCATTATCCATATAGCAGACAGTCTGAGAGACTAGTTTGTCCTTCTAAACTGCACAAATGCCAAACCTACTTAAGAAATGTGCTATCAGATTCCACGTATCTGCTGTTGACAATCATCTGTGGAAACCGACAACTGGTCTCTGGGGAATGCTAGTCCTGGAGTGGTGGAAATATAAATTCTCTTTATCTGTTTTATATTCCACCTCTGCTAAATCTTCCTCCACAGAAACATGGATATAAATATAAACTTTTAAAAATTATTCCCTCTAAAAATAGTTATGAATCTGCAGATACGTGAAATGGCCCAGCTGTACAGTCCAGCTTTCAAAAACAACTTAGGATATGGTTTAGCGGATCCTGAATATTATGGGAAAATAGAAGTATGATATGAAGAAAACAAGGATTCTAGTATTCTGAGCAATATGGACTAACTACAGGTTTTAAAAACTGCAAATTGCTAGGCATCCAGCCAAGGCCTTGAAAATGTGCATAGTCTGGATAACTGGAATAAACACTAAGATAAGAGGCTGGTTGTCCTTGTTTTTACAAGTGTTAAAACTCGGGTGATCATATTCTCTACTGAGCATCAAAAGATGACTTGAAATTCCCTATTAATTTTCCTCCTAGTCTCCCACCTCCTCTCCCAGTCAATTAATGACATTACCAATGACATTATGAGCTTCAGGTGCAATAACCCAGTCACCTGCAGATGCAAGAAATGTACACAGAGTACTGTGGGTCAAGTTTTAATCACACTAATCACGCCTGGAAAGAATCAGAGGATATAAGCACTCATTCAAACATTTTAATACGATGTAGTTAAGATTCATTATTTCAGTTTCCCATTAATCACGCCAATCAACAAGATGTGAGTGTTCTCCCTCTAAACTCACCATGAATTTCACATTCCATTTGCTGAGTATTGTGATTACTCATCACCATGGAAACAGATGTGATGGGGAAGACTCACCGGTACATTGTCTCACCGAGTGAATCAGACAAGACGGCTCTAATTAAAGAAGACTCTTTCTAAATATACACACAGCCTGCAAACCAGAAACACTAATAAAAAAATTTCAAAATGGTCTTAAAATATAGGCAGGGTTTTATTAAACTAGTAAGACAGTCTCATGGACAAATGCACAGGTTTACAGTAGAGAGTACACCAATCAAAAACCTCCCTTACTTAAACCAAAACAGTTCAAAATTCTTGCTGACACAATGTCTGTTATATATATATTTAAATGACAGCTGGCAAATAATACAAATTAGCCATGCAAACTTGTAAATAACTATATATACAATGTACTGTGCAACCTTTCCCCATACAATGAAACTCCTGTATTTTTTCCAATGCTCGCAGACATCCCATGACATTTATTGCTAATAAAAATTGCAAATATACTGCAGAAACAAACAAGAAATAGGCCCTGGGTGTATCTCTGTGTAATTACAAGAGAGTGCTGCCATGAAGTGCCCTGCATGCAGCCATCCCAGCTCTTTTCTTGGGTATTTTCACAGCTACCCGACTGTTCTTTAAGCCCTTCACTTACTACTTCCTGTGGTATTCATACACGTCCATAAATAACACCAAATACGAAATGGCATAAACTAAACCCAGAACTCCACTGCGGAATTCTCCTATCAGAGTCTCTCATTTTCAGTATAAGCAGTCACTCTGCATATTCAGGGTATCCTTAAGCATGAAAGGCATTCCAGAATTTCAAGCTGACAACCAATTCCCTAACAGCTTCATAAGCATTCAGCTCCTATCTTTGTCTCCATGTCTATTAAGAGAAATTAAAAATCAGTATAATTATATATTTGATTTTTTCTTTAATGAATATGAATATTAATGTAAGGGAGGAAGAATATCTTTCCTTAAGTTGAAAATCACATCAAAGTTACATGACATTCCAAGGTCCAAAAAGTAGTGAACAAATTTGGGAGAGAGGGAAAGTGCTATACCTATATCTATACAAAGAACCCCTATTAATGCAGCGTATTTGTTGGATGCAGCAGGATTTTGATAAGTCTCTTCAAACACAAAGCCATTTTCTCTTCTGGAAAGGGCTTCTTACCTCAGGCACAGAGCCACTCGAATGCAACTGTACTGTGCCCAGGTCTGGTGCCAGCTTGGACTCCACTCTTCTGCCACTTTCTTCACCACACTTCATTGCACAACATAAACATGTTCTTCCCTGTCTTTAGCAGTTTTTACACGTTTGAAGAAAACCAAGTATTTTATTTGTATTAAACGCATTCATAGTAGCAAAATCAAAAGCCAGAACCAATTCAAATTATGCGCTAGCAAAAACTCACTTCTGTGTTTCGTATTCATAAAGATTATATCACAGGATGTAGTAATAACTGACAAATTTATAGTATTTGGAATCTGACACATTAGTTTGATGCAAGACACTAAGTTTTCATATGTACAGTAACACAATACAAATCAAATGTAAATGTAAGCAAGTTGTTCAAGTAATAAAAACATTTCAAATTTGACAGCCAGAAGAAAAGACAACTGGGAGGAAAGATCTTTTCTCCTGCTACTGTGTCAGAAGGGATTTAAACCTTTTCTGCATGATTACTGTCTTCTTCATTCAAAAATTTTAATTCCACTAATTTAAAGGGGGTTTTTATCAGCTCAGAAGTATGTACCGTTTACAAATAATGTGATGTACATAACAGTTATGCAAAATGAAAAAAGCTCATTTCCTAACTAGTAAAATTCAAAGCAATTACCAATGAATGACAGCTGCAGCTATTCTGTTGCAATGCCAGCTTAAACATGTCCTTTTCAGATGCTTCTTAAAAACTATACGTAAGTGCGTAAATTATTATTAAGATATCATAGCTACTGAAGAGAAAGAAAACTAATAGACCTGGACATGAACAAACAGAGAACAGAGTAACTGGCATCTCAGGTGCTTCCCAACGACTGCAAAACAAGACGTAAGATATATTCAGGAAGACAGAGAATTCCTAAGCACAGAAAGGAAATACACTGACGAGCAGTATGATGTAAGTGTGGAAGCCATCAGAGCAAGGCACCACTAACTACAAAGAAAAGCAATTCAGAAGTAGTTTGTTTTTCTTGCAACAGCCAGTTAGTACATAGGTCTCAAAATTAACACAATCAATTTTAGAAGATGTTTGATATGGGGCATTTCACAATACATATGCAAATGTCCTGTCAAAAGATAACATTTCTGAAGAACCAAGGAAGTAAACAACCTTCCTGTCCTGGAACGCTTCCACTGACTGTCTCAAACACTTGTTTGGATCAGGACAGTAAAGCAGAAAGATACAAGATTTGATAAAATATGACAGTTCTATGTTCTTATTTAATATCAATTTGTGTCTGAGTGACAGTAGTTTTGCATCACTAACAAAAGTAGCTCGTTTAATTCTGATTTTTAATACTTCAATGTTTTGATGTTAACACATTGAATTTTCTAATAAATATCTTATTATTGTGTTTCACTAATCCTTTTACATACAGTGTTACGAAGCACACAGCAAGGAAGTTTACTGCGGAAGTATGCAAGCTTTTCTAGGACCTATATGTATTTTTTTATTCTTTATACACATTACACATTATTAACTATGCACTACAATTTAGCAGGAATGCATGACTCAAAAGAATTGGCCTGTATTGTTATAAACAAAATTCTTGAAAATCATTTCATTTCCCAATTAAATAGGAGCACATTCAAAAAAACAACCAAAAAACCAACCCAGTGAACAACAGTATGCAGAAAGATGTTTAGGCCTTCTCTATCCTAGCATAAGGCATTTATTTTGGGATGCTTATGCAAATGCATCTTATTTCTAAAAAACACATAAAAACATTAACACAACAAAGAGTCAACCTTTGCTTGACAGGAAGTATTAATTAATATAAAAATCAAGGAACCTTTGCTTTACAACCCTAATGCTTATTTTTCCAAATAGTTTAAGCATTGACAGGAAATTCTCCTTGCAAAAAAAAAATAAAAATAAAAATCAATTATTTTATATACCTGAAACACTGATTCTTAAAAAACAAAACAAACCCAAACAAACCAAAATGAACCAAATACATTACTACAAGTCATGCACAATTCAATATAATGATGCATCACTGCAGCTTTAATAATGGGTCTCATCAACAGTTGCACTCGTAATCTCTTTTTAGCTGTTCAGCAGGATTTATATGGAGTTCCATTTTTGGTAAACACTTGTATAAATCAACAGATCAAAAATCAGAAGCCTAAGGAAGAAAAGTGGCAAATTCTAATTAAATGTATCTGAACAGAAATTTTTAAAAAAATAACTTCCTGCACATTGAGAAGTTACTACTATAATCCCAAAACAAAGCAGCTAATTTAGAACACACATAAGTGATTTTCAAGGCAAAGAACTGTGGACAGGCAGGGAATGGTTTCCTTCTCTCTACTTGAAAATCTTGTGTTAGTTTGCCTATGTAAGAAGTAGGACTTAAGAGATTAGCGTTTATAGCAGGCCATTGCAATGCTGAACTGTCCCAAAATTATAATCATATCCTCATCTCATTGTTTATAGAGATCGTGTAAGGTCTTCAGATCAGCAGCTACCTTTATTACTTCATTTTAGACAAGCAGAAAGGGGGTCCTAGGCAGCATCCTCCTTAATCCCTAACAGGATACATATACCATTATGATTTCTTGAGTGTTCTTTTCTTCATACATAAAGCCTACTTACATTATGGGATAAAGACATCCTTGTAATCAAATGGAATCCCAAATTTCACAGTATGCAAGTTAGCACCAGCTAATTTTCAAGAATTTTCTCCATGCCAAGTTTCTGACATCTGACACACCTACAGCTTACTTCAACAAACAAAATCTAAATATATATGTACACATAAACCTGGAGCGAGTTTAATGATCTACAATCTACTAAAGAATTTTGGTTATTTCAAAATGCAACGAAAGCTTTTTCAGTCACTTCTCAAAAATGTAGAAATACACACATAAAAATAGGTAACTATACCCTTCACAAGTAATCAATTTCCCAAATATAGTAAATTGTATATATTTATACCACCTTCAGGAAAGCAGGGTTCCATCACACATAACAGTTACTTGAGAAGATAAACACCATCACTCCTAACATCCTCCCACTTCCTTCTTCTTCCCTGGCTTTATATGCTGAACACCAAGTATGGTATGGAATACCCCTTGGGCCAGCTGGGGTTAACTCTCCCAGCTGTGTCTCCTCCCAACTTCTTGTGCACTCCCAGCCTACTTGCTCGTAGGGTGGTATAAGGAGCAGCATTCTTATAAAACAAGTGCTGCCAAACGAAAAGAGCCTTTCAGTTCTAGGGATCAAAGAGGTTTAGGAAAACAAAGCGATGAAAACTCGACACATTCTGTAAAGAAATAACATGATGTAAGGAAATACTTTTTCCTGAGAGGACTCTTTGAGCAAGGCAAGAGATTTAAAAAAATCCCAGTTTTGGTGAGATGAACAAAGTAGAGTAGTTGGGAAGAACACAAAACACATGACTTCTACTCACAAAACTAGGAAAGAACCTAAGGGGACATGCACAACTATCTGAACAAACATGTAAAACCGCTTCTAGAATGTCAGACTAAAAAGGCATATCTCAAAAGTGGATTTGGAAGAGTAGAAAGGCAACATCTTCATATCAAAAAGCTTCCACAGCACGTGGAGAGAAGCACACATAGGCAGCTATCCTTTTCCTTGGCAGATGTTCTCAAACATCAAGATACAAATAAAATATTTGAAATGTTTTGTGCAAAACCTGTTGAAGGCAAGTTTTTTGCCACGTGGTTGCTGCCACAACAAATTCATTTGTAATTTATTTATGATAGTGCATTTCTGTTCTGCCTCAAAATTGCTTTTTTCTGATAAAGAGCCTTCAGATCCAGCATGCTTATTTATGTGGAACACATATGCTTGAAATAATCACTAAGTACCGACAGCTTACACACAAGCACGTTGAGCACTTGTATCCAATGGAAGAGAACAGCTTATATATTTATTTTTCCCCATTTACAGTTCAGAGAAGGTTTACCTTTGGTAGCAACAGATCTGCTGCTTTAGGACATTTTCTGAGGGAAAAAAGAAAGGATTGCAAGTGCCATTTTATTATAGACAAACAAAATTTGACATACACTGTGAGATTCTTACACACCAAAAAAGTTCTCAGGATTCACCATCACTAATGAATTAGTAGACGTTATTCTACAGAGGAGGTTTTCAAATTAAAAGAAATATCTCAAGAGAGGCTTGACTTGTCTCTATTTCAGACCTAAGAGGGAGACACATGTTTAGACTAGGTTTTACCAGCTTATATTTCTAAAATAATCTTCTCAATGTGTAATTGAGTTTCTTTAATAACATCAGTCCAACTTTCAAGTTTGGTCCTATTGACCTATGGCTAAATTATTTAGCCATTTTATTTACCATTTTATTTACCATTTGCTACTTATTTTCTATTTACTTTTATTCACTATTTTCCTGAGACTTATTTCTTGAAATTAAGGTTTAAAAGCGTTAAGCATTCCCAAAGGGGAGATAAAAAACCTTCAAAAGCTATTTTAGCTCCTGAATAAATAGTTTGTTTTAAATGCATTTTCTATTACTTTACTTCTACCTGTTGTATGCAGCCTCGATAACTAGCAGAAGTCTGCAGGTGTCATGACTGCACTTCTTCCACACCAAAAGGGAAGAGACAAGTGGGAAAAAAAAATCCATTATACACTAAAACAGGCAACAGCCACTGTGGCCCTTATACCAAATCATGTAATGAAGCATCAGTTCTTAACACCACTCAATGAGCAATGATGATGCATCCTGGGACTGTCAGTGTATTTTCAGGAGCCATTTAAGACAGTCAGGCATTGCTAGGACACAATAATCTCAGGTATATTCCTCAAATACATTGAGGGAAAAGTAGGAAACAGAAGACACTACAGACTACAAGGAGGTTACCTCTTCCTATCAGATAATGCAGCTTCTAACAGCTTTGCCAAGGTACCCACCCAGCAGGATGGAAGGGACACCAGCATTTCAAACACAGAGACACTCTTCTTGATGTGCTTCTCATGTCTGCATTAACAAGCAAGATTCAGCTCACAAATTAAGGGACTCAGGATAGTCAGGTACACAAGAGACCGACACAAAACTTCATATTACATTTCTACCACAGAACTTAAATCATTTTCTCTTAGGATATGTGCAGAACGAAAGTCTTAAAACTTGATCAGATGAAGTAAGCACTATGGAGTGTTAGGGTTTCTGAGGAGAGTTTTTGTTTGATAGTTTGAAGTAGTGGCTTTCAAAGCCAAAGCCATGAGTGCACCATGTAACTTCAGCAGCAATGTCAGCTTAGATTTTCAAAATCCTGCCTCTTGCCCCCACACTAACTATCCCTTTGGCTGCACCAACAAAATGATTTCTGCAACAATTTTATAAACAATCGATAAGCCAAATAAACCCCCCAAAACAATTTTTTTAAAAAAAGTATCAGAAACAGTAAACAAATCCAACTCACACTGCAGCTCCACAAACTGCTGTGCTGGTACAGACAGGGGGGTGACCTTTTTACGGGAACAAACATCTAATAATGGGGAGGGAGAACAGCAATTGCTACAAAAAGAAACAAATTTCTTATATCATAGTTTCATGTTCAATCTTTCCAGACAATGCCGATTTATCTTCTGAGACAACTCATCAAATTGCAAGCAAGAAAGAATATATTTTAATGAACTAAGTAATACAGGATACAGTCAATAGTCCATCATCCTTGTAATTAAAAAAAAAAAAGAAGAATATGAAGTTCTAAAGCTGACTTTACCCACTGTGGGATGTGAGAAGTAGGGTTTATTATGAAAACATGACTCAATGACTCAGGGGATATTCTGTATAAAATATATATGCTTGGAAATTCAGAGCAGAAATCCTAATCTCTATACTAACATTCACTCAGCCTGGTTCACAGCCCTGTTGTGTGATTTTTAGTAGCACTGCCATTAAAAAATTAGTCAGGTCCCTTGAACCGTTTGCAGGTTATGAAGCCTACTTTACTATCTGTAATTAGAGCTTTGGCTGTGTTAGTCAAGATGTAACACCAGGCATTGGAAAACGGTGCTGGAATAGAAAACTTTACTTGTAAAGATCTCCAGAATAAAAAGATGCACTTCGAATATTACACAAGAGAAAGCAGCATCTGTAAAAACTGTAGTTACTTCAAAAAAAAAAAGTCAATCTGAACAAGCCAGAGAATGAAGCAAAGGCTGTTCTGGACTCCCAACAGCTCCCTTGAGACGCTAGCATCCAGCAGCCACTCCTGTTTCTGCTCCTGCCTTAAAAAAATTTCCAAAGTAATGCTCCACAGATCAGAAGCCTGCTTCTGTCCTTGCCAACAATTTCAATGAACGAAAAAGCAAAATATCTGGACTGGTTACTTTTTTTTTTTTTTACATTAGAAATGGAGAAATAGACCTAAGAGAGTCTGTCTGCTGCAGAAGGCAAGTCTGGGAATTGCAATGTTTTAAGTATAACAAGAACAGTACAAGAATCACAGGCAGAACATAGCAAAAATAAAGATGGAACAAACATGTCAAAAATAAAATAAGAGTTATTTGTCAGGGAGGGAAATTACATACTATTAAGACTTTATCAGTAGGAAATTCAGTTGCCTGATCAACAAACATCCCAGTTTTAAAGAATATTTTCCACAAGTGCAATTAAATGGCTACTCACTAAAACTAATTTTACAGCTGATTTAAGAACTTCATTACAATAAACTAACTCCCTGAAAACAATTTTTTCTTTCACTTAGCAAAATAGAAACTAAAATCCTCTCAAAGCCTGTCCCTTGAGGGCTACATATATGGCTGTCATTCATACATATATGAAAGCACTTTTCAACTCAACAAGTAGATATTTCATTTTTCTCACACAAAAAAGGTATACAGGTATCACCAGTGGGATTTAAACATTAAAGTATACTAAGAGAGGCAAAATTCAACATAAATTTTATGTTAAGAAAAAAGGACTACTACCACTACTGATGACTGAAAAGTTATGTTTAAATAACCCCTCTGCTGGAAAGAAGATTAAAGGAGCTGCACTGTTAGTATTGTTTTTGAAAGACAGTGCATTTTTTTAGCATTCTTAATTTTCTTCCATGTAATAAATATTCCGGCCATGTAAATACCATGGCTCCAAGGGGCACAGTCCAACCTCTGGCTTGGCAGAACTCCTTCTTAACTAACTGAAAAATATCTTTTCCTCTGAGACTTCCTCGTCCGTTGCTGGCAGACAGCACAAAACAAATAGAAGAGCTCCAGTTCAGCCCAATGAAAGTTTCTATTGCTCTCACATCCAAAGTATGCTTGTCCTCCGGGTGCTTCAGGCAAGGACAGGTAGTAGGCAACATTCATAACAGGAACAAAGTCTACTTTGGAAAACAAAGATCTAGTTGCCTACTATTATGTTGTAGAAAGATGATTCTACAGTAAGTATTCCCGTTTTTTTTAAAGGACAGGTAACAGTCATGTGTAAGGGGAGAGTTCATGCTTTTAAGATCACACATTTCCATTCTCAGAATGATTAACTACTGAAGCTATTGTCCCTGAAAGAGAATCCAACAGTCAAACAAAGAGTATTTAGATTTTTATTAACAGGCATTAATACATCACCACTTAAAAGCTGAAACTTCCTCCTTAATTGATTTTTTCTCAAATACCATGTTTTAAAGTCTAATGAATAAGCACAGATTTATCCTAGTTAGCAGAGGTAAAATGATGCCCATGACTAGAAATACAAATGTAAAAAATTACTTAAAATATGCTTTCCAAGCCCTGTGCATTGATATGAATAGTACAGCTTATTGGAGACCCTTTTCTGAATTCTTTTTACTTTGTCACATCTTGTTTATAGACAAGCAAAATAAAAACTGTATGACACTAGTAGTTGCATTAACAAAGCATATGCTAAAAAAATTCCCTCCTCTCTCTTCTCATCCATTTGAAATCATCTTGTCCATATAGTTACAGATAGAATGCCCTCTCTCTACAGGAAGATGGCAAGAGTACAACATGTAAGTAGAAACAAGAACAGGTAACAAAGAAGGAGAATAAAAGCATCTCTTAGTGACAAGAATCAGGATGGGAGTCAGGAAGACTTTTGTTTTGCTGAACATAAATGATGACAAGAAAAGATTCTACAGGTATTGTTACTGCAAAAGGAAGTTCAGGAAAACAAGAGTCTTCCGATGAATGGGTAAAGACAACCCAGTGACACATGATACAGAGAAGACTGAAATGTCTTTTCTGTCCTGTTCCATACAGGCAAATCTGGCTTCCAGATGACTGCAGGTACCAACAGTGTTTGGGAAACAGTGGGGAAACCAACAGTATGGGACCAACAGTTCAGGATTGCTTAGTGAAGCTGTATTCAAGCCCTTTGGGCTATATGGTGTTCACCTAAGGGAGATGAAAAGGTTAGCCAATGCAATTAGGAGATTGCTATCACCTATCAACTATTCTAACTGCTAAGGGTGTTAAGAGGGCTCCTTGGGATTATAAAAAGGCTAATCCCTAGTAGAGGCAGAGAAGAGATCCATGGAACAACCGGCCAGGCAAAGTGAACTAAAAAGTACCAGAGAAGACCATGGAGCATGTCCTCCTAGAGTCCATTTCCAAATGTATGATGGACAAGAAAGTAACTAGAAACAGCCAACATAGTTTTACTGAGGAGAAATTAAACTTCACCAACCTGATTGTCTACTTTAATGACATGACTGCTTAGTTAGCTAAAGGGAAAGCTATGGATTTAATGTAACCAGATCTTAGTAAGGTTTTTGGCACCAACTTACACAGCATTGTCTGGAAGCTGAGAAGCATGGGCTGGAAGAATGAACTGTTAAGCAGCTTGAAAATCAGTCAAGTCACCTAGATCAAAAACTAACAACAAATAACTCAACATTCACTTAGTAGCGCTAAAAGACCAGAATACTGAAATACTGAAAGGTCAATATTGGGACCCAGATGGATTAATTTGTTTTATTTTTATTTTTTTTTAAAACAGCAACCTGAATGATGAGACAGCCTACACTCCAGGAAGTTTGTGGAGGGCATTCAGTAGAGGGAATAACTGAACTGATTAATGTCAGAGATTCAACGTGGACACCCTGAGAAACTCAAGGACTGGGTAAAATCACAACGATACCAGGCAAGTTGCTGTTCCCCTCTACTCAACACTTGACTCTGCACCTGGAACAGTGTGTTCAGTTTAGATCCCCTAGTTTAAAAGCAATGTCAAAAAATTAGAAAGGGTCCACTAGAGAGCACCGAGATGATCAAGGACCCAGAGCACATGCACAGAGAAGAAAGATTGAAGGAGCTGATCTTACTCAGCCTGGCAAAGAGGAAGCTGTTACCTAATAGCAACTTAAAACTATCCAAAATGGAATTACAAATTTGATGGAGCAATGGAAATAAAAATATGGCTTGGCTGTTCAGATTGAACATAAGATCTCCAGAGGTTCCATTCAAACAATTTCTATGATTCCATAGGACAGCTCACTGTTCTACAAAATCTAGAGACAATGATGACTCGTTTTTTAAGGCAGGCAAGATTTTTTGCCTGTACAAATGTATATTGGTGTATAAATTGGTGTATAAGTTACTTTAAAAAAATGCACCCATTGTTAAGGAACTCAGTCATCCTAGGTAAATACGTTAACAAGAGTTGAGCTCAGGAGACTGCAAAGACATTTTTTTTTAAGTTAAAATGCAGTTTTTTGCTTTTTCTCTTGTTAAGTTTCATTACATGGTACCTCATTAGACATCCAAGTCTTAGTTTTGTAAGAAGCATGAGTATTTTGTGTTGCAGCACAAACAAATTCCACTGAGACCTTTCTGTAACCTTGACCTTAAAATGACTTTCAAACATGCAAAGGCATGTTGTAGCAAAAAAAAAAAACAAACCAACTTCATTAAGAACACAGAAGAGGTACTCAGCACATTTAGACAGGCTTTTCCATAATTTATAGCAATCAACTGTTACTTCTAATTTTTTAATACGAATTTCCTTACAGTCACATCCCTGGAGAGTATCGTGTGAACTGGTCAGAGGGACAACAATCAAGAGGTTTGAGAAAAATTCAGCAATCTTGCATTCCTGGAGCAACAGACGTGCTCTTGCGCTGTAAAGCTACTGAAAATAGCATGTAGTTCTACCTTCCATCACTCTAAGAAAGCTAAAGAAATAAAATAATGGAAATGTACAACTGTCATCCGTTCTTTCTTACACCTTTGTGTCTTGTCACCTTTAGACTGTTTTGATAATATTTCATATTATATGCAAAGGCATTGCAAAATGCCTGCATATTTATAAAGTTTTTTCCACAAATTACCACTTCAAAAATGTAAAACATGCCAAAGGCATGCTTAGCATTGCAAGAAAAAAGTTTTACATTTCACACATGCACATCTCTCAAAACTGTCTTTTGATATCACCTCTCAGACTAACTGTAAAATTCTAAGCAGAAAATGAGCAGAACAAGGGGTTGCATTTTTTTAAACCAAAGCCCTTCATCATCTGTAAAACACAGACCCTAAAATAAGTCTCACAAAAAGCACCACAAGCAAATTAGCATTCAAACTGTCTCTCATGAAACATGAACATATTTCTGAGGTCAAGAAAGCCTAAGTAATTCTCTGACTGTATATATTCTAGATTTGTTCTGTGTATTAAAGATCTCCATGGCAGCACTACTCTACACTGGTACGAAAAAAAAACCACCTGCAAAATAAATCCAAACCTTTAAAATAGATTATAAAGCAAAAGAAACTTAATTTGTTCAGTCTCTTGCATAGAACTGCAAGCTGCAACTCTTCTTGAAAAACATTAGCTCTCTTTCACTAAACTACCCATACCTTGCCAAATTTATGATGGCAACATTTCTTACAGAGGAAGAACCAGACCAACTTTGTTATCTCTGAAGGAAAAAACAGACCTTGAAAATAATCTGAATTGATGGGTTTCTGCAGAGCAATGTTCGAGCAAAAAATGCTGGGGGTTTATTTTGAAAATATTTAAACCTCTTGATCATTAAATAATTGGTATCTACCCTAAGAAATTTCTTTCCATGCCTGGAGACCAACCTGTAGTAGAATGATGGTTATATAAAGCATGGGAAGCTTATATTGCCAAAATCTCAAGGCCAAGACTGGAAGCAGGGGAATGGGCATCAAGAATAGTGCCAAGCCTTCTATCCATCCATTACTAAACTGGCAAGAATTTCTACTACTTGATGAAAATAAACCTGAACTCTTCTACTTCCTTGCCAAAATTAGGGTGAAGTCCATAGCACAAGGCAAGAAGCCAGTGTTTACAGATGGCCAACGTGCTGTGCAACCCTGTTCTCGTTAAGATTTGCATTTTCCTGTGCAGTCCTATGAAAGAATGATGCTACAGATGGACTGCGTGAGCCAAGGTCTACCATGGAGTTCCCAAATGCACAGCTAAAGCAAATATAGTAGTGTAGGTTATTATTTATTTACAGGCATTTCAGACCACATGAAACCCATAATGGGTCTGAGATTGCTGAATATACACTATGCACACACTAGCCTGGTTGTACCCTGGTCTCTCACCACATCCAACCCAGTCAAATGACTTATCAGCATTTCACACGTAGGCTCCTTATGGCACAGATTCTGCCTTCATCTCTAAAGGCAAAAGAATGTGTGGGAGATGCAGGTGATACCTTTTGCATCCACCATCATCACATTCCATCCTCACACTGACTGTACTTTTTTCCCCACCTTTACTGAAATGAGTTTCATACTCAAATAAAATCTTTCATTTGTGGAACACAGTCCCCAGCTTCAGTTTCTCTCGTTCTAAAAACACACACAAACTTTTAATCTACAAAGGTTACTGAATATAAAAACTGTGAATACCAATCATAAACAAGCAGCACAGTGCAAGACAGCACAGTAACACTCTATGAGAAATTAGCATACTAGGTAAATAAGACTAAAGAGTTTACAAGTTCCTCACCCTAAAATAGTTCACTGCTGAAATATTTTCAGACCTGTACATAATTCTCAGTATCTTAAAACATCAACAAAAATCTTACCATGATTTGCAGCTAAAGCTACATACCTGTATTTGTAGTGAATTCAGAAGATGCACATCTGTGTCAATCTGAAACTAAAGTTTATTTATCATTTAAGCTGCAAAGATGCTAGTTGTTAGCTCTGTAGGTCTTGCAATGCAGACAGACTACTTGCATGCTCCGACCACTGAAAATTATACAGATAAACGTGTGCTATTACTTTGTACTTTGCCAACTGTGCTTACTTGTTGCCTCACCACTGAAAGTGCAATCCTATGGAGACTTACATATTCATTTCCCCTGAAAGCACCAACCTGTTTAATTGAAGTTAATGGGAAAATTCACAACACAGTGTTAAATATGTGCAAGTACTAAATCTTCACAAAGCTCTTCTGCTCCTAAATTCAGAACATCTAGGCAGCATTTTTTCTAGTGTAGCTATAGTTATAACAGCATTCAAGCATCTTTAAGACAAATTAGACATTCATATGTTTCCTGATTCTAAATATGACCTGCATTGCAATAGCAGTTGGTGGTTCCAAGTTGGATTAGGATTTGTAACCTAAAAAAACCAGACAAGCCGTAGACAGAAGCTTAGCAAAAAGGGTTGTATTACGTAAATAAGCCTGAATAAAGAGTGTGATGCTTTGCATTCATATTAATTCCAGTTTGGGGACAGTAACAGTTGGTGTCTTTTAGGAGATCCTTCTACAAGGAACTTAGAAAGCAGCACAGTAACACTTACCATTCAATGCCTCCCAAGTCCTTACTTTCCATTTCTGTCTTTGACTGGCACCAAGTACGCAGCCTATTCTTACACAGAAGCAAGTCCAGTGATTCAGACAATCCCAGGAAAGCGAATCACATTCACAACTAAAGACAAGAAGAGTTCAACTGTTTTTAACCTAATCTGTAAGAAAATTCATCCCTGACCCTCAATCGATAACCTTGAACTTAAAACTAGGACTGTCAGTAAGGCCACAGAGGCTTTGGAATCATTAAGAAAAATGGAAAATTCTCAGTTTTAGTAGCAATCAATATCAAATGTATTTTACAGAGTAAGAAAGTGTTTTTCATGATCTCAAAAAGAAAGCAGTAGAACCCCTAAATATTTCCCATTTGCTGATTTCTTTTTTTCATAGCCTGGCAAGCATAGGTGCTAATTTCTACAAATTATGTAAAAATATAAAAGGCACATGCTACCTTGATTCTCAAAACAGCAAGCAAAATCTATTGACACCTACTGCAAAAAATCACTTGATCACTACTACATACTATTACTATAGAGACTAAAAGTACAATTTTTATCTGAGTGTAGGTTAACTTTGAAGCCATTGTAATGATATGTATACTTAAAACTACCAACTCCTAATTTCACTTATGCCTCCTACTACTTGCAATATCAGAAGCAGTAAGTAGTACAGAAGCCGTTTTGTATTCTCTTATGTTAACCATGACAGCTTGCAGAGCAGATCCCTTCATGAGTCTGTTGGCAAATGCCTCTACAGAGAAATCTGACAATTTATTCCTACACTTTTCTAATTATTAACCAACTATTAAAAAGGACTTTCCTTCTTATTGCAGGACAGTTTAATTTCTTTAAGAGTCTTTGGAGGCATTTTGAAAATGCAAATTTATTATATCATATCACTCATATTGAAGACACCATGAGACATTTAAAAAACCCTTCAGCAGACTGAACAGAATTAACCTCAGGAACAGCTTCCAACTCTTTCCCAGTATACCAGGAGATATGCTGCAAACATACTAAGGTCTGCTATAGCTTCTGAAGTGTGCATAATGCAGAATTCACATTTCCTGGTCTGAAGTTGCTAGAATGACCACAACTATTCCCTTAAACAAAACAACCGAACACTTCCTTTCAGAGTTCTCTTACTTCAGAGTTCATAACTTCTGGTAGAAACCTTTAATGTGAGAGTCACACCATGTTTAAAGAAAAGAAAACCAAAAAAGTCCACACTTCAGCATAGCAAGCTCCTTCACCCTCTCTGTACAGAGGACTAGTGCAAAGAATACACTAACCTTTACATGATGGTTTTATTTTCCTTAACTGCTTCTGTGATGTCTTGATCATCTACTGATCACCAACACTCCAATAAGCTTTCTGCTCCCTGATATACATGAACGATGGTTATTATTAGGCATTATGTCTTTAGCAATTTGATTCTCAACAGTATTTTATGGGCTTGCCTTATTTAGTTTTGCATTTAACTTGACAGCATCTTGACAGATCTATTTTCCCCCTTTGCATTACATCTTTTTATTCCTAATAACTTCCCTTCTCCTGAACTTTCAACCTGTCACCGTTTATTTTTTGTCTTCTGATATTGTATCAAAACTTGGGGAAACAGAAAAGTACTTAGAAGTAGCTCATACGATGGCTACTTACCAGTTACAGTACAGGGGAAAACACAGGACCACTCCACACCTTCAAAGCTTGGTTTACACAGAATGGAAATAAAAGTACACAGGCTGAATGGAAGGTGCAAAGCACCGTAACAGCCTTCTGATTTGTGCCATTCAAAGTAGCTAGAGGTCAGCTAATTGAAGCCTTTTCATTTCTAGCACATGTTCCAGTTCTAAGTCTAATACAATGACTTTAAAGAGATTGTACAGCATCACAAACCATTCAGCCGCTCCTCCTAACTTCCCCTTAAACTAGTTGCCTCACTTTTATATACTCTTGCTCTGATATTTTGCTTTTTCCCCCTTTTATGCAAGCTAAACTTGACTAAAAATTACAGAGTAGATCTTCTGTAGTTAGCAGATCTTAAGTGAAAAGTTGTTTCTCCTCCTACAGTTCTGTCAAACTACTTTTTCCTAGAAGCATCTACTATGTCATCTAGAATTTTGGCCCATGCATTCTGCACCAATGTAATCTCAACTCAAATTGCATGGGAGTAATCCAATTTCTTTTTACAATTACTTTTTCTGCATTTTTGCCTCAAGAGTAACTGCAGTGGATGAAGAAGAGGATGCAAGTGAAATGGTACATTATCTCCGAGGTTGGATGAGGGACAGAATAATGGATGTGAGCATGGAAGTAACTGGGAGAAGGTATTACAATAAAGTAAGAAAGAAGAAAAACAAGATAAAGGCCCCATGTTGGTATAACTTGAATAAAGTAGAAAATATTATCACTCTTGTTTAATGTTATGAAACTTCGGTAACACTTTTCAGAATACAGGGAGGTTTTTAAGAACATCATCTACAGAGAATATGGCACTATGAATAGCATAATAAGCAGCTCTGACATCTGCCAGCTGCCACTCAGTCTACCTAATTCTTGACCACAGACATTGTATGTTAAACAAATTTTAAGAGTATTAGTTACAAAAATAAAATCTAAATGTTTGTTATGGTAACAAGAACAGTAAATTAAGAAAGTCAGGCAAACCTTGAGTCACTATTTTGTCTTTAAGTTTTTAAAGAACAGCATATTGGGAGGGAAAAAGTGTCAGTTCCATATTCAGGGAACTTCAAGAAAAACTCATTAATAACTAATTGTTCAAGGAGAGACGAGAGTTGGAATACACAGAGTATAATCCTGTATTTGTTCAATAGGTTTCCTTAAAACAATAAGAGTATGCATTCCCAGAGTGTGGTTTACAATCCTTTTCACCAAAACTATAGATTTAACCTGACACTGAATTGTGCACCACTTGTGCAGAGACCTAGTTGCCTCTTGCTTCCCAGTGCAATGTCTCTTCATTTACAAACCATTTTAGTTTCTCATTCTATATTGCAAACCAATGAAATCCCTTCAGTCTCAGTCACATCTCTTTTGACTGCACAGAACCCAGCAACTCAGCATCCTGCTCCAAAAATCTCATTGACAGAATGTGCCGCAGACTTGAAGAGCTTAGTAGGATTGAAAGGGGCAAGCCATTACTATGAATAAATGGAGCAAAACTATATCAAATACTGCATGCACACACTTACGCCCTGCACCAATTTACTGTACTTCAGAAGAAAACTTTCCCTGGAGGTGAACTAGCAGGAACTTTAAAAGGTTTTGTACTAGCCACTGTCAACAAGTAAACTCTAAAAATATTTATATAGCTTACACATGTCCAAACAAGACACAACAAGGAAAAGACACAAAAAATATCAAAGAGTCATAGAATGGCTTGAGTCAGAAGGGACCTTAAAAGATCATCTAGTTACAACCCCCTGACACCTCCCACTAGATCAGGTTGCTCCAAGCCCCATCCAACCTGGCCTTGAACACTGTCAGGGAGGGGCAGCCACAACCTCTCTGGGCAGCCTGGGCCAGTGTCTCACCACCCTCACAGGAAAGAATTTCTTCCTAATATCTAGTCTAAATCTACCCTCTTTCAGTATGAACCCGTTCTCCCTCATCCTATCATTAGATGGCCTTATAAAAAGTCCCTCTCCAGCTTTCCTGTAGCCCCTTTAAGTACCAGAAGGCTGCTAGNTCCAGCCCCCTGATCATCTTCATGGCCCTCCTCTGGACTCACTCCAACAGCTCCATGTCCTTCTTATGCTGGGGGCCCCAGAACTGGACAGAGGACTCCAGGTGGGGTCTCATGAGAGTGGAGTAGATGGAGTGAATCACCTCCCTTGACCTGCTGACCACGCTTCTTTTGATGCAACCCAGGATACCGTTGGCTTTCCAGGCTGCAAGCACACACTGCCGGCTCATGTTGAGCTTCTCATCAACCAGCACCCCTAAGTCCTTCTCCTCAGGGCTGCTCTCAATCCATTCTCTGCCCAGCCAGTATTTGTGCATGGGATTGCCCCAGCCCAGGTGCAGGACCTTCCTTGCACTTGGCCTTGTTGAACTTCATGTGGTTTGCGTGGGCCCACTTCTCCTGCCTGTCAAGGTTCCTCTGGATGGCATTCCTTCCCTTCAGTACCTTGACTGCACCACACAGCTTGGTGTTGTCAGGAAACTCGCTCAGGGTGCACCCAATCGCACCCTCCATGTCACTGACAAAGCCATTAAAGAGAACCGGTCCTAAGGGTTTCTCCCCTGAGGAACACCATTCGTCACTGACCGCCACTTGGATACTGAGCTACTGACCACAACTCTTTGAGTGTGACCATCCAGCCAATTCCTTATCCACCAAGTGGTTCATCCATCAAACCCATGTCTCTCATTTACAGACAAGGAAGTCATGCAGGATTAAATGCTTTGCACAAGTCCAGGTAGATGACATAAGTTGCTCAAATAAATTCATCCAGGATTTGAACCCTGGGCCTCTCACATATTTGATATAACCAAAGAGGTATCCGAATCATCTGTGTTTCTACATTCAGTTCTGTTCATTCACTAAAGAGAATTTCCATGAGTGATGGAACTAACAGAGTGTCATTTCCAGGTACCTTTAGTGGAATTTGGTGCTGCCTGAGAAGGGATGAACTCACACAGAAGCCTTTTCCTCTGTGGGCATTTCTTCTACCAAGCAAATTGCTTTGTAGGTGCCTAAAATTTTCAGTACTGCCATCCCTCTATCAAATAACCAAAAGCTCAAAAATAAGGTGACAGTTCCTGATTGCATAAGACTCTTTGCCATAGGAAGCACAAAGCGAAAAAGGAAAAGACATGCTGCTAAGTAGGCAGATAGCAAGATTTTATTTTTTTAATAGATGCATAGATATATATATTTGAAGTCTGCTAATTGATCAAAACATTACCTTTGAAACATTAGAAATTAAATTATGGCACTAAAAGCGTTAAATTATATCAAACTATAAATGCAACATCTAAATCTTAATGTAAAACTCTAATCCATAAATGTTTGTGCAGTTTTATCAGAACAAAAACTTTCACTGCAATACCACACATAATAGAAACAACTTGTTTGGAGAAATTTGTATCTAATGTACACGCTGAAAGGTTTCATAACTTCCAGGTTAAACTCTATAGGAAAAAATTTAAATATTATTTCAGGTTTCTTTACAAATATCACTTATGTGATATTTTCTAATTAAAGCTTATCAAGAAACACCAAATTCAGGGCAATAACATAACTACTGGATTAGATTAAAAAAATCCTGAAAATACATGTCTTGTTTGTGTTTCAACAAGAAGTTAAACTAACATGCAAGAAAGGGAAAAATAAAAATACTAACTAGCCCCAGTGTCTATTGCAACACGGTATTACACCATATGGATTCCAGTCTGACACAGTATTGTAATTACATTTTCCTACTGAACACAGAGAAAGATGGGAAAAACTTAGTGTTCCCCACCCCTGGATATTAGGGGTTTTTTTCTAGTCTAAGTAGACAAATAGAAAATCTGTCACATGCACATTAAACCACACCAGGACCACCCAATGAGAAGACTACTTACATTACACACTTCATATATGGCAGGCTGGAAAACAGGAAATTTATTTGTGGAAACCGAACTAGCAAGTTGAAATCATGCTCAAATTCTTTTCAAATGAAAAGTGACACTTGTCAGAAGGCAATACTATCTTTCACATTAAAAAACTGTAAATATAACAGCACTGACTTATCACCATTTGATATTAGTACATCAATATGATGCTAGAAGATACTCATGTTCTTCATGCAACTTAATGAGCCTGTATTTGCATTTTAACTCCAGTGAGTCCAAATCCAGAAGATATATACTGTAAAAAACAAACAAAACAACAAAAAACTAAACCACACTATTTTTTAATCCGTTATGCAATTATATTTTTCAAACAAAAATATAATGGATTCAAAATATATTAGTACAGGAGAAATTCTCATAATGCCAGCCAACTACCTTTGCAGTGTGTAACATGAACAAAGCCAAGTTTGGGAGTTGTATGACTCAAAAGAAGCCCTCATATAGGCTCATTGAGGAGCTGAACCAACCTGGAAAAGATAATGCTAATTTAATTTGAAACTTCTTAATCTCACAGCATCTTGTGCTGTAACAACTTCTCTTTAAGTATGCTAAATATATACACAGGACTTTGTCATACTGTGAGCTAATACCAAAAGAATAAAGAGCAGAAAAGTCATAAGGAATTGCAAATACCAGCACCTCATACCATAAACATCCATTCCTCAATGTTTCAAACACAGTCTAAGAACAAACATTCTTTTTCCAATAAGCTTAAAGAGTAACTGGAGTTTAGGAAACTATGTCAAGTGTAAGGAAAAGGAGAAGAAAAAATTTCCCTTTGAAGAACCATACATAACCCATGAAAAACCTGGAAGTGGATACAGACAAAAAGCAAATTTTTGGCCCTATCTGTCATTTCAGGAGGCTGCATACAGTTAGGCAAGTAGAAACCTCCTTTGGGACACTCTGTATCTCCACCAGGGATTTTGCAAGTACAGCCGCAACAGCCAGGAAATTGTGGCACAGTTATTTCCTTCTATCAATCCACTTTCTCTTTGAAGATAACAGATCATTTATTACTTTACAGTTGAGAACTTAAAGTGATTTTATTAAAGAAAAACTTCATAAAAAACCAAGCAGACTACAGAAAATGCTGATAGATTACATTATGAAGACTAAATTCCCAGTATCCCAAGACTTGAAAGCTAGAAGCTAAGCAATACATTTAATTAAAAGAACTTAACATAGCTATGGAGATATGTTAACTCATACAGACCTGTGGTTGATTTATACTCTTTTTCTGACATATCAGCAAAGTAGCCTATACTGCAACCACAGCACAGCTGATTTAGCATTTCTGAATTAGCTGAGGAATTTCAATACACATATTGGAATATTTTCTAAATAAATTATAAATGTGTTTAATTAAAAATGAAACACTTCTGGAATATTGCACTACGTGGTTTCTAATGCCAACAGCACACATTTTAACTGTCAGAAACTCATGTCCAGGATTTTTAAGCTTACATCACCTTAACCACTAATTAATGTCAAAAAATGTTTAGATAATTTTCTATACACAGAATTTACAAAAAAGTGACAGCAATATAACCACTACAAAACAAATTCAGAAACACAGAAGAAATAAGAAACTCTGGAGTGGATTAAACAGTGTGTGGCTTGACTGAGATGCCATAGAATCAGACAAACATTACTGTTCATTCACATTTCAGGCAAGCAAATCCTCACAAGGATTCACTGGTTCAGACAGGTCCCATTTCACGCTGCAGTCCATCACACAATGCTCAGATATGTCTGAAACTGAGCTTCAGAAATGTACCTCCACATACTGAGTCAGTAAACAAGCAAAGCTCCTTGAGCTATGCTGGTACTGAAGACCAAAACAGGGACATTTCCATTTCTCAAGTAAACCTTAATGGATTAGCAGAACAAAAACCAATACTGAGCACGTTAATGAAAGTAAGTTATTACACTAACAGTATTTCTTCAAAAATATTATCTCAAAGATGCTTTCATTTGTGTCCAGTTCACATTAAATTCTCTGTTAGTCATGCTTCTCTTCATTCTTTTCCTTTTTGTTTTTTTTTTCCCCTGTGAAGTGAGCATTCTGTCTACAACGCATCTTTCAGCAGAAACCCCCGAATTACCCTGTAGGCTACCTGCTCACAAAAAAAATGAACATGACTAAAATACTATTTGGAGACCCATGAGAAACTGCATCTTCTGAGTAATTCTGAATTCCTTGATTGGATTTGAAACAGTATGCTACCTCCACCAGAATTATTCTCAATATGCCAAGCCGGCTGCCAGGAAGGACATTGCCAAAAATATCCCTTCTCTGTAAAACACAGAATCCCAGTACTTACAGAGAGATGATTGTATTATTTTATGATCTTCATGTATAGAACAGAATGCTTTGCAAAACTGGCATATCAACTTCCAGCCAGAGAAAGACCTCAGTTTTTCACACAGCAGATCCCCATTAATGGAACTTTAAAAACATAACATTGCTCTATAGGTCAAATTTCTTTAGGAACTTTCTGTGTTTATCAGAATCGGTTATTGCCATATGTCCAAGGTTGGAAGACTGATATTTTGGGATAATAACCTTTTAAACTTATCATAGCAAATTGTTTAATCATTTAATTCTAGCCACACACGTATTCACTGCACTTGTTCATTGAATACAGTGTCCTAATCTCGTAACAGAAGGCTGCAAAGACCTGAAGATTTCTTACCTACACTTTGTTAATGTCAAAATAAGCAAGCTAGGTGAAATCAATCCTCTCTGTGCTCCCTTTCCCAAATTCCAGTTACTGCCACAGATCATGCAAGAAATAGTGATGTGTTAATTGCACACTGGAATTAATTATACTCAGAGACTGGGAAGCTTGTAGGAAAGCAACGCAGAAAGAAGGTAAAAATACTCTAGTCCACCAGAAATGTTATGGCTCATGACTTAAAATATTTAGCTTAGTACTAGGTTTTTCTTCTTGTATTAGTGCTAATCTGTATTATGGTAGCGTACAGCTGTCCTATTTTCTAAGTGCAATATAAAGCTGTAACAAAAGGTTTTCTACACTCAAATAATGTACAGTGCATGTAGCTGGGTTTTTTATATCTTGAGTTAAAATAAAGCTAATCTGAACTAACAGGTTTATAAATACCTGCACTCACCTTATTAAGGTCAAGTCAATAAACATTAATTGTACAGAGTATACTCAAACACTTTCAGGACCCTTACACTCTGGGAAAATACAGAGTTGTCCAGAGCAGGTCAGTATTTGCAGCATACTGAAGAGTTTTCATCCTAAAACGTGCCCCTTGCAATCATCGTAACTCAAATGAACTACATTTTCTTGACGAACTCAAACAAGTGTCAAAATAGGAACCTTTAGCAAAGAGATCAGATGCTCTGCTATTCAAAAGATTTGATCATAAATTTCCAAAACACATGCTGCAATTTCTAGCAGCCATTACGGTGTTAAACTTAAAATAGTCTTTAAAAGTTCTGCCTAACAAAGTAGGTCACGTGTTTCTTTGAGGAATTCCGTATTTCTTCTGTTGTATGGTTCTGTTATATGGACAGACATATAGACAAATATGAAAAACAGATAATGTTGTTTTCTTTTTTTTTTCTGCCGAGTTTTTTTACTATACAGATTAAATAATTCCTTTTCCATTACTTCTCTTTTGATCTCCAGAATGTCATTACTTTGTAGACTTTCTTCACTCCAATCCAGTATTTTTGAGCACAAGATTAATTATAAGAAAGTGCTTCTGTCATTTCTTAAAATAGATTCTGAGTGGGAGCACATGCCATCATGATGCTGTAACTCATCAGGAAATTATGATGCAGTACCATCTTATTCCAAAGGCACCTGCTAGCTAAGATATACCCAAGGTCATATCAGCACTTCTTATGTTTTTCAGGACTGTTTTTGTATCAGATTAAAAGAAATCCAGCAAACAATCAAAGACACAGTGTGTTTTTTCCAGAAAAAAAAACAAACAAACTTGACACCAATCACTTTGAGCAACTCCAATTTCAATTTTGCACAGAAGTACCACTACAAAAAAAAAGAAAAAAAAAAGAAAAAAAAAAGATACAAAATGATAATTGCAAAAATAGTAAGTGTAACTAATTTAAAAAATGCAGTGAACTACACCAAGGATTATTTATCAAGCAAAGCAAAAAAATGAGGTGAGGAATACAGGCTTCACATTTTATTTATTTTTTTAATCACATGGCATGTAAATAATGGTTTGGGGAAGAACATTAGGGAGAGCTCCCCCAGACTTTTTTTCTTCTTCAAGCCTACACAAATAATTTTTCTTATGGGAAGACACAGAACAAGACATCGGAGAAACCATGGAAGCAAAACCTTCCTAAGTAAAACAAGCAGTTATTTTTCTTTTCTTTAAAAAAAATATTTATTATTTAACTTAAACAACTGAAAGGAAAACTTGATTGTCCAGCAACTTTGTCCCCTCAGGTGTACTAATAAAGCTTCCAGGCTGCTTGATCCCAGAACTTTCTGAAGTTCATTTAAATAGCAACACAAGCCAGTGTTTCTGCTGTTACAGTATTCAAATACTTCATACACATCCTTGATATTATCTCCTCATCTGCATGGCTTCTGAATCAGTGGTAGTGTGTAATACATGCATTTTTGCATACAAGTAAAACTCAGGCCCTCAAGTCCTATACAAATTAATCCAACAAACACTGCAGGATTTCCCTATAAATGGAGATAATATATAACTTCATTTGTCTGGTGGAAATTTTATAGAAGACTAAAGCTCCACCAAGACATACATTAAGAGGCTCATACACAAGGTAACACAGAAGTTACACCTGAGGCAGCACACACACACCCTGTGAAAGGATGGTAGGAGATGTTGCATAAGAGCACTGCAGGGTGCACAAGGGTTAACAAATGGCTTGGGACTATCAACCCCAAAATTTTCCTGTAGATCTATACTGGATTACAGCAAGTATCACAAAGGCAAGTAACTTAGTTTTAATTCCTTGTTAGCACGTGGGGATTCAAACACACCCACTTATTTCCCAGAAGAGTGCTTTAATTAAGAAACTAAAAGGCTGGATGGTGACAAGCTTCTTTTCTGCTTAAGCCAGGTCACTGCCCAGCTAAAAATTAAAATGCTATGGCATCCAGACCAGCACCCGAAATCAGCAACAAGGACCCTACTGTCGCCTCATAGCTGGGCATTCAACTGGAAGAAAAGACCTATATTAAAGACCTGCTCCATGGGCTATTATTTCCATTTTGTTACTTGCCCTCTAATAGGAAAGAAAACGCAACAACAGTCAAAACACAAATACTTGAACCCTGTTCTCTTCCCTCCCACTGCATGGTCCAAACTGCTAATTTTAAGATACTGAAGCTGAATCACCGCATCTATGTCTCTTTTTTGATCCAGCCTATGAAGTGTTACAAAGATTTGTTTGATTGATTATTTATATCTCTCTCCAGAAATACAAAACTACTTAGAATTTGGGCACCTCTTCAGCCATGAAGCTTTTTTAATTTCAGAAGCGTATGGCTAGGGATGTAGCTCTTGATAGCACTGCTCCACAGAGAGAATAAAGGCAATGCATTCCATTTTAAAGAATATTTAAAGCTGCTTCTACTTTTAATGCAGCATTCACTGGAGCAACCATAATATCCCCAAATGAGTATTTGCAGAACTGGATCAGAGGAATATTCTCTGCTCTCTAGAGCAGAGTAGTAAAATCCAACTCACAGGTATAAAACAATGACTCAACACCTTCCTCTGCCCCCAACATCCATCATCACATTACATGTTAATGCTAACTTTCTTGTGTCAACTGCAGCTCTTTCCTTTTTTTCTTATGCTACTTGCATCCTTTGCGTCATGTGCTTTTTTCCCCTCCATCCAAAATACATGCAAAATATCTTCAACCCACCCTTAAAACACACAGGAAAGGTAATGTTCACATAGGTTGATCATTATGATAAATTAACTGTGAAGCATATGTTCATTCTTTTAGAAGCTGTCATACGCTTTTGAATGCCACATTAAGTTAAAACTACTAATGGTGCTTTGCACCTTCAACTTCTCATCTCAAATTCTTAATCCCTGGAGTAAGGAGGTATGCAGTCAGAAGTAAAACCTCAGATGTAAGAGAAAGGCAAAATATACCACTCGATGTATATAATTTCCAATGGATTAGCAGTGCCTTAGTAAATTATTTATTAAAGAAATATATAGTTATTACTCTCAAAATACTATTTTTAATGTAAGTCTGACCTTCAGTTCAGTGATTGCACTTTAGTCCTCATCAGGAAAGGTAAAATTTTGGTGATATTGATCATGACAGACTATGAGGAAAATCAAAATCCAATACGTACACTGCATACTTCTTATGTACAGAACTGTGAATTAGTTAGTTTGAATTAGTTAATTTGAATTAGTTAATTTGAACAGAGTGGCGAATTGATACAGGCCTTCGTTTACTACAGAACAGACAAACTATTTCTACAGAATTCTAGAGATTCAGGCAACAAATCTCGTACTAACGTATTCTGCTAAAAAACTAAGGAATCAAAGAGAACGAGACCAAGGACAAAGATGTGTCCATATAATGCTTTCCAGACATTGGATCCTGGTTACTTAATGTGAAAAGGCTTAGTAAGAAACAACGTTCAAGCACAGAAGAGTCCTAAAATAACACTCACTTTCTTTTAACACAGAAAATCTGATGTGAAATAAAATTGCTACGTGTGTTCTAAGAGCATCTCTCAACTGCTAAATTTTGTTTTTAAAAATGATCTGTAGGGCCTTGATGCAGGGACTGTTATATAAATATTTAATAAATGACATCTCATTTAGTACTCACATTGACTGCGGTCTCATGGGATCACTAACTTATATACAACATTGTAATATTTCTATAAGTAATTCTTAAATAACCAAGAAGAGTGTTTTGCTAGTAAGCCAGATTCTAGAAGTCAGGCTGGAGTAATCAAAACTAATTATGAGAGTGAATCCAAGCTAATACAAGAACCTCACAGATCTGTTTAGTATCTGTTCTTGTCCTCAGAGACTTAAAAAATATTATTTCTTTTTAGCATGTAGCCTATCTGGCATATAAGCTTTGAGACTTCCTTTTTATCTGAAAATTTGTGAAGTACCCACATAAGAAATCTGCAAAAGGAATAAATAAAAAATAACGTACATTGGCAGAAAGAACTTCATACAGATTTACACAGCGAGCAATGCTATTAGTCGCAACCCAATATTTGAAATTACATCAAATATAGAATAAATCACAGAGTTGTGCAGGACTGTGAGCTTTAAACATCTTTAAACCATGTCCTTACTCAAATGATCTCACCTGGGCACCCAGTAAAAGGATTTTTTTTCAATTACATTCCCATAACATGGTTAAAAACCCAGTCTGCATCTTACGGTGCATCATCAGTGCACAGTAATTGACATTAGATAGCTGCGTAACAGCCCAGAGGAACATTACAGATGTATTACATTGACTTCAATGGAACTAACACTGTTAAAACGTATACTTCCTACGAAGGAAACCCCTCAGAAGTATGGAAGCTGAATTTCCATTTCTGATTCCACTGAAGGGACAAGAGAAGTAGATGAATATCCAAAGGCTTCTAAACAGCTGTAAAAAGCTAACACATGTGAGAAGCAAAAATGCTATTCACCTTTTGTAAGAAAACAATTAGCCAACAATGTAAACAAAATAGGTGCTTATAAGTCTTTCCTCATCCTCCAAATTGTGTATTGGAATCTATGGTAAAGCCATACAGTGGCACATTGCTTCCTTGCACTGATCTATAAAATGTCCGTATTCCTGAAGAAAGGGGGCACATAGACTAGTGGAAGAAACTATAAAATTTCTTACAGGTGCTTTTTGTCTGCCAGAAGGCCCCATACAATGGCAAACTAGACTTTTCTACCTGTCTGACTAAAAGGTAGATTAAAAAACTGCAGCAAAACACAGAGTCCAGCCTAACAAAATTCTACAGAAAATGGCTGGCTTGGTAGGGGGAAAGCAGTACATGTTGCCTATCTCGACCTCAATAAGGCACACATAGTTTTGCTTCACTTACTAAATTGTCTCTATCTCAACCCATGAGTTTTCTCACTTGCCTTTCTGATTCTCTCCCTCCCCCCACTTGGGGGCAGTGAGCAAGTGTCAGAGTGGGGGCTTAGCTGCTGGACAGGGTCATCCCACCACAACCATCTTCAGCGATTTCTTTGAATGATTCCCTTTGTACTGCATTAAAGTAGTACGTACTCCAAATATATCCTCCTGGACAACAGACTACTTGAAAGTTCACTGGCTGCAAAATGAAAGAAACAGAGAAAAAAAATGAAGTCTTGAAAGAATCAACATTAACACCATGGTCAAAAGTTATAACGTTCGCAAGCAGTTATCTATGGAAAACACATTCTTCTCAGAGCTACGCTAAGAAAGGAAAGATGGAGTGGGGAAAATAGAAGTATTTACTTGAGTTGTCTAAGAAGTCATTCAGGAATGCAAGACGAAGTAGAAGAAATGCCTTGCCATCCATCACACACACAAACAAAAAAAAAAAAGAGATATGTGATAAGAAAACAAGGTAATTAGGAATATTGACCTGATAATGAAATCCTAAGATTTCAGGAGATGTCAACTCAAAGCAGCTCCAAATAAAAAAGTTTGAAGAAAATGAGCACTTGACATTTAGTAGAAATTCTGTAAGAAAATTCTCAATCTAGTTGCATTCAAGAGGGTGACTTTTTAACCTAACACCAAAAATAATCTGAGTAAGATGTATGATACATTTGATCAACAAAATCAAAGGCACATACACCCAAAGGAAAAAAATAATTTTAAAAAGTAAACAACAGTGCTAAGAAAGATTTCAGTATAACTTGTCACGTTACAGGCAACAAAAGATATTACTGTCAGTCCCAAAGGAAGTATGCTTTTGTCAATTCACAAAGAACAAGAACAGAAATAACAGTAACTGAAAAGTATTTTCTATACAAAAATAGCAGAAAAGCACTGAAAAGCCACTTCCAGTATTTAGCCAGCACAATTTAAACTAAATGCAGAGGGGATAAGTCAGACATAGAAGATGACAGCAAAAGAATCTATTGGCCTTACTTTCTTTTTAAAGAAGAGTTAAGTGGGGTTTTTTAATGCTTTATTCTCTTGCAAGCATAAAGGAAGTAGTGTGCTCAAGCATTTTGCTTAGTGGTCAGGAGGTGAAGGGAAAAGAACTGCTCAAAATCTTGGGAGTATACTTCCCCCCACCCCCTTCCTTTTTTCAAAACTTTTTTTATACTACTTGTAAAAGAAGCCATAAGTAAATCCTGAAAGCCCACCAAATACCCAATAACTCTATACAGATTAATAAATAATTAAAATAAACAGAATCTAATATTCTCCCAAAAGAAGACAAGACATTAGTACAGTAGAAGCAGATTCGCAGATCAACTGGACATCACCAGAAGCAGCACAGTCATTTCAAAAACAGGAAGCCAATCATTTAGTATCCAAGAAAATGAGAAATATCCCACAAACAAACAGCATACGCTTCTGTGTGCATGATTAAGTGAACGGAAGGCAATTGAGTTTTGAGCCACTGTATGTAGCCTCAGGTCAACTCTCAAATTGCAATCAGTGGACAGTGTGCAAGGCTACCAGAGGTGATAGTATCCATTCAGTCAAGTGTGACTTTCGATTTTTCCAACTCAAGTTTGATAAAAGTGCAGGGCAGTAATAACACAAATTTTGAGGGCCAGTCAACAGTATACTCCCTAAGAACATGGGGCAGTAATGCCTTGGCCAAAGGCCAGCTTTTCTCATGTATTATTACCAAAAGAAAAAAATCCCACCTTCTTTCTACTGACAGCAACTTATTCCCATCTCCACTGTGTGGGATTTACTCACGGTAAATCAAGAGAAATTAATTTTAAACTAGCTTGGCAAAATACTATCATCTGGACCAGTTCACATTTTGTTCACCATATATATGAACAATTTTGCTGGGATAAGTGAGAGCTCATGGACAGGATTAATTCTCTAGGTGGGATTAATTTCACCATTAATAAAATGGAATAGAAGATAAATTTATCAGAAAGAATTTCTAGAATATTCAATAATTGTCAACTTCAAATAAGGCTCAGTGAGGGACTTTCAAGGAGAGATTATTGAGATTACAAATATTTGTATATTTGGGTTTTTCTCTATTCTTTTTATAAAAACAATTTCCTAATTTTGCCTTTGTTAAGTGGCGAGTTAAACTTTTCTAATTAATGGGATGCTTGAAGACACCTACACAGGCATAATCGTTAAGCACACAAATCTTTTTCCCTGTTCAGCTGGTCTGCTTTCCATTAACAGCCTTTACATCCCATTTGAATAACCTCAGTCTCTACATTCTTTCCCAGAAGCTGCAGTTTATGATATGGTTTTGATTTATATAATGTGTCTATCAGTCTCCTCTGTCCTTTCTTTTTCTCCCACTTCACATAAAATTCCATTTTTATTATTAATATGTAACTTTTTTTTTTCCTAGAAGCAGTGGTTTTTAATGTTAGGATTGCTTTTTCAGTGACTACAGCATTTCAGTATTTTCTGCTATTTAAAAAAAAAAATTAAAAAATCACACTTCCACTGTAGATGTATCTTAATACTGAAGATGCTACTTCCACTGCAACTTATAAAACTCGGTTTAGGTAGCTACCTTTCTCTCCAAGCACTGCATTTGGATGCCAGAATCATGCTCAATATGTAATTAGTAGTCATGGAGACTATGAAAACATACAATATTGGACAAATGATGGACCAGTGGGCTTCTGATTTGCAGTGAAATAAGGCCTTAAATAAATGCATGTGGTCCGCTGACCACAACGATATAACTAAATTAGCTGTCTTCCTTCTCCATCCAAATCCCTCCCCCTTTTTTAGAAAACATCAAGAATCCCAAAGCCTGACTTACACAACTACCTGATGCCTGTGACTGCTTGATCCAGTTACCTCCATCATACGGATAATGGTCCACTCAAGAGAAAGGTGATGATTCTGTTCAGGTCAGCAAGAAGAAGGTATGCAGGACAAAAGTGAAATTAGAAAATTATCTTGCATGCAGATGTTTTAAATATCTGGTGCACAGACAGGTGTCCATCAAAAGAAAAATAGGTCAATAGCATATCAACTGCCATATAGTACAAGTCAGGTTAGCATCCTCAAAGTCAGCATATTAGCTAATCTGACTGACTGGTAAAGATATGCTTAGAAAAACACTACTGAGTATAAGTAAAATGACAGATTGAATAGTGCCAAAGTCCCTCAAGCCGAAGGCAGATTAGATCTGGCAGAAATGAGTAATTTGCCACATATACACATTTTAATTATTATATGATATATAATATAATAAATGTTTATGTGTGTATATATGTATAAATAATATGTATGTAGTCTTCAAATTAGTTCTGTCAGGCATACTATAGCAAATAAGTTACAAAAACTAATGTTAGAACTTTTGACTATGAAAAATTATCAAATTAATAAAACGAGACCCTACTTGCCTATAAATGCTTAACATAGTGTTCACTTTTTCCCAAACTTATCTCTGCAGAAGCCTACTGTTCAGCTTTTCTTACTACCTAACATATGTAAGTTACCTAATGTTCAGGTCTCCATTAAGAACAAACACCTAGCATAGCCTTCATACTCACCCAGCTACTACTCACATGAATCAAACAAGTTACATACAAAATGGGAAAATATTTCTTGACTTACTTCCTCTTCAAAATAATCTCCTGTAACGTGCAAATCCTTCCTTTCCTTCACTATGTTTTTTTTCCCTGCTTGTTACTCAGTAGAGGCAACAAGGACAAGCTAGCAAATACCACTGAGAGGATACGTGGTCTGACAAAGCAACACTTGCAAGAATGGAGACAACATTTAGTTAGACAAAGGAGTGTCAGGACTATCTTCTAAATTAACGCAAGTGAACTGCTCAAACTAACACATGATTACACCTGTTTGAGAGAGAACCTAACTATCCAAATACAAAGAACTTCTGCATCTACCTGTTTTTTACTGCAACGGCTGCTAGTTGGGATGCCAACATCTCGGGGGTTAAATTTCAGTTTATGCTTTAAACAAATTATAATAGGTATTTTGATATCACCTCAAATGGCTCCAGGCTGATGTCTTCACGATATCGTAAACGTAGAGGAAGCTCTTGAATGTGCCTTAATTGTTAGATACTTTCTAGATGCTAATAAGACCTCAACCACTCATTTTAAAGTGGGTTTTGTCTACACTTTTTTCATATGCACAGCTGAATTTACTTTCTAGAGGCTGAAGTACAAGTAGAATACTTTTAGCAGGTGTTTTTTCAGTGCATAAAAAAGATACTAGGAATAATCTGAATGTGAAGACTTCCTAAAATTATTAGGGAGGGTACCAGAAGCTGCTACTATTCCAGTATGAAATAATGAAAATTATTACTATTTCATATCTAAAATCTCCCTTATGATTTGATGAGTCCTCACAGCATCTTACACATAACAATAACCAAATATAAAACACACTATCAAGGAATTAAGAGATTTTTCTAATATTAAGGATAATCCACGGTGTCCCAGTTTAATGCTATACAGAACTTTGCCTCAGATGCCTTTTTCAGAAAGATGTTCTGTTCATCAAAGCACTCAAAAAGAGTCTACTTGAACCCTTTTCTGACAAAACAATGGTGAAATGACAACTAGTATTTTCACTAATTCTCTTTGATCAACTGCCAAGCCAAAGAGAAAAGTCATGTACTGAAACCATTGTGCATAAACTAGAGCTATATTCTTTGGAATAAAGAAATAGGAACAGGCAGGTGAGCATCCTTTAAGCTTAACGATAACAGGAAATTCTTCAGCAGTTGCTTTTTTCAGTAGTTGCCTTTAACATGAACTTTAGAGCTTCCATTTTGATCTTCAATGCTTAGGAAAAAAAAAAAAGCCTGAGTCTCACTCAGATAAGTCCTGCACATTGGAGACACCAGTAATAGTTTTAATTCTTAACCCACTGGAATTTAACTGGCAAGATCAGACCTTAAGGTTTTACAGCTTACCTCCCTACTGTGGAAAACCAGATGTCAGATTAGCATTAGATTCTGGAGCAGCTTAAATATAGCCAACTATATACAACAAAGTATACATTTACTAACATGACCATACTCAACGTGCCTCCTGTCCAAAGACAGTGCTACCCTGTCCCCGTGGCCACATTTACCTGAAAAAGTTATAAGAATTCTCTCCAAAATCTCAACACCTTCTTATATCTCCTGGTTTATCCTACATACCTCTTACTGGTTTCTTCTTTTATTTATTTTGCTAAATTAATGCCAGAACAAACATCTGCATGTCCAGAATGTTTTGGAATCCCTCTCAATTGAACAGTCAAGACTTTTCAATCTGTTCAACTAAAGTGATCATCAAAAAAGCCTACCATCAAGTATATTTTACAACAACTAGAAGTACTTTCATTTAGATTTAGCTAAAGCTAGTAGCTAGGAAGTTATACCTCACTGATCTACTAGTTTGACGAATTCCTAACTAGTGCCACATTCAGTGTCTCTTTAAGGATCACCGAATGAAGGCTTTACAGACTTAATCTCAGGCCTTGCTATCAATGCCTCCCTTGCTAAGAGAAAAGAGGGTGTTATTTCTTTTAATGGCAATCTCTGCCTATTCCATCATTTCCAGAGATCCTAGGAACCTTCCCCTTCTGAGTCAGATCTGCAGGATACTTCACCGCAATTCATTTTAAATCCTTAAGAATGCATATTGTTCTTCATCCATACAGTTTCCCATAAAATGATTATGAATAATAGCTCGCTTCCTAGATTTCAGTATGAATTTAAATCTCCCCCAGCATAAATTAAAAAACAAACAAAACAAAACCAAAACCAACCACAAACAACAAAAAGACCAAAACCAAACAAACCCAAAAAAACTCCAAACCCAGAACACCAGCAAAAAAGTAAACAAACAAAACCACACCATATTCTTAAATTTTTACCTCCCATTTTTAGGTCTCAAAAGTCACACACTATACAACGAAAAACCAAAAGAATAAATACAAGAAAGATTTTTCAAATGCAAAAATACTCCATAGATTTAAAATTCCCTACAATATACAGTGCAATGAAGAAAACTAACGATTTCATAACCACACAGTAAGCACTCAATAGCCCAAAATATAGTTCAAAGCCCACATGCATTCTGCTTCTTCACTCTAGTACATAATAAAGGATATAATTGAATTAGAAAAGGAAAAAGTACATCTGAGAAACATGTATCTCTATAATTGTGATCCTAAATACGTATGCAATACTTAATATATTACTATATTGGTCTAGTAATACAATTCATATGTTGAATGCATAATGAAGTGTCATATTAAGTATAAAGCTATTCATGATTACTGTTCTAGGTAACTCATTTGCATATGGAGCTAAATTAACATGAGTCAGCTCTTTCAGGTCTTGGTATACATCAAAAAACACTTTACTGCTCAAAATAGATTTTGTAACATGTAGCTATTTACTAAATCACTGAAGGCAGCCCATGGAAGTTTTGCTATTTATCTCACAGTACAAGGAACACATAATGCATTTTATTCCTTACAAAATAGCATTAATATCATTCACCCACCTTGTAATAGCAGGATAGAGCTCTGTTTTACATGATTTTGCAAAATGTACACAGAAGAAGATTATTCTTGAGGGTTTATGCTAATTTTTTTTCCACTTGACAAGTAAGTTAGGCATAAAATAGGCCTCAGTAAATTAGTATGAAAACAAAACAAGTAAACAAAACATCACACACAAATCTCTTACTTGCAAAATGAGATTTTCTGAGATAACTGCCTAATTAAGCCCATTTTTCCCAAGCACTTTTTTATGCAATTACTGTTCCCTGTAAACTTCAACTTACTTTTCTCAATTGTCTTGTGATGATCAAAAAAAAAACCAAAACAACCTAAAAGTCTATGCTATGTCTTTATTAATTAAAAACATCCCACATAAAAAGGCTGCTACCTGCTCATTTCCCATATGGTTGTTTATTATTCTCCTATTCTACAAGAGCAGCTTTTTCAGGCATTCTGCTAAACTTTCAAGAAGGATTTCTGTCATACATAAGACTGCTAACACAAGACCACTTCAATAAAGAGTTGTATGCTACATCTACACATAGGAACAGAATGTAAATTATTTCTTTTATTTAAACCATACTTAAAGACCTTCTAAATATTCTAACAAGAGCTAAAATTTGTTCTCATTTTTGGTTATCATGTCCTCCCATTGCATAATATCAATTTCACGAACTGCAGACATCAAAACCTATACTTGCTTATTTTTTAAATCCTATCAACAAAACTGTTTCAACCACCAAATAAGGAAAAAAATATCTCCCACATATTCAAAATAAACCTTTTTACTTGAATAACTGAAAAGGCAAAGTGAGAATCTTAGCTTTCACTTCACAAAGGCACTGCAGAGCAAACTTCTTTGCTTTTAAAGTGTTATAAATTTCAAGACAGACATTTTCAGAAAAGCTATGGGTGATATCCTAAGATGGTATAAAAGTATCTCTCAACAAAAATGCTCTACTCTCTTACTTGAAAAAAACAAACAGACTAAAAGGCTAAATCGACATTAAAAGGTGAGAAATTCTGCATGTCAGGCTTTTGCATGCTAGGTTCTGTTACCATCCAGTTAACAAAGCCAGCAAACCAACTGAAGGTTATCCCAGAACTAAGTTAGTTCTCATGAAATCCACAATCACCCATTTTTAAGGTAAGCAGCACAGGTTTTCCCTGTGGTACTGGAAAAGGGGACAAATACAGAGCTAGAAAATTAACTGAAAGTAATGGATAAACTTTGTACTGCTAAATATGAACTACAGGCATGGAGCACGGGCAAAGATGGAAGTCTTTCAACTGTATTTGGGTAAGTAAACTCCAAATCAGCAAACACTGATTAGACAAGACTTCTCACTCCTGCTCTATAAGAACACACAAACCTCCAAATTAATGGCCATTTGTTACAGAAGTGTTAAAACATCCATGTATACTTGGGAAATATCTCTTATTTTACACTTTAAACTTCAGTGTTTTTACTTCTTTCAGTTCAAAAGAAACACTATCATAGCAAACAAAATAAACTCTAAGTAAAAGAGTTTGCTTTATCAGTGAGATTCCAGTCACCAATTTTTATTCCACACTGCACACTAAAATATGGGGAAAAATCCAGTACTTTCTTCCTCCTCAGCTATAAAAAGTAAGGGCTCCTATTCAGCACTGTTAAAGTATAAAAAGTCAACTGGACAATTGTATGGATCACACTCACTAGACATAAAAGCTTATCATCACAGCCATAACAAAAATCAGAAAGAAATTCTTTCGTGAAGACTTACAGCTACAACCGGCCAAGAGGGAGATCTCCTAGTTTCTACGGATAAACTCAACATTATGATAGCCCTACAGCTGGGAAAGATGAAAGTCAATGTTCCTCAGAGTCTAGAATGCTCTACTTTTAATGGAAATACAGCATTTCTCTACTACCAGAATTCATTTGCTGAACTAAGCTTTTGGAAGAAAACTAAGACTCACAGGAAAAGCCACTGACTTGAACCTATGTTTTAAAGATGAGTGCCCAGTAAGATGTAGTTTTTGAGAAAAAGACAGATCACAACCAAAAAGCTAACCAACTTCAATTCAGACAGTTAGGGCAATTTGGCAGTAAGCCCTAGCAAACTTAATGTCAGTCCTTACCCTCCCACCCACATCTCTGTAAGAAAGTTTACCATAACTTTCAATGCACGTCCAAAATGTGAACAGCATGACCACTGAGAAAAGATCTTGCAACTTGCATGCTATTAAAGAGTCTTAGAGGAAAGTTGTGAGAAGGCATCTCAAAGATTAGGAATACTAACTTTTAGTTGAAAAACCAAATACATATATATATATACACACACATATACATATATATACACACACACATATATACATATATATACACACACACATATATACATATATATACACACACGTACATATACACACACATACATACAAGGTTATATATATATAACCAACAGCATATTTTTTATATATATATATATATTCCTAAAACAGTCTGACCAACAAATAGTGACTCCCTAAGTATTTTGTTCCCCTAGTTTCTCGAAGATAATTTTTACAAAACCTTTACATTGGTGAACTTCAGATCTGCCCAGGTAACCTCTTTGTTTGGATGATGTTCTCAAGCAGAGAATGCCCTCCTTATTTGAGAAGATGCTTGCTTCAAAGTGATAAATTCAGACACAATGTGTACACGCTGTGTTATTTCAACAAACCAAATGGTCTCAGACACTTAAAGATGCCAGTGTAATCTTTCACACTACAGTGTTAAGAGGCTAAACAAGGTCTGAGATTACACATTCAGAAACCAGTCTGCTTTATTGCATAGGCCCATGGCAGCAACTATCATTCAAAATGTTTTAATCTTTACTTAAGAGGAAGAAAGGAAGAATAAAGTACCTGAACCAGAAATCATTAGTGAAGAGTTGCATTTTACCAAATCCCCTTAATCCCTTTAATTGTAAAAATGTTTCATAAAGGTGAAAAGCTGTATCACCACTTCTTAAGCAATACGAAATATGGTAAAACTATCCTAAAAAAGAAAGTTAGTTGGAGATTACTTTCTTTAAACAAGCAAGAAACAATACAAAGAGAAGCAAAGACAGAAAATGCTGTTTGTGTCTGGTGATGACTCACAGACCTACCCCAAGAGCAAACACTGAACGAAGCTTTATTAGCCAACCCCAAATTTGACAATTTTTTATCAGAAATATTCTGAAAAAAAGATGTAACAAAATACCAAGTTTAGACCAGCTACCCTAGATACTTACTGGATGAAAAACAAGAAGAGATTTAAATAATAAGAAAATGGGAATGGAGGGGGAAAAGGACAAAATGAAAGAGCAACCAGAGAGAATCAGAGTCTTGTTTTTCCATCAGGCTAGTGGAGATGGCAACACCATTAAGATCTCTCAGGATGGTTCTAGTCGATGGTCTGCTTAGTCCCTCACATAACAAGAAAGGTCACAGATTACATAACTTTTACCAATGTCACCACCAGTGAAAGTTGACCTAATATTGGTTCAACTCTGGGTACTGCACACATTTTCTTCTCTTTTCTAGCCAACTTCAACATTACAAAATTCTGTATTTACTAATCAAGTTTCAATATCCTGACATCAGTGGTAACTGATTAATGACCATTCTGTTAGAGATACCCCAAACATGAAAGGCTTGCGTGGCGCAACCAGACTAATTCCCTGTCAAGATTTGCATGTTACTAAGGAAGCACTGGTGCACAACACAGCAGACAGAGCAGGCGTATAATCCTACTTTTTCCATAAATGTAGACATTTTCCTTCTTTTTTACTTGTTTATCTACCCCACGTTCTTGTTTCTCTGTGCGTGTTTCTTTTTTAAAAGATATGTGAAACACTTAAATGACAAAGCACTGGCCATTGTTAGTCCAACTCTGCTATCTCATTCTCCATCATAAAAATCTCCCAGTCTGACAGCTAGCATCACAGTCCTTTTAAAATGTATTTTACTATAAGGGTAACCTCATGACAACATAACACTGACACTCTACTATTAGTTCATGTGCCTTCACTATATATCAATGGTAGAAGAGGGAAAAACTATGTTTAGAACTTAAGCGAGCAGTGTCTTTAATCTGAACACTTCCTCAAGCACTGGGGCTGAATATGACACTTTCATGGTTGCATTCTTTTCACATGTTGCAAAATCTCTTGAAACGATAATGCAGGAAGATGAGAACTCTAATTTCTATCCACAACCTAATGAGACTTCCTATTCACATAAGATACAACCCCCTGGTTTACAACAAGTTTCCCAGTTTTGTAATCTGTCATTGTTTATATTTCCTCCTGTTTCAGTAAATAAGCTTAACTCTACCACTTTCTGTATAGAGACTCAAAAATAAACGAGTAACATCTGCAAGTCAGCAGATGCTGTATACTCTAAAGTACTTTTCCAGATTTAAGGAAGACAGTTCTCTCACCTTTAGAAAATGTCCTAATTATGGCCTCCATTCTTCTCATTGACTCTTAACTAAAAGACCTTAACAGTTTGGATATAAGAGAAGATAACAAATGTTTTAAAAAAACCAAGGTGCTGCATTCCGCAGAATTTTGCATTTGAACACATTAAGTTACTTTGGCTAAACAATAAACAAGCTTTCTGTTTGCCTAATCCATTGCACCTGTCTTAATCTGTCCCAAGTAAAGAAATAATACATTTGTTTCTAGATAGGAAACTAGCAATACACACAGAAAGACAAACGTCTGTTAAGCAAAACTACAGAACTTACTCAAAACAAAATTTAATTCAATGAAATTAAGCTACATGACAAACATTATTCACTTGGTATTAATATACTCTGGAGCCATGTGCATCAATCTCAACAACATACCAGACTAACAACATGCCCAAATAACTTTTCTATGTCCTCATTTAAAAATAAACACACAACTTTATTGCAAATTCATTCAAAGGAGTTACTCCTAAGTAAATTTAAATTCCATCTGAATACTACCATAAGGTGCAAAAATGGTACCTTCTAAACTATGTCAGGTCTGATAGGATTATAAATCTATATGCTTGTGCCAATAGGCCCACAAGTATATACTGCTAATAAAACAAACATATGGCTGTGATATTAATTAGAAAAGCTAAAGAAGTCACGTTATGTTAATTCTCTAATTAGAGATCACTGAGCTATTCTAAATGATTAAAAAAAAAAAACAAAAAAAAAGCACTAATACCTAATCTTTCCATTCCTTCATGCACCAGACAAGAAGCAATTATTAGTTTATTTCTACAGAAAAATTCAGAAGAGTGAATTTTTAAATTAGCTCTCTCTCCACAGCTGAAATGGCAGAAACAACTATGGGGTCAAAACCCTTCAAAGTACAATTATTATCTTTCAGAGGCTAAAGGAAATGTCAGAGTGGAAAATAATTAAATTCAGCCAAATATTTGATATTAAAGTAACACCTATATAAAAGTTTACTTCGTATCTACAAACATACACTAAGAAAACTGTTAGAAACCAAGGTGTCCCCTTTCAAAATGGCAAAAATTTTCAGCCTGCAATTCAAATCACTGGCATAAAGGGGAAAAGGGCTAAAACTGTTCTGTTCACTTATGCCTTTTCGGTTTTCCTTTGAAAACAAAAAATTAAAATCAGGCCACATGCTTGCCTCAATGGAATTGCAAATTATGATGCAAAGTTAAAAGAGTTTAATAGTGCTCAAACAGGATTGATAGTACAAACAACCCTTATGTATTCTGAAAGATTATCCGAATCTATTGTGGGACAATCATTATTGAAATGACTGTTAACACCATATGTGTCTGGTACTGCATTCTGGGAACCTTTTCAGGTGAAAATTATTACAACTGTGAGTTGATCAGTTGATCAGTGTGATCAACAGAAAATAGTAATCGGAGTTACACAGCATGAAGTTGTACAAAATATGCAAAGAGCATTCTATTAGCAGGCACCTCCTCCTCCTCACTTTAACTTTTACAATCCTATGCCATTGCACACATGTCCTAGCTTTCAGGAAAGAAAGGTACAAACTCCCCCACTTTGACTCTGGCACCTGGTCAGAGCTGCCCTGTCCTTATTAAGGACACAATCGCCTAAAATTGGGAAGCGACGCTCAGGATCCCACTCCTCTTATCTCGTGCTTTCCTAGCGGCTCACCGTCAAAACAAGCTCGCAGCCCAGGGCTGCTGGAAGGGCCGCCCCCTCCTCCTCCCCGGCGGCGGCGGCGGCCGTTCAGCACCGGCCGCGGGACAGCGCTCGCCGCGCCGGGGGCTGCCCCGTTCCCCCC